>JBAMAV010000758.1:0-490083 GCA_037043315.1 Amiota communis | reverse complement strand
TAAATTTAATGTTTGTCAGTGCACCAGAAGTTATTAGGGCTATCATAGCCTACAATGTACCTAAGATCGATCATACGTGGTAAAGAATCACTTACTGAATGTCTCTAGAGTGTACAACACGATAAACCCCTTATGCCAGGGTGTTATTCGTATCGTGTCTATGAATGACCCTTACTACGATATGGTATCGTCTAACAATTTAACAGTAGGGGCTATAAGCCGGTCAATCTACCATCCCCTATACTATTAAAACCAACTTTTTGATTATAACAAAGTTGATATAAGGACAAATAATATTTATGATGGATGACTGATGATGACTACAAATAAAAAAAATGTTGAAAATATAAGAAATTCTTCATTTAAATTTTTAAATACTATAAAAGAAAAGAAAAAGGGTATTAAGTAAAATCATTAAAAGTATATATGTATATAAGTACTAGAAAAAATCAAGATATTTTTAAGGAAAAACAATCACGAATAAGCACAAAATACGCTGAAGAGAACAACAACAACAAAAACAAACAGAACAGAACAGAAAAACATCCAACAAATTACATTTTACTTTTTAGTTTTCGATTTGTAGTATATCTCTTCTATGATAATTCATAATTTTTTTTTTACTTTATTCGTATAATTAAAATGCTATGGTAAATGCCAAAATTTAATTGCAAATAATTTTTGAAAACTTATAAATTTTGAATATTAAAATGATTAAGATACTTTGTGTGACGAGACCTGACTTAATGATGATGTAAGTGTGCAAAGGTTTGAGATAAAATGTGGATCAAGGATGCTTGCTTGAGTTTTGATTGTGTTGATAGTACTCTTGAATCCGTTGACTTTGAGTAGTAGTATTATATAGCAAGTACTTTACTTTCAATAAGTTTGGAGAGCATCACAACATAAGTAGTAGTAGTAGTAGTAGGAGGAAGTTTTGCTTAATTCTTTCTTTTTCTTAATTATTAAATGAATGATATTTTATTTTTTGTTGTTGAATGAATTTAGATTTTTTTGTATTGATCTACTATCATATATGGAAACTTACCTTTTGCTATAAATGGCAAGACTACGGGCACGTGTACTAATTGTGCTGCTACTTATGCCACTGCTAGAGCATCCTGATGATGGTGTGGTTGTTGTTTGGTTAGTGCTGTTGTTGTTGTCATTATTATTGTTGTTGTTATTAAGTGTGTTACTTAAATTGTTGTTGTTGTTATTATTATTGTTATTATTATTATTGTTGCTGTTGCTGTTGTGTAGGGGATTCACTACCATCGTTGCTGATGTTGCATTATTATCCATGCATTGCTTGAGCGGCACCATAGATGTCGATGACTGAGTTAACACATTGACAAGATTATTATTATTATTATTGGTATTATTACGAAAAGGTTGAGAACGTGCACGTGTATGCCGTAAAGTAACCTCTGCACCACCATCACTAAAAATAATTAAAATAATAATATTAAAATAAATGATATATACAAAAATTGTTGTTGATATTGAGACTCACTTTGTTGTTGTCCCAACATTTACAGAACGCGAATGATGATGTCTTCGCATTGCTTTAATTTGATTTAGCTTATCGCCTTGAGTTTGTGCATTTTTCTTCTCCAGCGCTGTCTGGGTCATGCGTACCGACGATGCTATAGTATGTCGTGCTGCTTCAAAAACACTGATTGGTTTCTTAAGTTTCTTTTCTGTACTTGGTGTTGTGTCATTGTGTTCACGTGCAGCCACAATTACAGCTGGTGATGTTCCTGTCGTTGTCGACGGACTATATGTCACACGATGATGCTGATGATCTTTTCCACTTCCTGAAACATCTTCATTACTTGTTAATATACGATGTATTGATGAGCTGGAGGTTGTATATTGTGTTGATGTTGTGGATTGTGTGCCAGCAGGTGATTTACGTCGCCTTGTTATTATATATGTTGAGGCAATTGGTTGGTCTTGTTCTGAAGTATCATCATTATCACTGCCACCAATGTTGACAGGGGATTCATTGTTTGTATCATTTGTATTATAAGCTGATAGATTACTGCGTATCGATTTAGTAGCGCGAACGGAACGTCCTGCACCACCATCAATGGCATCATGCAAATGCATGGTATCAACACGTTGTGATATGCCCTTGACACGTGTCATCAGTACCTCAGTGTTTTCTGCAGTATTAAGTATAGGTGAAGAGGCCTCAGATAGAATTGGTGTAAGCTCATTCAATGTGCGATGATGTTGTGCCAGACTATAGATGCCATATTGATGTTGTGGCACAGTTGTTGAAGTTCGTCTACGCAAACGTTCACCCTCTGACCAAAGCCAAGCTTGTTTGCTGAAACAAACACAATATTATGTTAATAAGATCCATTTCATTATTTATTTATTTATCTATGAATACTCACTCCTCCATCCATTGCTGTTGATGACCTATAACCGAGCCCGGTCGGCATAGACGCAACCAGGCAATGGCTTCTAAAGCACTAAAACCATAATGTTTCATCATATAGGCACCAATTAAACTACCAGTGCGTCCAAGACCAGCTATAAAGATTTATTATATATTCTGTAAATAAGATACCCTACACTACTGTACATACCTTTACAATGCACTGCTATGGCGCCTTTGGTTTGTTCACATATTGACAAGAATTTCTTTAAAATGGTATCACTCGGCGTACTACCATCGATAAAGAATAAATCCTTATGATCGAATCCTGCATTCTCAAAACTTGATGCATGATAGACCTTTGCATTTAAACGTATTACTGTTGTTACATTATTTTCACGGAAGTAATCGAAATATGTTTCGGGCGAATGACACGGATAACCATTGGGTAATGTCTTTGATTTCTGATGAGGACCACAAAATGCAATAAACTTTTGGGGCACAATCCAATTGAAATCACCATTTTCAACGCGTTCAAAGTATTCATACTCATCAGCATCGAAATCGGCAAAATTAAAGAAACCCGCCTCTTTACCTTTGTTTATTGCATTTAGGCAATCGATAAGGGAGATTTTAAAATTACTTGGCCCATAGGATGCATCACAGAAACGTGTGTAGGCAGGTATGTCTCCAGCGACAAGTGGTCGATAAGCTTCTTCTGGAGTTTTATGTAAATAGATTATCTGTAAAATTGAAAATAACAAATTTATAATTAAATTGAAATACCTTTCAGTAATTATTATATGGTATCACTTACTGCATACGAACCAATCAGGTAGGCGGCATTTAAACGTTTCGCCGGATTCATTGAAGTATAATGTACAATTTTCTTGTTCGCATGACATTTTGAATTCAATTTGTTATTCAATTTTTGACAATAACGATAAAGCATACATATATTCAATGGGCCAAAATCATTGTAGAAGTTCTCATAAATATATTCCTCATCGATGCAAAAGTAGTGTGTGTTCACTGTATTCTTTGGTTTAATATTCTTCTTAAATGCAACAAAATATAAGCGATCTGAAAAAATAGGAAGGAAATTAAATAGATTATTAAATAAATTCTCTGTTTTATAGCATCACATGCGAACAACCTAAAATTCATGGGGAACAAGAAATATGGGAAATGAGAAATTAGAAGAACTGCTATAATTTTACCTGCCACTAACTAGAAATCGCCTGGTATACTGCAAGGTTTGATAGATTTCTATTATAAACTTAAGATCTAAGATCTGTCACTGCTTAAGCGCGTCACTTGCATACAATCTAACCTAAAACTCACTGGAAACAAGGAATACTGGAAATGTATGATAATGATGGTCTTTGGAAGTCAGTGACATAGTTTCTGCACGGCATTTACAAGAACTTGCATGACGTACTATTACTTAGGAGCCCCAAGGTTTGACAGTCTATGCGACTAGTTGTAAACTCAATTCTAAGATTCTCTAATAGGTCCCATTCACCGCCACACACGGTTAATTATGTTTGAATCAAGCCAAATTTATCGATATCGTCCTTGATGGATTCAAGCATGATTGACACTGGATGGGCCCTATAACAACAATTAATCTTGCAGTAGGTGATGGAATCCATCTGTTAAGCGACCCCGACACGGTCCAAAATTCGTGTCCAACGCATTTGGACCAACATTCACTAGCTGTCGGTACGTCGCCACTTCACAAATATTTCCTTCAAGCGCTCACGTCTGCTCACTTCATGAAATGACCACATGCATGTATTATCTTTCTCATACGTACTTATCTTGTGAAGGCGAAAAAGAGATAACTTGCACGAGAGAACAAGAGAGAGAGAGAGAGAGAGAGAGAGAGAAAGAGAGAATTGAGAGAACTCACGTTGGACGAAATATCAATACAGTTTAGATATTCCACCCAACATCATATGTGACACGCACAGATACTTAGTTAACTATCGCTATAATGATGTTGGACCAACCATGTTGGACCGTGTTGGGACCGATTTAACGCCAAAGACCTCTATGCGGGACTTCGGGCACCCAGTCATAACAGAACTAACCTATCTATTTTTAAAGAAGAACGAATTCATGCCCGGTACATGTCGAAGAAAACGAACCTTGGTTTTAATTATATTTATTAAACACATACAGGGTCTTCACTCAAATGTATATATTACACCGCGTATACTGAGGGCTGCACAACTTTGTATTGAAATATTTAATGGGCAAGTCTTGAAAAAGTTTGCCGCAGGCCTTATACCAATAAGATTTGCGCAACAGTTTGTTTGGACATAATACAATATAAAAAAACGTCAATATCGAAGTCAAAGGAAAACATAATAGCCCAATTGATCTCTCGAATAAAGCATGTAGTAGTGGAACCAAATATTATATTCAGTACTTACTAAACTCCGCTTAAACCTAAGTATTAATCTAACAACAACTTAGAAATATTTATCTAACTGGAATTTGAAAAATTAATACTTGTATAATGTAAGCCACTGTAGATTTAGAATGGTTTTGATTAGTAAATACCATCTTTATGTCAAGGCCCAAAACATTTCAGATGACCCATGTACTGCAAAACAATTTTCTGCTTATTGTGTTGAATTCTGATAATGATTTCTTCTTCATTTTCTCTTGCATTTCTGACTTTTTGCGGTTTTCCAATCAAATATTTCAACTATGTATTTTTCAGTCCAATTTTAAGTGAAATACAATATTCTATGGTATTTATACAATATACCATTATTTATACAATATTTATTTTACTACTAGTATGATGCATTTTTTGTTGATGTAATTCTTTTTTGATACTCGTACCTTTAACATTTTCATTCTTGTTTTGTCTTTTATTATATTATACCATAGAGCGTGATTCCCTACCCTACTTACCTCTATTGTTAAATCGGTTTTGGATTTCGTTACAAAAATAAAGTAATTTGCATAAACGCAATCCAATTTTATTGTAGTTTGTTGGTGTCGTGTACAATATTTTATGAAGTTGCCTTTGCCTTATACATAATAATGAGGAGGTTCGAATCAACAACATTAAATGACTTTTCTTCCATGCTAGAATGCAATTGGATACTTTGAACTTTGACTTTTTTACTTCACACACACACACAAACACACAGATAGTTTCTTTTCTTTTTTTAAATATTTTTCAATTGTAAATTATTCTGTTTAATGAATTCAAGACAAGAATTTAAAATGTTTAATGAAATCCTTATAAAATTCTTTTAAACAGGGATCGAATACCAGATTAAAAATCACAACTGGTACAAGTAAACACAAAATTACACTGTGTCACAGCGAAAAAAAACTTCTTATCAGACCTAGTGGAGGTTATAGGTCATAAAAAACTAAAAAGAATGGCATATAAAAAATTTTTGATACACCCTCAAAATCTTGACTTAAAGCTCAAAACCCGTTTTTAAGAGGTTCCTGTACATATTACCTTATAACTTGGCCATTTTATATTGGATTTCAAATTTTTATTTTGTATTTAGAAGCTGAAATGTAGCCCTTTACAACCATGTATTTTGTTATCATTTAAATTCATGAAGATACAGACCAAAAACTTTGCAAAATTTTGATTTTTCCATCGATTTTGCAACTTTAAGTCTAATTTGTGCCCCTTATCTTATCTAAATTATATTTTTTCTCAACGTTCATCGAAAGTTTAGTGATTTTAGCTTTAAATGAACCCTGTTTGAATAGAATCGGTTAAAAATTACTTGATTTATTGTACTTTTTGTAATTGCATATGACAGTTTTCTTTCCTTAATTGTTGCAGATAGAGGGAGATAGCTAGAGGGAGATAGCTAGAATAAGAATAAAAAAGGAAAAAAAAACTGTCATATGCAATTACAAAAAGTACAATAAATCAAGTAATTTTTAACCGATTCTATTCAAACAGGGTTCATTTAAAGCTAAAATCACTAAACTTTCGATCAAAAGTTCAAAATTTGAAATCCAATCTAAAATGGCCAAGTTATAAGGTAATATGTACAGGAACCTCTTAAAAACGGTTTTTGAGCTTTAAGTCAAGATTTTGAGGGTGTATCAAAAATTTTTTATGTGCCATTCTTTTTAGTTTTTTATGACCTATAACCTCCACTAGGTCTGATAAGAAGTTTTTTCAATTTTTTTTTTTTGTAACACAGTGTTATTAGTGCCAGAATATTATTTTATAAACAATGATCTTGACACATCGAATAAATGGAATGGTGCTGGTATTGAATTGGTAGTAATAGTAGCTGTACGTCATTTATCAAGTTAAATGTCAAAATTAGAATTCTCCGATTACTGGAATAGTTAATTGTCTTTAAAGCCGGGATCGCTGTATTTTTTTTTTAAATTTTTTCATAGTCAAAGGCATTTCAGTTAATTCTCATTTAAATTTAATCAGCAATGTTTTATTAAGTAAAAGAATACACAATAATAAAATGAAACCCGAGATACTCGATATGATATATTTATTTCATACAAGCGTACCCGGCGTGCTTTGCTACGCTTCCGATGTGATGTTAGTGCATGATACTATTCTCTTTTTACTTTTGAAAACTAAGATTAATGATATATTAATAAAGGCGATTTGATTGATTTTAAAATATGTCTTTAAATTCTATGTGTAAAATATTATCCACCAATTTCTCGACAACAGCAAGTCTGATTGCCAAAATGAAACAATCTGAAGACTATGCTAGAGATTACCTTAAATTACATCAAATTAGGTTGCACCAAATGAATAAATGTTAAACACTGTCTGTATCTCCAAAACTACGCTCCCTACCGAGTTCAAATCAGACCAAAACCATCTAGGTGACTCCATCAAAATTGGTTAAGCCGTTATTAAGATATGCGCTTACCAACACATTAAACGATTCATTTTTATATATGTATAGTAGAGATAGAGATTAATTAATATCATTTCATTTCTTTATATAAAATAGTTCAATCATTTCAATTAATGAACTAAAAACAGATTCAAAACAATATTCTTTCCATTTTTTCTATAAAATATCAATTATTTCGGAATTGTCTGACACCTGATATCTATACAATTTTTTCATAATAAGTACACGTATATTTTCTTTGCAAAACCAAATGAATCTGTTTTGTTTTCAACAATTTTCAATGGCTTTTCAACAACATGAACAAACACCAGCTAATATTACAGTATAAAATCTAATCAAAGATACATAGATAGGTGGATAAATTCAAAGGAATCATAAAAACAAAGTAAATTGGAATAAGTCAAACTGTTTACATTAGTAAGGAAAATAGAAAAATGAGTTGAATAGAATGTGGTGATGATGATGATGGATAAATAAAAATTGATTTTTTTATGTGTTTGTTATTAGTACAATTTCAATTATGGGACACCTGATTCTTGTTGACATTAACGATGGCGACGACAGATAACTTAATAAATGATGAAAGCTAAAAAAAAAAAAAAAAATATCACAAAAGTGGGTTGTGCTCTTTCATATTGTAGGTACTAATGTAATTAATTGAATGAATGATGATGATTGGCTGATGCACTCTGACATTTATTGGTTATAATTGAGTATATACCATAAGCCTCCCAATCCACGTGAGTTCCTGCTAATAATAAGTATGGTATATAACCACAACTCATTCTTCTTTAAGTCTTCAAAGTGTAGTATTACGAGTATTTATACATGGTATATTTAGTATTGTTTTGTTGTTGAATTAGTTTTCAAAGAATTTATTGTATAATGCTTGCTTACGAATCCTGTTCGCCATCAAGGATGCTTATGCTATTTCTATGCAATGGGGGAATTTATTGTTCTTAACAAAGAATTGCGTTTACTGGGAAAAACACGCAATTCGACTTACTTGGTAATAAAAGTACGTAAAAAAAAATACCCAATGGTATTCTAAGAGGTTGGTTACACAAGCTTTTTTGAAACGTGAAAATTAATTTAACTTGATTACTATCAAGACTCTATAAAGTATACCATATACTAATATATCAGCATAGTGCCCTCTGTCCGTCCGTACGTCCGTCAGTGAGCTCTATCTCATGAACCGTAAAAGGTAGACAGTTAAAATTTTCACAGAGTGTGTATTTCTATTTCCGCTATAACAACAAGTGATACAATATTTAGAAAATCAACCGGAAAAGTCAGAATATGTCCATCATTTTTGCACATAATCACAACTCTGTGTCACTGTCACTCTGCTTTCTGTTGTCTACAACATTTTTTTTGTGGCTGATAATGCAGTGTGATGTGGTGAAGCAGTTCTCATGTTGGAATGGTTTAAATTTTGGTACGGAAACCTTCTTGTGCAAGCCCGACTCGCATTTGGCTTTGATTTTTGTTTTTATGTATGCTTTGCTCAAAACATTTACTTCATCATATCATCAGAGGTACTAGAGAGAGTCCAAGTTAAAGGAACTAAAAAAATAAAGATAAGTCACCATAGTCTGCAGGTATAAATGGCTATGAACCATATGATTTTGCTTGGTCACGAAAAGAAAGCAATTCAAAACTAAAAATGAAAGAATGCCTATTTTTCAAATCTATTGGATCACATGTTTCTGAAGTTTGATTGAATCAATATTGATTACAGCATTGCACTTCTAATAATTTCAGTTTAATGTCTTTAAATGAAATGTATACCAAAAGAGGATGTAGACTATATCATGTGCCCATACATTACAATACAAAGATATAAGTAGTATAGAAAGAACCCCAGTATAAGTTGCTAAAGAATAAAAAATACTTTTATATATTGAACTAAATAATAATAAGCTAAACCACCCACTAAAATTGCAAACAAGGACTAAAGGAATGCTTTACAGAATTGTATAAATGCCAAAAGTTATTGTGAGTTTTCGCGCTTGATTTGTAACAATTTTATAATCGTAACGATAACTAAGTACCACCTCTCTAACTAACTCTCTTTTGCATTTTCCACCATATCACAAAAACTATTTCAATCGCGTTTGCTGCTAAACCTCATTCCCAATATTTGTGGTTTTGGATTTTTTAGTTTTATTTCTTTCTTTTCATTTTCGGTGGCACCCAACTAGCAACTTCATTTCAATGTTGTCAAATTATAGTTGCATGTTCACAATTTTTATTATGGTATTGTTGTTATTGTTATTTCGGGTTTTTCGGTTATCGTCACTAAAACTTTTTTCCGCATTTTTCACTATAATCATCTTCTATCTTGGCGTGTGGCGGTATTAAATCACTACAAAAAGAAAAAGTAAAGTTGATCGAAAAACATGTTTTTGAAAAGGTGTCAGTAGATTGTAAAAAAAAAAAGTTGAATTTTATTGCACATTTCACAGAGTTTGTGATTTTGTAATATGGTAAAGTTTTATCAGTACACAAGACAAAACGGAAAATAACAGTGTTCTTATGTTTAAGGTTAAGTATTCACAACAGCAACTTTGTTTTTCAGATATCATTCTGAATTTTATACATAGAGTCACTTTGGTCAAAACTTTGATATGGAATGAGGGAATTGCTATCGAATTACATATGTTGTAAGTATACGAGTTAGACATATGTATGCATTCAAAAGAGCATTTTTGGTACTCATGCTTAAATGAATGAATTTAGCATTCGAATTCATTTAAATGAATTCCAATGTCTGAGTGCACTCGAGAGAATGTTCCATGTTCTTATTCAAAGAAGCGATGCCGAATTGAATTGAATTTTCATTCGAATGTTATTTTGTGCTGCGTTGTTTGTTGGTATGAAAGCACATTTGCATCCCCGACTAAATTTGACAACAACAATTGCACACAAATTCCTCTCACAAAATACATTATTGTTGTTGTGAGTCTGAATACGTTGAGATTTTCTTGTTCCTTTCGTTTCTTTAGCTTCTTTTACACACTCTTCTTGTTCAAATCATATTGCATGCGATCGTTTACTATGGCATCGCTCTCTCAAATGAGTTAGAATTCATTCATATTGTGTATGGTTCTAAAAAATTGAGTATGAAATTCAATGGTACTCAGTTATGCTTAACAACTGAATACGTTCGTACAGATGTCTAATACGAGTACTAGATTTGAATAGTAAATATTTTCAATTTCTTGGGACCTGACAGGTTTAATATAAAGACTTCATTTTTTATGATAAGCATATAGTCAATCTATGTGATAATTGATACAATATTTCTATGAGAAACATCCAATATCTCTGCATCTAATGCAGGCAGCTCGCTTAAGTTCGCGACTTCAGCCATACGCCTTAAGGCCCATTGTGATGCCTGATAAAATGTGAAAGGATAAGGGGATTGTGAGGGATAAGTGGTAATCCACTTATGTCCAAGGTTGGTCCCAGAGATCACCCTCTTTCTCTAAAACCAATCTGAGGAGTCTTCGAAGAGAGCTAGGTCCTCAAAAGAACATTTTGCCAAACTACCCAACTCCTCGAAGAACGGTTTCCCGAGTAATCGGGTTCGTCTACCAAGAACACTAGGGCAATCACAGAGGAGGTTTTCAATGCTCTCCGGTACCTCCTCATCTTCACAGCTAAGACAGAAGTCATGATGTGGAACATGCATCTTGTGGGACATCAGCCAGTAATAGCGCCCGTCATCGTCCACTTTCTGCCTGCTAGATCCCTGGTTTCCTCTTCCAGGCCTGAGAGGAAACCCTGTAATGGTCTGTAAAAATCGGCAACAGCTTGAGACACAGGCAGTGCCGACCCTTTCTGGCACAATTTTTGGGTGTGCTAAAAACAGCTTTTGACGTTTTTGAAATCGGCTATTTTTTTGCAGACGATTTGGTTAAATTCTACCTTATCGGAAGTTATTAAAGGGAAAAATGTACCAAGATCTGTAGCTTATTGTTTTTCTCGCTAAACTGCATTTAAAGAATATAACATTTTAGTTGTTTTAAGAATAAATTAGCATTTTAAAAAATGTCTTTTAAATCCAAGCAAAATGTACAAAGTAAGCAAAACGAAACAATGTTGGCTATCACACCAAATCGCATACACTTTTCAATCAGCTGTTCAATATAAATCGTCGCGTTTTCTAGCACACTTAGGGTTTTTTTTTGACGAAATTGCAAACGTCCGACATCAAAAACATTGGTGTTTTCTAGCACATACCCGTAAGTCAATGAATTAAAGTTTAGTTAATCATTTATGATAAACCATCACATACTTGAATTTATATACTTTTATCTTATAAGCAAATCTTTATTTTATAGGGTTAAAACATGTTCAGTGAACCACAAATTGGCCTTTTTCCTTCCTATAAAAAATTTGCCTTTATTTCTATGCTCGTGTTTAGCGGTATTTTGAGGTTATTTAGTTAAGGTCTTTTGTTTCTACAACACGAAGAATGGAGTCACTTGTTAAGAATCAAATTTCAGTTTACATATTTAAGCCGTATTATTGACTTCTTAACTCAGATTCAATGTGTAATACTAATAAACTTATTTCGAACATTACATAAGCTGACAGTAATCCAAGAACATTTCCATAGATTTCACGATTTAAATGAATGGATAATACTTTAAATAAACACAAAAGCTAAAACCGATGTATCATCATCATCATCATCATCACTATTAGAATAATCAGAATCATGAAAATGTATTCAAAGTTAAAAGCCAAAAACATTGAAAACCTTTAAGCTCACATTTCAATGGCACTTAGCACACATCTAGATACACGTATGTATGTACATACATATGTATGTATTGTTGATGCCAAAGAATAGCAATAGAGAGGCAGAGAAATGGATCATAGTTTTGACTTAGTGAGTATAACTTACCTATGTACTCAATCATTTACTCATTGACTAACTAACTGTATTGCTCACTCACCTTTTTGCATTTCAGATGCTGAGACCAACAAATCGGAATTGTCATCGTCTAACATAATGGCGGCAGCAGTTTCTGTTTGATGAGGATGGTGTTGGAGGCGTCAGCGGGAGGTCCGTTGACAAAGATAAGGTCGTGATGGCAACACTGGCACACAAGGTAAAGTTTAGTACAAAACAAAATTGGAAATCAAACCAACCAGCCAATGAACAACAAACGATGACAACCAACAGCGGATATGAAGAGAAGATGCTGGTGGAGGTGGCGTTGTTGGTGGCGACTATTAAACGAAACTGATGATGGCAGCAACGTCAATAGCAATGGATGACGACGACGACGACGACGACAATGCTGATGCTTTGGTTGATGACTTCAACAATGTTAATGTTGTTGGTTGCTGATGTTGCTGTTACTAGTATTGTGTTAACTCGTCCCCGTGTATAGAAGAACAGCCAATATTCTGTATCGTAGACCGTGTCGTGTGATTTTGGTCACTAACAATAACCAATTTAAGGTTTTGATGAATTGCAAAAATTTTTCACTCAAAAGCAACAATGTCGATGGTTGTTTTGAGAATTTGTTTTCTTTTCGTGTTTTGTCGAACTTTGACATACATGAAGTAACAATGATGTATTGTTACTTCGTTCTAAAGATATTTCTCAAGATGCAACAAGTATTTAGGCAACTCAATCTTAGAATACATAAGTTGCACTTGAAGATTTAATTGCTTTTCTAGTTCTTTTAAAAGCCATTTATGACATCCTTTTTCCTTTTGTGTTGAGTTCTGTAAAATGAAAATGAAGAAACGAATCAATTAGTATAAAGAAATTTTATAAAATGAACTTAAGTTTAATTAAAAGATACTTTAGGGTAGGTATCAACTAAGATATTATGCATACATTCGATTGATTGGTATAGCTTTAAACTCAGGTAAGTGCGGTAAGGATAGAATATGAAACACATTGGGCTGAGTTGTGATGCCTTATTTGGACTGCTCTTATCTTCAGTGTTCACCTTCGATCGTATTGCCAAGGAAGACCCTAATAAAAGGCTAGGCTTCATTGCTCTTAGGGTCCTAACACTAACTGAACCCCTTATCAGGACAAAGTGGCAACTAAGATTTTACAGTTTCATCAAAATTTATTCTAAGATTATTGTTTTTTCTTTTATATTTTCCTTGACACATTATAGTGTCTAGTGTAAAAATCTTCTTTGTATCGTTCCAATTTTCTTACATATTCAATAGAAACAAGAATTAAAGATCTAAATTTTGACTAAGAACATATGAAAAGTGAAACTTTAACAAAGATAAACTTTATATTTACTTTGTTGATTAAGTAAATTTTCTACTTTTTGTTGAGATCCGTCAGTTAAGAAATTCAAGTTCAAACACTTTCAATGCTCATTACAAACTAAACAAGTTTATTCAGTAAAACAACACCAACGCCAACAACAACGACAATAAACTACACTTGTTTAATAAAAAAATATACAAAAAATAAATAAATAACAATAGTTATAGATATGTATACATAAATACATATGTATAAAATACAATACAAAACTGTACAACAAAAAAGTATATTTATACACGTTTTTTTTCAGTTGAGTTGAGTTATTGCTGCCACCTACGCTAATACTCGTACGTAGAACTTAAACCTTATTGTTGGTGTTACTCTGAATAAAAAATCTAAGCAAATCGTTTGGACATGGCAGCTTTTATTTTTAAAACAAACAATAATCTGGCGTTGGCATGAATGAATAAATAAATTTGTATTCCACGTTTTAAAACATTTAATGAAATTTTATATAAAAAGTGCATTGCATAAATAGAGAAAATGATACCCAGAAGATTTGTGTCCCATCTACTATGTACACATGCTGATTATTGATTTAAAGGCAGAAATGTAAAAAATAAAAATATAATAAATTTATCTATAAATTGTTATAAGAAAATATGAAATTATGCTACCGTAATTTTTATTAAACTCCGCAAAGAAATCATAAATACTCAATGCAAAAGTTTGATTTGCTGTATACACAGCTGGATTAAGGCATTTAGACCAGTGCTGTCCCAACTTTTTGATTCCGTGGGTCACATTGGAATAATCCGTGATCAGTTTTTTTTTTCTCCTCTCCGACAAGTTTACAAGTAAAATATAAAAAAGGGTAAAAAAAAACGTTTAAAGCGAAAGAATTTCTATTTGCCACTACGGCCACATTCAGACTTCACTTCGGGTCTCCCTTTCTGGGAATTTTACGAGTTTTATTCAAGCCCCCTGTGCTTTAAACTCCATTCAAGAAGAAAGATTAATTTTGTTGACTCATCATTTGTGATTCGGGTTATCCACTAGAAATTGAGTTTCAATGGCTGAAAGGAAGGGTTAATACAACCCATGTACCGTTTAGAGTGTAAATTGGTAGTGCCTTGGGGCACAAAGTCTGACCACAGGCTGCGTCTGGTACCATGGGTGGTTAGGAGCCCATGGAACTTGTTTATGACCTTTATGGGAGTATCATGGTGGCTATGGTTTATTACCCAAACACGCGTAGAGTTTCATTCGGCGTGGAATTGCGTCACATTTATAAAACCGGGTGCTGTGACCCAAAGAGCGGCAGAGGCCTTGTTCTCGATTAAGAAGGAGTCATATGATCAAAAGAGGTACTGCTCGGAAATTGGTACCTACGGATAAATATCCAAGTGAATGTTGATTGACGCTCACGGACTGGACTTCTTCTTCTTCACTTCGTTCATATTCATTACTTATTTAGGGGTTGTATTTCATTTACAATGAATTGTAATTTGGAGACTGGACGCTTTGCCGATAGGCACTTGTTTAAAATGCTTATATGATTATCTGATGCTTCCAATTCATACTACAATAATTTATACTTAGTTTATATTTAAGATTTTCTTTGCATAATTTTGTAATCTTTTCTTCAGTTCTCTTGAATAGTTTAAAAGCTGTAAGTTAGATATGTTTGTTTTCTTAAATTATATAGTAAATAAATAGGTAATCTATCATTAAGGAAAAGAAAATAAAATCTATCTCAAATTGCATGGCCTTGGCTTTTTCGATTACTAAACAAGGTAAGTTCCCCAAGAACGAAAGCAACCGTATTTGGATGCATCATATATTGTATTATTTTCTGTTTGATATAATCAAAAACAGAAAGTAGATTTCTTTCTAAAAGAATTTAAAGTTATAACACAAAATCAAATTCCTAAATACTACAATACAATAAAACTTTTCCAACAATCATTCAATCATTCATTCATCAATCAAAGTTTTTTTTAATTTGTCATCAAAATCTTTCAAACAAGAATGTTAATTAAACAAACTTGTATTTTAAATCTCTTGTAACATACTTGTATAGAAATAAACTAATGAATTTGATACACAATTGTTTGATGGTTTCTGCTTTAAAAGTTATTCAAACTTTCGATGTCAAACATCAACAAAAAACATTAACTAAAGTGGCGGCAACTACAAACAAACCGAAAAATAAAGACACAAGACGAAACATTAGCTTCGGTGAGCTGAAGTTCATATATACCTTACACACAGGTGGATGAACCTTCCCATATGACAGATAACATATATTTGTTAATTCCTATTGGATCAATTTTTGAATATGATAAAAATATATACATAGTTGGATATGTGACATTAGTTTATTTTTTCAAATTGATTTGTGAAGATTCGTTTGAATATTTTCAGAAATACAAAGGATTTACAGAGAGAAATTTATGAACACTCAGACACTTTTGTGGTAGCTATATCAACTATATATCTGAATACATTTTTGGTCTCTGTATGGACACTACCTCTTCTAGTAATCGAGAGACTGGAATGTTATGTCTATACGAGCATAAGACGTATCAATGCCAAAATTTTCAAAGAGTTAGAAATGGATGTTTGTTCATACTCAATATACTATACTCTTCTTGTTACAATTAACATTTTCATATATGTATAATACTTTTTGGGTCCACCGACTTACGGTTCTATGCATTACTAACATCCTGACAAAGTGATGATACCTATATATAAACTATATATTTTAAAGGGTATAAAAGAAGAACAAGAATCACATTGATAAATTTAAAAAGTTGTTTAAGCCAATTTTAGATGATTTTGGTTTTTGTTGTGTGATTTTATATAATAAGAGAGAATATACAATATTATGTATAAAGTTTGTATCTAATAGTCAGTTGCATTTTTGTATTTTTTTTTTTCGTTAAGCAGGTTAAAACCATTTTTTCATGCTTGACTTGACTAATTTTGTTACATAGTTCGAGGCACAAGTTTTTATTTTACAATAAAATAAGCATTACCCGCATAAATACATAATGAATGTCATACAGACATATGTATGTATGTATATATAAAGTTTATACATCTACTAAAGCCAACTAGATACATTCGTATCTATAAGCCAAGGTCGTGCTTATAGTTCATTCATTCATTGAATTATTCAATTTGTTGATCGGTCTCTTTTTTGACACTGAAATATTTTGCTTTTTGTTTTGTTTGAACAAGAAAACTAATGTTGAACTCTGTTCATCATATCAATTATTTACTTTATAAAGTGTCATATGATTTTGAGATCTTGTTAAACAATTTAATAAAGATTAATATATGATATTTCATTTTCAGTTTAGTTTGGTTTTTATATTAAAGAACCTGTAGGTGTTAATTTCTATCTGGAGATATGTACATATATGAATATTGTATACATTATATGCATGATAAACAACATATACTCGTACTGTGTTGATGTATAGTATATATTTTTACAGTTAGTTAGTACTTCCGCGTGGTTTGGTTAGTGTTACCAACTAAAATTGTTTGCTAATTCCGCACTGCTTGCCATGAGGCATACAAAAGAACACAAACACCGGCTTTTGCTGGCGTTAAAAAGAAAAACAAAAAACCAAAAACAAATTTAATTAAAATTGTTACAATTTTTATGAGTGTTGCGTGTTGTTTTGAAAGTGGCATGCCTACCTACCTAACAACAAACACTCACCGCTCATATACTATTCATTTACGTAGATTGCTACTTGAAAAGTATAAAAGAAAAATAACATACAATAGAATCAAAAGAAAATGAGAATTTGTTGACATTTTTAGACGTGAGTAATTTAAGGTGTTTTGTTCATAAGGAAATCCATCAAAAATATAATGAAAATGATAGTTTTAAAGATCCTAAATGTTGAAATCATGGGATCCATCCAGACAATATAAATTGATGTTGCAGTATATCGAATTCTTTCAAAAAAGACAGTGAGTAATTAATAAAATCGTAGCACATAATTCAAATTTATATCACAAAATATAAAAATTTATATAAATTAAGTCACTTAATTTTATGAATTAGAAGAGATTGCATCAGAAGTCATGGAGAATCTCGAGGCTTAAGAAATAACAGACTTGATGCAACATGAAGAAAAACTTTTTATCCTTTTGGCAATGCCTTTTTCTACAGCTATCATTGAAGGCACATATGTATTTTCATATCTAATCTCATTATCTGCCCATAGGAAATTCTAAATTTGCCTCCACTACTTATAACATATTTGGGTCATTAATTTGGGTTCAGGAGATCCTACGGGACTGCAGAGCAGTGTCAACGCATTGTTCAACAAATCCACAACAGTTTCGAAGACTGACAGTACTGTTCAGCCGCTTTTTTGGATGTATAACAAGCGTTTGACAGAGTGTGGCACCCCGGAATGTTGTTCAAACTCAAAACAATCGTGCCAGCTATTAAAGTCCTTCCTTCATAGAAGAACCTTTCACGTAAGATACGGCGATAAAGAATCAGACATTAAGGCCATCCAAGCTGGATTACCCGAGGGTATGCTTGAACCCATTCTCTACACGCTCTTCACTGCTGACTTACTTATTTCAAGTCATGAATTGTAGTTGCAGATGACACAGATTTTTTTGGCTACTTATTGCAATCACGGGGTAGCCTAAGCCATTTTGCAGAACCAGATAAATATTCTGGCTCAAAAGATGGAACATTGTCGTGAACACAGAGATGTCCATTCATATAACTTTCACCATTAAGAGCAAGGAAACACGATTCCGGACAACACAACAGCCCTTAAGATCAAGCTCGCAGCTAAACATGAAAAACAAGTTGTTACTATATAAATCCATGTGGACTTATGGAATACAGCTCTGGGGCACTGCAACCAACTCAATCATTGAGAGTCTCCAGAGGTTTCAGTCAAAACTACTGCGTAGACTTGTTGGAGCGCCCTGGTTGAGAAACTCAGTTCTACACAGAGATCTACAGATTCGTGAGGAGAACGCAAGAATTAGTAATAAAAATATCTCTAGGCTGGAAAGTCATGAAAATCACCTTGCAGTCAGACTGCTTGACAACAGCCAGCAAACCCTAAGATTGAATCGGCTGTATCCGCTGGATTCAATAAATACTTAGATACATTTTCTCAAAAATTAAAAATATCTCGTTAAATTGGAATCAGAAAATGATAAACACTGAAACCCTAAAATCTAATATAAGATACATACTCCTCTTTTGAGCTGAAGGCCACGAACGATGCCAGTGCTCTTGTATTGTAATTTAAGCTAGCTCATAATTTGTAAGAGCTGCTTAATCATTGAAAATGGTTGTACTCGTGGATTCCTTTGGATGGTAGCAGATTTTGATTGTATATAAGTATGTATAAAAATAAGGCCACTAAACTTGATAAGATAAAACTAAAGAAATATTGTATAATGAGTAAAACGAACTCCTATAATTTGCTTACGTCATAATTATAAGGTATTGATTCATTATTATTATTATTATAGTTATAATCTTGTGAACTAATCATGATGGCTATACTATATACTATTTGCCATTACTAAAATTTATTTTTGTTTAAATGATTTACAAAACTTAAACTGATCCGATTATGTAAGTTTGACCTTCATAACCTAATAACACTCTAACTATTACAAATGCTTAGAAAAAACCAAACCTGTGCTTCTGATACTATACAAAGTAGTAAGTAATAGTACTTATAGATGTATAGACATTGATGTGCGTGTTTTAGTTTCACAAAATATTGTAAGTACTATTTTACACAATTCAGTTGAGTGTTCTTCAATAATTTGATTTTAATTAAAATAAAGACAGAAGAAGGTTACAATTTAAACGAAATGATTTAGGATTAAATGAAAAGTTGTTGTAGTCTGTCTGTCAGTCAAGAAAACGAGTTTCATGCAGTATAAATTTTGATTTACAATAAGATAAAAAATAAGTTTTTGGTTAAAATAGAAAAAGTTTTAACTTAAAACTTGAAACTTTTCTATGAGAGTTTTTCTTGTAACTAAACTCTTTTAAGTCGCAAAAAAATAATGAATTTTTTATTAAACACCTAAAGTTCTTGTTCTTGAGTTACCGCACATTGACAGATTCTTTAGTCACAAACAATTTACAAATTTTTGTAAGAACTTTCCATTCTAGAACATCACGTTGCTTAGTCAATTTTATACAAACAAATAAATCGTGTGTAAGTTATTATACTCGTACTTTGCAAACACATTTTAATTAAATAATTTCAACTTGTTCTTTTTTTAGTGTCATAAAATGAATGAAGCCACTTCATTAAGTGTGTCTCTGCCACCGCCACCCAGCATCATGATGAACCATCAACATAAGTAACAAGAACAACACTTGTTCTAAATGAATGCAAATAAACTTGTTTAGTTAGAATAATTTGCTAAGCAGAAAATAAAGAAATTATAAATACAAAAAAAAAAAAGGAAAATTAAATGGGAAATGGGAAATGGAAAATGTACAAACATACATAAGTAGAAAAAACATAATTGTAAAAGTAAAATAAATGAGCAACTGGCAATGTGGCCAAGCGTAAGAAAACAAATACTCGTATAACAAGGAAAAATATAGAATAAAATCCTACTTGTATATATTGTACCATATTGTATAATCAGGATATGGCAAGAGGAGGTGAGTTGGAAGAAGGAAAAAGCCTTGAAGCGTTAAAGAAAATTGTTAGCTGGAAAATAAATTGCCAAGACAACTACAAGAACACCACAAAGAATAATAAGAATAATAGAAAGAAAAAAAAATATTGTATTAAACGTAGGATTCATAGATGCCTAGGGACAGAGACAGGAGCAGGAGCAGCAAAGGTGTGGGATCATAGCAAACTAAAGCAAAGTCAAAAAGAATATTATAGAAAATATTCAAGTGCAATTTAAGTGAATTTCAAGTGTGTTTTCTTAAGAAAACCAAAAGACCGACAGATAGAAATACTAAGGGCAGATCAAATAAGTGGAAAAACAAAGATGAAGCACTAACTAATTGTGTACAAATCTTCTTTTAACATAAAACACATTGAGTATAACAACATAAAAAAAGATTAAACTAAGAGGTATTGTGGTAGTGCACAGATTCATAATGTTATTATCAAGGAAAGATTGACTTTGAATTTATCTAATTTAAAAAGCAACAATTGAACATGGTATAGAAAAATCAATAAGAATTACAAAACGAGGGTCTTTGAATAATATGGTTTAAAAGACAATTTAACTGATAAAAAGGAATTGTGAACTTCACCATAATCATCATGAATATTAATAAATACATAATCTTGTTTTTTTAGCAACTAGACAACCGACTTCAAGTAACGCAATAGGAATGCGCATTAATAAGGATAATTTAAAAACTACTAGTCACATCTTGATCAAATTTCTATGTGGACAACATGACAAGCACCAGCGTTCAAATATATAAAGCATCATGAACATCGGTTCACCTAGAAAAAAGTTCTGAGGTAACAAAC
This sequence comes from Amiota communis, assembly GCA_037043315.1. Lineage (NCBI taxonomy): Eukaryota > Metazoa > Arthropoda > Insecta > Diptera > Drosophilidae > Amiota > Amiota communis. The sequence goes on along the minus strand of JBAMAV010000758.1, from coordinate 468,990 downwards.
ACATAACTACTGGTCAGATCATGATCAAATTTATATGGGACCACATGACAGGCACCAGCTTTAAAACCGGTTTATATAGAAAAAAGTTCTGAGGCAACACACATAAAAAAATACCGTCGAATTGATAACCTCCTCCTTCTTTTGAAGTCGGTTAAAAATGCATTTACCTCCTCTTTGTTACTAATATTTTTCCATAATACATGCCTCCTTGAACAAACCAAGCAAATAAAAATCAGTTAACCCTTAAGCTGAATTTGATCACACATTTTCTATAAGATTTTCTCATTCTTTTCTCGCTTTACATTGTTTATCAGACATGAGCCTGAGTAGAAGACACAATTTACTATACCAAAGGTATTCTGATATTCCAAATAATGACACAATGCGTCGGAATAGATGCTCAATGTGAATACATGCTTTCTGAGTCTCTTTTTGCTCGCCAGTCATTGACATTTCACTATTTTTGATCTGTTCTACTCATAATACTTATAAAAATGTCTGCGAAGTGATCACTGAAATTTGTTTAAATCAGGTGGAAACTTTAAGCACAAAGTGTGACATCATTAAATGCAATTCTCAACTCAAAAGTCATAAACACACTCTTCAATAAAATTATTTCTTAATTATTTCAATGACCCTCGTAATAGAATAAATAATTTGTAGTTGTGTTAAAAGAGGTGTGTATCGTATGTCAGTCAGTTAGTCAACGTGTTACACAAACACCTAATAAAATCAATGTGACAGACAGGAGTAGTGAGAAGAATTTAACGTCATTGTCAATATTTGCATTTTATTAGCGCCCATGCCGACATCTTGATCTCTATGGTGTTAATGGTGCGTAAGCGTAATATAAAGGTTCAATATACGCATTACATCATGTCTATTAAATTTTTAGTAAAAATTTTCCATAATTTTATTTTCTAAAATTTTTATTTCATAAATTTCATAAAATAAAAATGAAATACAAGAAAAAAAAGAATCTTCTTCCCACATTAAAATTACGCGTATTTCCTATCAATTTCTTCCAAATATGGTTGACAACTTCCGTTGTTACCATCGCTTAAGATACTTGTACATCAATCATTATTGAGAGCAGCAGCTGCTTAAAGCATTAACAAACCCCTACCTACACACACACAGAATAATAATTTTATTCAGAAAAAAATAATTTAATAAAATCTTAAATCTCTGTAATCCATAATTGAATTGAAACAGGGAAAATATAAAGAAAATTTTGAAAAATACGATTAAATAAATAATTGGTTGATTTTGTAAGATTAACTTATACATCAATATGTTTGCTCAACCTTTTAATTTACCATTTTCATCCATAACGAGTTCCACAGAAAATGAAAAAAAGAAAACGCAAAAACGCGCGAGTGTCAACATTTTCACTCACTCAACCGTAACATAGTGAGAACTCGGAAAAAATTGTGAAAAAGTTAAACTATAAAAAAGCGGAAAATAACGACAAAAAAATTAAAGACATAGAAAAGGTGGGTAAAACAAACGAGGGTGGAAACTGAAAACAGAGTTACACTACCAAGTATAAAATGAACAAGTCCACAGAACCAAACAGACACAACAAAGCAAAAATCATATAAGAAACACTAAAATGACGGGAAAAGAAATAAAAGTTAGCCCACATATGGAACTGGCCTTGACAAGCATTTCTATTGTTTTTACTTAAACCATTCGTCGTCTTTGTTTGTTGCTAGATGTGTGTTTTATACCGACGATACCTTACACATTATAAAATCAATGGTGGTTGAATGACAAGAATATGGATTAGGAAATGAGGTTATGTTTGTAAAGTAAATCTCTCTGATAAGCTTTTTTAAAAAAGTTAATATGATATATGCGAACTGATTCGATTACACCACACAGTATTCTAGAACAATTCTTCTTTGTTAAGTATTTTGGATATCACTAAAAAAAATCTTCAATTTAAACTTAATATGAGTTTGAATCCATAATATTGTATATACTTATGACAATTTCAGAGTTAGAAAACCATTAAATTTTATTCATGATTAATCCAATTTGAAGAACTGACTCTGTAAGAAGCTTTATATACATATATTGTTCTGAAATCTAATATCATCATTTTGGATGCCTATGTGTCCTAATTAGAACAAATTAATTCCAAACTTCAAACGCCACCCAATATTGAACCTTTTTGAATTGGAAATGAGTCTAAGAGTCCCATATATGTAACTAATCAAATTTCTATATTATTTAAATTTTTATTATTAAAAATTATCTATGAAATTCTCTTTTGTATTATGTATGAGAGTATTTCAGAGTCGTTTAAGCTTAATGCTATCATATTTCATTTTACTATAGCAACATTTAATCATTCTACTCATAGCACTCGAACAATAAAATGTGCGTACGTTATTTTTTTTCCACTTTACACCATAACATTCAAAAGCCATCTCACGGTCTATAGCATTAAGTACTTACACATGTACGGACTCGTTAAGTTAGTAAGCTATCAACATTGAGATATTTGATGGAAACGTGGGTTTGCATTAAAAAGACGAGAAAAACACACCCATAAGAGGGGGAGTTAATTAAGTATCTAGTCTTGCATGGTGTAAGAATTATAACAAAAGTTATCTGTCTTAATTATTTCGAAGCTTTAAAAGTATCTACATTATTATCGCTGATAGAAAAAAACTAACAACATCATCATTAAAGTATGAAGTAAGCACTTAAAAAGTGACCAAATTCAAAGAATTATATGTTTTTTTTTTGTCAATCAGTCTTAACATTCAACAAATTTTGTTAACAATATAATTTTTTACATCACAGGATTGGTGAGCTCCAGAGAGCTCATCCAATATAAAACTAGACAAATAACAAAAAATCTATTTCATCTATATCTATCTATCTATACACATAAAATCGTAAGCTTTTTCCTGTCTGTGCACGCTAATCTCAGAAACGACTAAATCTTTTTGAATACGATTTTGACTGGTGTATTGTAGCTAAGCTTTGTGTAATATTTAGCGTTTATTTTATCGAAATCGACCTACTCAATCAAAAGGTATTCATATTTTTATTGCTGTTGCCGACTTTTTGGCTAATTTTCGAATGTTTTCCTCTTTAGCTGCGGTGCAACATTAATGATCTGGTAATAAGGGAAAAAGATAACAAAATACACGCTATAACAAACATATTTCGAACAAACGCGTACGAAGTCGTGGGCACAGCTAGTATATATATGAAATCGTAAGCCTTTTTCTGTCTGAGCACGCTAATCTCAGAAACGACTAAATCTTTTTGAATACGGTTTTGACTGGTGTATTGTAGCTAGTTTTGTGTAATATTTAGCGTTTATTTTATCGAAATCGACCTACTAAATCATTTTTAATTCTGTTGCAGACTTCTTGCTGATTTTCGAACGTTTTCCTCTTTTTAGGAGCCTAACATCCATGTCGTTTTCTAGCAGACTAATAGCTTAATTGTTGGTATGATTATGAAGTTTGGTGAAGTACCTATCTGAACTTTTGCTTATATCATCCTTTATGAATGGTATTTTGAGGTCTGTAAGACACTTGCTATTGTACGTAGCGTCATTGACGTATAAATTTTTCAGTATTTCACAGTTGGAGTCTTCATAACTGCCTTATATAGTCTAACTTTGTTTTCTAGGCTAAGTTGAGAGCGTGGTCCAAGGAGCCAATACATATTTCTGCCTTTTATATTTAGCTGCATTTGTTCCGCTTTCATGTGTGGGTTTTCCTGGTAAACCTCCAGTCTAGGTGCGGAGAATTACCATACACTTGAAATCAAAAAACTTTAAAGGAGGGATTTTTTAAAATTATTGAAAAGTATTTGATATAGTCTATGAATAAATAGACCGATATTTTCGTGTTAAGTAGAATGACTCTTACTCACTTCTGAAGGAAATAAATTTCAGTGTTCTAAAAGTTAAATTGAAGAACATTGATTAAAAAGGGGTGCAGATTGTTGCTATCTAAATACATAAACAAAACTATACTAAAACCATTGTGGAGCAAAGGACTACAGTTCCTAATGAAAGCAATATTAACAAGAGTAAGTAATTCCAAAACAAGATACTAAGAGGCATCATAAAATCACCATAGTATTGTAGAAATCCAGATATAGAACCTGGTATTGATTGCCAATACTTTCACGTTCACTCTCTCTTTTCAGACATGCATATATAATGAATGCCTCTCATGATATATATATACTATAGAACATGTGTGTACTATAATTCATTGATTCAATTAAATTAGTTTGTTAACTCGTTTGAATTCTAATTTCTTAGTTTGAGAGTGTCTATCGTCTTGCGTCTGAGTGAAAATGTTTCCAATTAAAATTGAAATTGAAATTAAGCCACACAATAGTAGTATGGATGGAACAACACAACAAATTAATGTAACCAAATTTGGCCAATTGTAATTTGCTGTTGTTTGTTGTTATACCAATGAGTTGCCCTAAATGGTCAGTTGCGACCGACAACAAACAAAGTGATTAAGAAAATGTATACATACTCAAGTGTAGTACAATATATATGTAGGGAGAGTGAAAGAATCGAGGGGGTTAACTAACGTTAAAGTATGTTCAAGGTCATGACTATAAGTGGGTAGCACATGGACAAAAACGAAAGGTTTGAATTTAAAAATTTTAAAAACTAAAAATAAACTTATTGACTTGGGTAATTATATATCTTTTCTCACTCATTCAGTTTAGGCCCTTTAGAAAAGACCTTTCAATGCTTTTACTTTAATAAAATTAAACTAAAAATTAAAAAGATTGTTAGGGAGACGCAACATAAAGAAGAAATGAGTGAAATGTTTTGCAAGGTAACTTTGTGTCTTCTGTTACAATATTATTATGAGAATGTTGATTAAAATGAAATGTAATTAAGCAATTTATTTTGTTGCATAATTAATTATAATGGCATGCGTACGATGACACTATAGAACAAACAAAGGACCTTGAAATGATCTTCTGAACACATCTGCTTGTCTATTAAAGAAATTTCAAATTTAATATTCATTTTACATATAACATCGTAAATCATTATGTAAAGTCAATAAATCGACAAAAACAACAACAAAATGTCAACCAAAGTTTGGTTATAACTTTAGCAATATGTGTGTATAAAATAAAAGAAAAATCCAGATAACCAACTGAAGAAAGGTTCATGCTTGTGGGTCACAAATGGAAATTCTTCTTTGTTTACCAAAATAAAAAAATATTTAAAAATAAGTTTTCAATTGAAACAAAATCAAAAATAACAAAAAAGGGAAAGAAAAAGGAAAACAAAAAAAAAACAAAAAACTTTATCCTTTTTTATATTACTGTACAATCTTGTAGATAAAACACAAGAATAAAAATAAAAACATATACATATATGGTAGACAACATTAAAAATCACTTTTGCATGGGAGTGTTAAATGGAGGCGGCGTTGAATGCTATAACGCAGTATATGAAGGGAAACACAAAAACCAGCAAAAGCCACTTGGCTGTGCACCCTTCCACATATGTAGTAAGTTGAAAATGTAAACAAATACCAAGAGAAAGATACAAACATATACTATAAATATAAATATATTGTATATAAATTTTTGCAATAGTACCTACCATATATGCAAAACTTGTGTAATGGGTTGTTGATGGGGGTGGTGGGTTTAAGGAATACAACGTCAAGATGTGTACAATATAAAAGGCAGAAAGAATGAATGCCATATGCACACAGACCTAAAGAGTTGCAACATCAACAAAACTTAACTGTGTTTGGTTAAACAATTGAATTTTTGCTTCGAGCTTCATTTTATCTCATCTTTTGACACTCACCTCATCTTATTTTATTTAGTTTACGAGTATGAGTATGCTTCGGCATAGTATCTGTTCACTTCCTAACTGAATGACGCATTGAATTTTCTTGTCTGATGCATCATTGTTTAAGGTCAAGGTGGTGAATATAGTACCATAGTACAATAAAGCATTTATTTATACTCGTATTTGATGCAACAGTCATTTTTAACTGACACAATCGAATGCTTTCCTTCTCAAGTAAATATACGTTTCGTATATAAAAATATTAATCATACATCATGTATTCCACAGTAAATCTATACTAATATAATAAAGAGGTAATGTTTGTTTAGATGATACGGGTAATCTTCGAAACGACTTATCCAATTTAAAGCTTCTTTTACCAGTAGAATGCTACGTTGTAACTAAATGTCATAGGATACTTATTTTTTTGATTTAGTAAACATTTAAATATAGGGATTTTAAGATAAATTTTTTAAATGATTTCCAAAGCCAAGCACAGAAACGTTTGTACGTTTTTATGCTGTGCTTCATCTTGAATTTTGTGTTGTTTTTGTTAGTGTTGTATTTTTCCTCTCTGAGTACGCACACGAGTATTGCGATCTTTGTTATCTTCTTTTTGAACATGTTGGTCACTGAGATCGACCCAAGAGAGAGACTGTGTGTTTCGTTGTTGGTGCTTTGATTGCTTTTGCAAAGCAGATGTAAGTTAAGGTGTATGTGTGTGTACGCACAAGAGTATTGCCAAAGTCCCTAAGCTCCGGGTAAGCTAGTATGGTATAATTTGCACTGCAATCCTTATATATATACACATATAATGAATGTTTGTTTCAACTTTATTTGTCATCCAATGCAGATCATTCAAACATGAAATTTTGACACCATATTTCTATTTTCAATCAGATAAATGTTAACAAATTCCACTCATAAAAGGGTAAAAAATGGTGGATGCAACTTTGTTAAGTTTATTTCATACGTAATACAATATTTATATACATACATCTTATATTTTATAATAATTATGGTAATTGTATAGAATTGTTAGGAGTAATATTCCAAGCAATGTTCTTCAAAATGCCAGAGATTGATAATGTTAGAAGAATAGATGGAGAAGAGGAGCGCTGGATTTGATAGCTATCGTCCAACTTAAAGGTTATCAGTAGGAGCTATGGTTGCTTGATTTTGGGAGCAACGAATAACATTGTCCTACTTAATGGCAGTCAGTAGTAAAAAAGAGTCATTTAATCACAGATAATGTAGAAATTTAAGTCCGATTTTGTCAGAAATATGTGATTATTTATGTTTGTCTGATTGCTTCGAAGTTATTTTCATAAGTGAACTAACTTCTATGTTCTTATATGCGTTGTAGGGTTCTGTCCAACGCTAGCACTATATTTCAGATCCTAGAAATCTTTTATTTAATGTTAGATTACACAAAAACACAAGAAGTCTTGAAAATTATACAAATTATGCCATTCGATACCGTTTTTCCATCAATTTTCGATTGTTTAACCAAAAAAATGGACTAAACATATTTAATACTGAACCTAAAACTAAATAAAGAATGCTAACTAAGTTTCTAGTTTAATTTAGTAGTAAGTAGCATTGTTCTAATTATTGAAAACGGAACATGCTTGCTTAGTGCAGTATCTTTAATGGCTTATGCTACTGATGACAAAGACAGGAAGGTGCGGAATGAAACAGTTCTTTACTGGGATTGTTTTTCTAACATAACCAAAAGTATTAAAGTTTTGCCGAATACTTCACTGATATGATAGTATTTCATATAAAACAGACAAGCAATGGGAAGCAAAAACAACAAAATGAATAAAGAAACAACAGAAATGTGCTGGTTTCTTTGGGTGGAATAAATGAAATCAAAACAAAAACCACTGGGTAAGAAGTTGCGGTCAAAAGTTAGTTTTATAAGAAAATTATGAAAATCATCAAGCGGAAAATATATTTTTACTTCATTTTTCCTATGCTACTCATATCAAGATTTAAAAATTGAGTCCTCGTTCCATATTGTTTTTTTTTTCTTTTTATTGTTATACTCTGCCTTTTAGTCCTTACCTACTAATCATCATCATCATCATCATCATTTTTGTAACGTTTGCAAAATGCTTCACTTTTATTTTTCGTTTCTTATTATATTTTTTGCATATCGTGAAATTTTATGCAAATTTTCCATACAAACGCTTTTCTTTCTTGATTTTCCATTATTTTCTATTGTTCGCGTTGCACAATAATACTCGTACAATAGTTTCCACTACTTTTGCTACATGACATTTGAGTTATGTTTTTATACATACATATATAGATACTTAGATACTCATATATGATGGAAATGAATTTAGGTTAGTAGTAATAGTAGTAGACATTTCTTTAAAGTTTAAAAGTCAATTTAGTATTTGTGTTCACCCTTCTTTTTAATTTCATTCTTTTCATTTTCTTACGTGACTTTTGTTATTTAGAAGAAGTCAAAGAGTCTTTTGGTTCTGGCCTATGGCATTTTTTATATATGTTATTATACATACAAATAGATGTGCGGCTATGTTTGTGTTTAAGTTTAACTTTCACTTTCAAATCAATTCAGTTGAAAAGTAGAAAATCGCATGGCATTCTTAAGGATTTTGTTTCTTATTTTGGTGGGTGTGTTCCATCATTTTGTTTTGTTTTATGTTTTGGTCTAAATTAGTTTTGGGCTTTTAGGAAAATTGCATGTTTTCGCATGCAAAATGCTTACGATTTTGAAGTGGCACCTTAATTAAAAGTAATAGCGCTTTAAGAAATACACTAATATTACGAAGAAACTCTATTAAGAAAACTGAATTAGTAGTTTTAGAAGTTTCATCCTATTTTGTTTTCATTTTATCATTCGATCAGATGAATGATAATTATAATAAATGAAGGTGCTATAAGAATATTAATTCAAATAAATAAGCAATCTTGAGCACCTAATGGCTGCAGCCCACGAGATTGAGCGACTTTTGAACTGCTAAGTCAAAGGCAAGGTGAACATTTTATTGGTGATAACATTCGGCCTTCATATCAGAAGATGTGAAAAATACTATGGCACAAAACTATCAAAAAAAAAACACTGATAATACATACATCTATGTATGACCCCTATGGATTCCGAAACTACCGATTTTGATAATATTCAGAGAAACTCACAGAATAACACTCTAGACTATGCTAGAGCACATCATTTTATGCAGTTTATCAATATTCGGGCGCAAGAATTGGAGAACAATATCGTATGTAGATACTACAATACACAAAAACATGATTAACTCTTTTGATTCCTTAATTAAAGTGAACTTAGTTATTCACCAGAGATAGAGAAAGAGAGAGAGAGAGACAGATTAAAATATATACACCTATAAACTTTTCAAGATCTTTTAATGGTTTGTTTTGCACAGTTATAAAATAGATGTGGGAAAAAATGACCAAATTTTTCTAATGTTCTTAGAATGAATGATTAAATATCACAAATTGTTCATTAGCCACTCCCGCTGCCAAGTTAAAGCCTCCACAGACCTAGATAATCATCGCAAATAAGCAAAAATGTAAGCACATTACATTTACACTGACTTGTTCTCCAGTAAATTTAAATGGCGCTACAATTCCTCCGTTACTTATCTAACGGAAAAGAGCTAAAAGGACATACATATATGAAACTGAGAGCACAAAGTCTCCATTTTAATTCTTAATCTGGTCTGAACCATGAGTACAATGTTATTACTGTAGAACTTTGTTATTAAACCAATGTGAACATACGTGTATGGGTTTCAATTGTAAGGCACTTCAAGCGCGAGTAACATTAAAGTTATGCAAAGAACTCAATATAAGATCCTTAGAACTAACACTGGCAGTCCATGGCATATCAAGAACTGCTGGGAAATAGAACAGTATTGTAAGCTTAAACATAACAATATGGATAAACTTTCTAAGCATGTTAATCCAGTAGTCAGAGCTCTTGTTCGCATAAGATACCCATAACGACTACTTGGTAATGATCGAGAACAGCCAGTTTTTATTAAGAAGTCCTTAGTGTAATGAGAATACCTTTCTATACCTTGCATAAATTGTTAGTATGTAAGATTTGAAACCAAATAATAAACCAATGAATTATTAAAAAAAATAAAAAATTATTCAAACATAATACAAGCTGTCAACAGCAGACAAATTAAGCAGTTCAAGGTACTTTTAACATTCTAAAAAAATAAAACAAAAATAGAAAATAAATCAAATAAAAAAAGACAAAAAGAAATTTATAATAATACGAGTATTGTATAAAAATAAACAATTTTTTGACACTCTCTTGTATTGAAATTATGACCATTTGTTAGCGGCACACGACATTCACATTGCCTTATTAATTAAAAAAAGGCATGCGAAAAAGATATTAAGATATAAATATATTAAGCAAAGAAGAGACAAATGTTGTTTTTTATTAAACAAAATCGATTTGCTTGGAATCAGATTGTCTGTTAATATGCTGTATACAGTAAAGTAAATCATTTAAATAGATTCAATAATCAGAAATGCAGTGCTGACTCTGTAAGTAATCCTTCGATAATCAGTTCAAAGGGAAAGGCAATTTTTGCTTCGAAAACAATTCTTCATTTATGATTATATGTACATAAATATATTAATTATATATCAAGGCAATTTTTCTATAAGTAAATGTTAACTATTTATGGATAAATGTACATTTATCGAAACACTTATTTGCCAATGAAAATAGTAAGTTTTACTTTGATTTCCACGAATAAATCGATTTTTGTTTCAGGTGTTTCTTTTTTCAATTGAACTCATTTGACTTGCATTAAAAACTTATTAAAATGGAATTTAATTTATTGAACAAAAAAAAAAACAACAACTTAAATACTTAATAATTAAACAAGTTTTATTGGGACTCAATGAGATTTTTATCTGTGTTTGTTTATAGACAACAAAAAAAAAAAACATTATTTATTTATATTTATGTAAATTGAACTATTAAAACGAGTTTTTTATATTCTCAATTAAATATGATTAAAAGTTTTTGTTATTTTTATTTATAACTATGAAATTCTATCTGAAAGGTTTGAGAAAAAAATGCTATAAAAAAATTCTGATAAATTTTATTTTTATTGGAAGAAAAAGTGGATGAATTGTGTTTTTTTTTTGTTTTTTTTTTTTTTTTGTAGTGCCATTAAATTTTATGTTAACCTATGAAGAACAAAGTAAAATATGAAAATGTATTTGGGAATTGCAAAAAATATTGCCAATACTCATAAATTTTTTTTTTACTGATGCCTGGAGAAGATCAAATAGAGGACAAAGCAAAACCGCACATAGTACGAGTATTCCAAATGAAAATAAGAATAACTTGAGTAACAGCAGCAGTGAACACAGCAGCAATGAATGTCAGTAATTTGGCAACGAGGCATTCATTATTATTGGTCCTATATTAAACACCACCTTCTGTTCTCAAGAGACACTCACATAGAGTACAAAGGACTATATTCAGACATTCTTTCGTAGCCTACTACTTCCATTACTTTATGAGCCACAGAAGATGAATTCAATGTATTTTTCCTTTTTCACTTCTATTCTATAAACTAAGCATGTATTGTATGTATGGTAAGTAGTCCTTGTGTTCAAGTCAAATCATCAATCTAACAATAAAAGTACCAAAAATGTACAAAGATACAGTTCCTCTTAAGCAGTGGCTTCTAAACTGTGGCATGCAGTGTTATTATCGAGGGTTCGTGATACAATTTTGGCATTAATTCTGATTATTATAAATGCTTAGGGTTGAGATTTGGGAAAACTTTGTTCAAGAGCTGATCCACGGAATACATAAGTTTAAAAATCGGTGATCTTAAGTAACCCAAATGAGAATCATATAAAATATTAGTATTAATCAATAAAAACAAAACAAAACCGAACCAAACCATTACTATTGGCGATGACTAAAAACAGATATTTTGCCTTTTTGCCTAATTTTTGGTATTTCCGAGAGTTTGGCACTACCACACCTTAGAGAAATTATTATCAATTTGACCTCGTTGCTTTTGTTGAAATATTTTTGCGCAGCAATGAAAAATATATAACGAACGAACGAAAGGAAGGAAGGAAGAAAGGAAGGTACAGGCAGCAAATTACAATGAAGTGAAAGTTAGAATTTTCTGAATCAGAGAATGGAAAAGATGAAGGTAAAATAGTATGCATTGTGCACAAATCAAAGAGCACAAAAAACCCAAAAATACGTATATAGAAGTGAATAAAATAAAATTGAGAAAAATGGAAGTGTAAAAGCTAATAAGATATTCAAAAGAAAGAAATAAATTCAATGATAGTGATTCGTGAGTAAATGCGAAATTGCAAAAATATAGATACGTATTGTTATGCCATTTATATATTGAGTACTACTACTTTGCCTCGATATTTGTAACAAAACAAATAGGAACATAAATACAAAGTTAAATCGTAGATCACATAAACATTAGTCATGTCTATGCATACAAGTCTTGCATGTTTTTATATATCTCTATAACTTCTATATTTTTTAAGTAGACAACTTATTCAAAATTAAACCATAAAAACTTCCTCCTCTCCATGAAAATCGCAGCCGCCATGCGCTGTCGACTGAGGTGGCTTCGCTAATAAACAAAAAACTTTGTTTAGCTTTAACCGCACTTTTTTCGCAAATATTCACTTTGACAGCTTATATGCCAAAAACAGCTGTAACCGTAACAGATTACGCTGGAATAGGATTGATATTATATGTGTGGTCATGTTGTTTCTTCCAACAGAAGTCGGTCATGTCACCGCGTATTTAGTTTGTTATTAGTTTTTACCTGCAATAGATGGCATTGCGAGTCCATTGATAACAAATAAACAGCAATTTATTTATATATATATATAAAACTTTATTTTTACTTTTTTTCTAAATCAATTAAGGAAATTCTTAAAATTTTTTATAGCCTATAGCATGACACAAACATCAACCATACAAACGCAAAAATAATATCCAAAATCGATTCAGCGGTTTGCGAGTTCATTGATAACAAATGAACAGCAAACTTTTTTTTTATATATAGAAGAAGATATAATCTCCCTTGGGCGATTCCAAGGAAATAGTCATATTTCTCACCGCAATGTATTTTATTCTAAATATGTCAGCGGCTAGAAATTTTACTGTATTTATTAAAAATACGGTTGCTATATCCATGCATTGTTCTTAAGGTATTCAAAATTATTGCAACTTATTTATCGATATGAACAATATGAATTTTAGAACCTACCATATTAGCTACATATTTTTAATTGAAAATGTTCAAAATTACAGCAATACTCTGAAAGGTATATAGGATTCACTGCAACTGACTTGAATTTTCTGCTCTACTATAATATTTTCGTTTCTCTCGAATATGAAATTTTTTATTTGGTTAGTTGTGTTTTTGAGCTTAAAAAGGATTTGAGGTTTTTGGAACAAAGTAAGTAAGTAAGTAGTATTTATGTATATGAGCTTTGTGACTTGCATTTGTTGAATTTTAGGTAGTATCCAAAACGTAAGCTCCAGGGATATTACTAGAAAAGGAAAATAGAATATAAATTTAAATTTAGTAAGAGTAAGAATTATAATATCAAAATAATATTGAATAATCTATCGTCTTAACATTTTATTTTAATTTTAATCGCTATAGCTTAAAATATTTTTATGACAGTTCAGATTTACATGGGTGCAGCCACTTTGGTCTGCATTGTGTATCATTTTGGTTGAGTGCTATTGCAAGACTTTAAATACTTTAATTGTAATGACTACTGTTCAAATTTATTTCATCAAAGACTGTACGTTATTTGAGAACTCTAGGCAGGGTAGTGTTGCGAACAAACTATGGGGTTCCAGTGATTTGTCTTAGAGCCTTGACTATTTAATGTTGCACGCGGCAGTGGTGCTACAAATTTGTATGGCGTAAAGCCAAGGATTCAATTCAATCATTAATCTAAAAGGAACATTTACGGTAAACAGAAATGAAATTACACAACTTCAATATGAGGATTGCAACAACATAATTTTCTTGTCTAATATTTCTTTAGAAATATTTACTCCACATTTTTGTTCGGTATAAAAGTAAAGACATTATTTTTTTACTATTGTATATTCCATAAATATGGAACAACTTAATGAAAGGCAAATTACACTTATGGTAAATCAAAAGCATCACAATTCTTTGGTCTAGATTTCATTTTATGGTAAACTCATCAAACATAGCAAACAAAAAGTATCTAACAAATAGAAATTCATTCATATTGGGATGTGTTGGTACTATATGCAACTATTGTACTTAGGTAAACACTATCTTGTTGTACTACTTACTTAGTTTCAAGTTGTTGGTGTTGTTTTTATTATTACACATGATAGAATGTCTGAAGCACTTGGACAACATTAAAAAAAGGAGCATTGCTGTCTACTAGTCACACAAACACACTCACAAGAAATGGGTCGACTTTGGTTGTTTGGTTTCAAGTCTTTTTTGCTTTTCGTATAAATGTTGAAATCCTTTTTTTTTCTATATTCTATAATGCAACACACTACAATATTGTGTAAACAGAAATTTAAACAAATATACAAACATGAGTATGATGATAAAGATGATGAAGTACCCAAGCCCAACATCGATACGAATAAAACCAAATGTGGCTAGAATGGAAGGAAGGAAGGAACTCATATCGGATCTACTTTATAACATTATATTGTATCGTAAAATTGTTGCGTTACTGGTAAACATTATATTATGTATGTACGTGTACATGGTCTAAACAAGAATGAATGTGTTGAAGAAAAATTCAAGCATGTGTAATAGCAGAAAATGAAAATCCAAAAAGAAAAGCGGGACGTCATTTTTCTTTCAATGACTTTCTTTCCTTTCTTTTTTTTTGCTTTTTATGACCATCTTATAGTATACTTCTTATATGTCTGTAGAATGAGCATGTGAAGTTCGCATAATATCTGTTTATACCATATACATATTCTTCATATGGAGAAGACTACATTGATGATGATGATGATGATGATGATGCAGTGGGGCAATGTAGAATAATAACACATTCAATGAAGTGGCACATTTAGAGCTTTTCTTTCCTTATACACATACACCACTTTATACACTTTTCCTGCCTTCTTCCATTGCCTTCGTCAACAATTTGCACACGTTCGAAGACTACACCAAGAGGCAATAGTATCTACTAGTATGTATAAGTAGTTTGATATGGTTTAACTTGACGCGCCCTCAGTAAACGACAGAAACCGACTTTCAGTCTTAAACTATTACTTAAGTTAGGCCATGGCATGTACGTACACATAAGAACAAACAGATATGTATATGTATAAAACACATGTAGTATGTACTATATAGGCCAAGTAGATGGATGGAGATATTGCGTTGTATTTAGTAACAAGGTATCACATCATGGGGGCGTGTAAAATATTTGACTTTTTATACTACTACTCTCGTACTTACAAAGGAAAAGAAAACCAGTCGCCTTGGTAAATGATGTCGTCCTGAATAAACAAGAACAATATAAGGAACTTTCGTATTGGTGTCGTCGTCTATCTATTAAAGTGAAGTATGCGTGTTTTATACTTACTTATATCTTAGTTTTATTGTACATATATCATATTGATATATTTGATACCATCAAAGCCTTTCTCTTCTATTCCATTCTGTTGCCTTCTGTTCTTGACAAGTTCTATAAATTATAATCTTTGCACAAGTGTTTTGAATATATATATATTCGTTATACATATACATATATGTGGTAGTTTCTTCTTAGTTTATTATAAAAGTTGTTTTGTTTTTTATAGTTTCAATAAATTCATCTGAATCTAAAAACAAATATTTGACTCACTTAAGGTGTTGGCATAAATGACAAACTTTAATAAAAAAAAAGAAACAATAGTGAGTATAAGAAATCTTTTTGTATATGACTGGTAAATCAATTTAAACCGCTAATCTAAACTAAAGTTATTGGAAATCACTCTTAACTATAAGTATGAAATACTAAAGAGTCATGAAATAAATACTTCCGATTAATAGCATCTAAATTTTTATATTAATGAACATTAATTGTAAATCTAAATAACAAATCTGTTCTGTCAATTTATCATGGGCCATTAATCGACCTTCTTAACATTCTCATGTTCGAAGTTTCATTGACAATTTAAGCAATC
The DNA here is from genome assembly GCA_037043315.1 of Amiota communis. NCBI lineage: Eukaryota > Metazoa > Arthropoda > Insecta > Diptera > Drosophilidae > Amiota > Amiota communis. The sequence continues at coordinate 452,938 of JBAMAV010000758.1, read as the reverse complement.
AATTTGCTAAAGAAAATGTGTCCAGAGTACATTATTTTTCGAAATATAAATATTTATTGACCACTGAAAATTTCTTTATAATATTATTATACTGATCAATGATTTATTGAAAAAATTGTAATGAATTAAGGACTAAAAGATATAAGTGAAATATAGACCGATTTCGTAAAGTCTCGATTTTTTGGATCTCGGAAACAGGGACATATATCGGGACCAAAACTACCCTATGTTCAAGCCTGGAACCAGCCATACGCATTCACAATGCAATCCGGTGAACGGTTTGGCAGTGCTTAACAAACAAACAAAAACTAATTTTTATATATCAGACTAGCTGTGCCCACGACTTCGTACGCGTGGTATTCGAAATATGTTTGTAATAGCGTGTATTTTGTTAAATTTATTCCTAATTATCAGATGTTTAATGTTGGCGTGCAGCAAAGGAGGAAATCATTCGAAAATCAACCAAAAAGCCGGCAACAGAATTAAAAATATGAATATCTTTTGATTTAGTAGGTCGGTTTCGATAAAATAAACGTTAAATGGTACAAGAAACTTGCTACAATACACCAGTCAAAACCTCATTCAAAAAGATTTAGCCATTTCTGAGTTTAACGTGCACAGACAGTAAAAGGCTTACGATAAAAGCATTATAAATATATAAATGGATATAGATTTCGATAATTGATGAGTTAAGAAACACAGAATTTATAATACTTATTTATAAACTGCACAAATCTATATTAATTCAAGGAAATTAGGCTTATGTCCCATTTTTTATAGTTTTCCTTGTATATTACTTTGAGAATTTGTTTAAAATTCTAAAGACCCTGACTGATTGACTGAATAAATATTTCAATGTTCAATTTATTATTCATTGTTTATCTAGTAGTAAATAGTAGTACGTCAATTGCATGGATGAAATCAATAAATAATTAACGCTAGCAATCAAATGCGCTTCAATTTTTAATATTCAGATACAAATTTATAGCTAATTACAAAATAGATAAAATACACTCACACATATACGAGTATCTCATAAATTGAAAATGCACAAATTATATGGCACAAAAACAACCAACAAAATAATCAAAATCAAAACTTTATACTATGGTATATAGGTAGGTACTAGTACAACATAAGTATCTACATTTTTCATGAATTCTGGTACTAATGCAACAAATGTTAATTTTTGTTTATACTTACATACTATGATTTTTCCCTTTCTAACATATTGGTTGGTTTGAGGTTTTTGTGGGGCGGCAGGCAGGAAGGAATCATGAAATTGGTGGATGTGGCTATAAAATTAGCAACTTTTTGAATTAATGCCAAAAAGTATTTTATGCATTACAAGTTTTAAAATTGGCACAAACGAAATTTTGTAATGAGCCACACATAATGACTGACTGAGTGACTGAAAGAATATGAGATGAGGGGAGGGAGCATAGCACAAATACTACTAAAAAGAAAATAAGTATACTTTATATAAGAATAAAAGAGCAACACGCAATGCAGGAAATGAAAAACTTTGTCTTTAGTTTAAAATGAAAATTTCTATTAAAACAGAATTGAAGTACAAAGAAAGAAGAAGTATGTACTTGGAGGAAAATGATAGAAAAGGATCTCATTATTATTATTATGAGATGAAAATAATGAAATAAAGATGTTGGAGATTATTGACATTGATTAGATTGTTGATGATGTAAAAGACAATGGGAGAGATGTTTAAAATCAATGAAACTTTGAATGAAAGTTGCTAAAGGAAGTACTTATACATAGTATGTAGTATACAAAAGTATCAAATAGTTTATAATATTATCTTACAAATGAGTGAAGTCGACTTCTTATGAAACCAATTAACAGAGTTTGTTTGTTTATGGTAAAATATTATTGAAAATGATTGAAAAGGAGATGATGTCGATGTTGATAGTGTTGACGTGGATAAGATTGTTATAGATGTCCAAACGTGTAAAACAAACTAAGCATCAAAGCGGCAACAGGAAGGAAATATCAAAAACTTATCAAAGGATCATATCATGATAAGAAAAGCAAAGAAATGAAGACAATGTTGATAATGATGACATTGATTAGATATTCCCAAAAGTGTGAAACAAACTTATGTATGATAGAAGAAGCAACAGGAAGTATATATCAAAAATACATACATATGTATGTATATAGAAGAATATCTATGTTTTGTAAATACAATATTAAAAATAACTTATTTTTCAACAATCAAAAATAGCTCACAAAAGTCAAGTCAAGCCGACGACAATGTACTCACTCGTATGTAGAGAATGAAAGAATATTTAACCCAAAATAAACAAAAACTGAAAAAAGAAAAATAAAAAGTATCTTATACAAAACGAAATTTCTCTATATCAATCCACATTTTGTTGCTTGGTAGGTCAATGACTTGGCAATTATGAGTATGAGCGCGACAAACAACGATGATGACAACGTCATTCCATTGTATGTATGCGTGTGGAACAATTTAACAACAATGAGGCACCACAACAAACACAACGAGGAAAAAGAGAAAATTATAAATAAAAAAGAAAAACTAGCGCACGACGATGGCAACAACTGAACTGAACTAACTTAAAACGAATGAAAGAAAGGAAAAAACTGTCACGAAAAACTGTTTTAAAAGAAAAACAAGAAGAAATCAAGTCAAAGCTACCGTAGACTACACAAGCAAACATACTTATAAGTAGTACAACTTGCAGCATATTGTCTGTTTGTCTATCTGTCTATCTGACTGTCAGTCTAACTATCTATCTATCTATTCGTTTGTCTATCTAAATGACTGTCTATGGATTCGTCTCGCCGCCTCTTTTTAAAAGAAAGGAAATCAACGTCGGCAACAATAAAAATTGACATTTAATGTTTTGTTTTGTTGCAACAAAAAAACGTTGACGACATTGTCTTTTTGACATAATTTCCTTCTTGTTGCAATTACTGCCTACCAACCAACCAACCAACCAGCCAGCCAACAAGACTTGTGAGTTAGTTACTGATTGAGTGAATGAGTGAGTGTCTGAGTGTTCATGCAGCATGTTGCAATAAGATAGAAACAAACTTTGGTGTGGTTCAAAATAGTAAAATATCTAAGATTTTTATTATATTTTCTATATACTGCAGACTTCTTCTTACTAGTACAATACAACACTTCTGTATCAACCAACCAACACTTACAACAAATCAGCGGGTGTTTGATTGAATTAGTGCATGGTCGGTATACAACAAATACAAATGTATAGTATACGTATAGTATACCTACAAGCAAACAAGCAGAAGCAGATATGTTCGACGAGTGTCATAGTATCTAAGTTTGCCTGCAGTAATTGATTTTCGCTTGACATTCTTAGAGCTCTTATATACTACGTAATATAATAATAATTATTATTATGATTATTATTAAGTATTATGTATTTGTTTTATAAAATCTCATAGTAAGTATTGTAGTAGCAGAAACCTTTCAATTTAATGCAAAATGCTTAAGATTGTTGAATGTTTCAGTTTTGATAAGGCAACAGCAATTGAGGGTCAGGTTAGATTGGTAAAACATCATAAACCCACTGCATTATACTATGTAAAGAAAAATAGATAAGCACAACATAATAATAATAATACAATAACAAAATTAACTAATAGAATATATAATATTGATTGCATAATCTGTTTTTAAACAAGACAATATACCAAAATTTTCGAAACAAAGACTTCATTACAATTTGTTTGTTTACAAACTGTTAATGTTATGTTTGTTGGATCATAGTATTAATTAAAAAATATACCATAAGGTCAGAGTTCTGTTATAACTCCCCTCAATGCCTGAATCCTGTTCTTGCCAAAGTTTGAAATATCAAATGTTTAATAGCATGGCTAATGTCCAGGGAAATATGACAGACCAGCTAAGCTCCTTGGTCTTTGTTGTTTATAGAGTAAATGAGTAATTAACAAGTATAAAATTTTAACAAATTAGAAAACCGACCTCAAGTAGCACAAATGGAACGCACCTTATTAAGGACTAGTTGAATTTTTATGAAATACAGTCTAAGAGGAGCTCCAAAAAAAGATTCTTGTATTTCAGTAATTTGATTTTGAATGAAATGAGTGCATTTTAATTGATACTTGTTCAAACAAAAAACAAACTGACAAAGTCAAAAATTTTATAGTTAACTCAAAAACTACTGGTCAGATCTTGATCAATGTGTTGATTTATAAATGGACCACATGACAACCATCAGCTTTCAAATAAAAAAAGATTCATCAAAATCGGTTCACTTCGAAAAAAGTTCTGAGGTAACATACATTAAAAATAATAAAAATACATTCGATTACATAAAACTCCTTTTTTTGAAAATTGGAAAATTATTAAATTTCTCTAAGAATAACATCATGTAATCTTTAAAATGAATTAAGTATAAAGTTCTTCTATCATTATTGATTATGTTTCCTATCTTAAATAACACACAGAGTGTAGCACATATGAAAGAATAATGCTATGTTATTCGATTTTGCAATTTGTTGGTTGAGCAGATGTGGTGGAATAGAACGTACTTACATTTATACCTGGGAGTGATTTTTAAACGTAATTACTCTCTTGATATTGCTGACTAACAAAAGCAAGTATCCTTTTCGCATAGTCTAGTAAGTATGATTACCACTTACAACTGAAGGATACATGGAACATCTACTATAGTAAGAATATTATATATTATATATGTTTATATATATAAACATATATATAATTAATAATACATATAATAATATCGTAGATTGAAATTGTTTGAGCACGCATCACGTAAAAGCCAATCATTGGATTCCAAATCTAATTATTGAAGAATAACAAGCTTTATTGTGAGTAATACATAGCGTTTATTTTATGAAAATCGACCTACGGAATCAATAGATATTAATTTATTAATTTTTAATTAAATCAAAGACTATTAAACACAATATGCTCTGGTTCAGCTTAGAAGAAGCGAGTGGTGGTATAATAATTTGGAAAAACTGAGTACGTATTGCGATTTTTGTTCTTTTCTTTCTGTAAATGTTTGTAGTCGTCAAGAGATAAAAGACTATCCATATAGAAGTCAGGACAACGTCTGGACGGATCAGCTAGTATTTAATAAAATTATAAACGGTGTTTGTTTTTAGAGGTAAAAATAATGTTAATAGCCATCTTTGAAATGCACAACGTGTTTTGGCTTCTTTCTCTATTTGCAGTAATTTGTAATATTCCTGGAAACCAAATGCACATAGTTCAGCAATCTGGAGGCAAAAATCACCAATCTAAAGTCTTTTATTCAAAAAATAACTTTAAGCCATTGGAAATTCGGATAAATAAATGCCACTGCTGGCCCGTATGAAAGGCAATGTCCAATTTTCGACAACTTTATCGAGGTACGGGGCCATACATATATCGACAATAACGCAGCACATTTTGATTGCCAAGTGGTCCAATTGTGAAGACTAGTGCATACTGAATAAAATCTTTGTTAAAGCTTCCTACAACTTAAGTGTATGGTATGTGGAACGATAATGATCCATGGATTTCCGTATAACTTGTTTTTATATCGAACATTCTATGGAACTAGCACACAATGATTCTGAATATAATGAAATGCAAAAACTTGCTGACCAAAAATCAACTATAAACACTGACTAGAAACAGTGTTGATTGGAAAAGATCTGCGGGGAATATTTGTTCTTGTTGGTAGAATTTGAGTTAATTACAATAAAAGTTTTTCATTCAACAAGAAATTCATTAATCATAGGCAAATATTTTACCTATCAAAAACACATATACATGTATGTATAAGAGTTTGTATCTAATCTTAAACCACATCTGTAATAAAATTTCATTATGTCATAGACCAAAAAATTAAATTTAATTTTTTAAGAAATTTTATTTTCATATTTTTGTTGGCCCTCTTTTACACGGTCTTTTTTTTTAACATGTTGCCCTGATTGTAGTTGTTGTTGTTGTTATTGCAATGTACCGTTAGTTGCTGCTTCACATGCATTTTAGTTTTTTTTTTTTTTTTTTTTGGCATTTGCAATTTTTCAACTTAATTTATACCACTCACACTCACTTTTTATGCAATTTTCCTCTTCCGAGCTGCCATAATTCATCTCACACTCACTCACACACTCTTTTACACTTTTACTTAAGTTGAACATAATTCTATAGAAATATATACATATCTATGTATATACATCATGAACTATCGTAATTTCAAATTGTTGTTCTTGTTGCTGTTGCATAGATGAATGTATCTGCAGCATGTTTACCACATGCTTCAGGGCCACAACAACAGCAAGATGAAAACTTAGACCAAAAATATATATAAAAAAAATAAAAATAAAATAAATGAAAATAATAAAAAATAAATAAATTTAACAAAATATATACATACATATCTCAGTAGATTTTCCACAATTTTATGCATGAATTTTTTTTACATTTTTCAACCTTTTTTTTTTCTACTTTCTTTTATTTATTTTTATGTTTACCAAAAATTGACTCATGTTGCATGAAAACGAAAACACAAAAATAAAAAGAAAATACAAACTTATTATATTTTATATGTTATTTTCCCTTTTTCTTTCAACTTAACCATAGTCATTAAAACTTTTGAACCTTTTCATCATAATCCTATATACTTATGTATGGACATTCATGTTTATACATACATAAGAGTTTATGTATATTTTAGATCGCTTTGATATTGTGTTCTGGTACACTTCATTTTATATTAAACACACACACTCTATTTTTTCTAATATAAAATATAAATTATGGCATCATTATTTTCTGGAAGCACATGAAATTTTATTACCGGAAACTTTTTCCAATTTGTGGCTCTAATAAATTTTAATTAGAAGATTTTTGGTTTAATTTTAGTTATGCGGTACTATGTTTTATGCATATTGATTATTTTTTAATTAGGAATAGGGGTTAAATTCAGTAAAATTAGCATAGTAAATCAATTCAGTCAGTCCTGAATGATATAAGTTATAAGTATATCTTCTAAATTGGCAGCTATAAAGAAAAAACGTACATTCTAGAGATGAGCTAAACAGTGACACAGTGATTCTAAACTGCGATTGAGTCACAGTCATTTGAAGGGAGAGATAAAGTTTACTCGATTGATTGTGACTCACTTTGATTAAGTATGTCTCTCCCATCAAATGACTGTCACTCAATCACAGTTTATAATCACTGTGATTTTGAAATCACTGTATCTCTAATACATTCACTATAATGTGAGTCAACATGAAGGGCTCGGTACCATCGAACAATTTCTGTTGTGGATACAATTTCAAATATAATAAGATATGTGGGTCGATCAATAAGTTTTTTTTGAAAATCTGAGAGATTGGGCTTCTAACACCGATAACTTGATTTTTTTTTTTAAGTTTAATCCATAATGAATCAGCTGTTGAAGTCTCAGTAATATCGATCCATGGTCTTATTTTTATTGCCAATTGAAGCAATTGAACTGCATAGAGCTAGAAGGAGATTGTATTAAAAAATAAAAAGAAAATTACGAAAAAAATTGTTTTCCTATCTTTTGCTAAAGACTTATTGATTGATTCATGTACCATCCTAGTCTATCCAAAAACAAATAAATCCTACGAAAAATTATACAAAATATCCAACACTACATTTCACAAATATAACAAAAACCAACATTCGTTTGGTACTTGTGAGAATTTCCTGTTTTTGTGATTATTGCTTTAAAAACTGCACGCAGTGTATATTGGAGACCACGTTGCTTGTATTTGAATTTTTCAACTTATTTTTTTTTTATTATTTATCGTTATATCGATAATAGAATTACATACTCAGTGATTTTCACTGTCTACCTATTACGGTTGATGAGATAGAGCTTACTGCCTGACGGAAGGACGGACAGCGTTGGATCTTAAAGCTTAAATCACAAGTATGTTTCACTTGTATTTTGTAAGGATTTTGCATTATATATCCAATGTAAGTATACTATATATTTATGTATTGAAATTGATAGAATCATCTAAAATTAATTGAATTCAAAAGAATCCAATAAAATATTAGCAACACTTAAAGGTATGAAAAATATTATAAAGAATTTCGAAGCCCATTATTCCTAAAAAAACTATTTAAATATAAACTGTAAGTAGGTTAGGTTAGGTTAGCTTGGCTGATCAAGAGATCTCACATAGACCAATAGTGGTCCTTAGTGTTACCAAGAAGAAGTATGGAGACCCTTCAGACTCTGGTTTTATGCACTTTTTTGCTAGCTTTAATAGGTTGCTATTTCGAGATAGCTTAAGCGTGATCTGTAGAGAGTTGGACATTGGTAAAGTAGGTTTTCTAAAGTTCCCCTAACATTTAGCTCATTGCACATGCATCACTCTGTACCAAGCCCAATTTGGCTGCGTAGGAAGGCGTTACGTATTCCAACTAATAACTTGCAATCCTCTCTTGGGAGAGCTAAGATGTAGTTGGTAATCTTATTATTAACAGAGCGAAGCATGATTTTTGCGGTTCTACAAGAGATTGTTCCTCTGTAAGTAAATCTAGAATAATTTGTTCTAGAAATCTGTTCTTAGTAGTATTGTGAAGATTTTTTTTATTGACATAATAATTTCAGATCCTAGTCTTGGTCAAGATTTTCTTTATACATCATAGTTGTAGTATAATTATTAATTCAATTATTATTCTAAGTAAATTTACCAAACAGATTTATTAAATTCTCCCATATATCACATTAGACAATAGTAGTATGTGTCTATCAGTTATTTATTAAAATTTAAACTTTTAAAAAAGAACAGTCCAGTTCAAGTCACAATGACACATTTGTCTGACCCACACAAAACTATAAATAAGCACAGAAAAAAGAAAAAGAAACAACGGCAACATGACGCAATATTTTGTCATAACAACAAGCCACCAAAACAACAACTACAACAAATATAAAAAAAGTATCTGAAACATGCCACATCGACGTCTTTATAATTAATTAATAAGCAAACAAAAGGGAGAAAAACAAAGCAAAGAAACACTAATCGAAACTCATGAAAGACCAAAAAAGACGTTAAATCTTAACAAATTAAATGACACCCGTGCCGTCTAACGTTTTGAAAATATGTATATATGTATATCCAATTTTTTAATGTGACCCCTGAAAAAACCACAAATATAAGCATTTTTGATATGAAAATAAGAAGCTTTAAATTTTGGTTTCGGATCGTGTTTGGAATGTGAAATGTTTCCGAGCATTTTGTAAATGACTTACTCAAAAACTCAAAAATAAATTGATGTAAAACTAAATGAATGGTGGAAAACTTACAATTAAAGACCATATTTCGAAAAGAAGAATCTGAAATATTATGGTAAAAGGCCATTAAACATAAGATAGACGCAGAGGTGTCCAACCTTTTTGGTCCACAATAAAAGAGGACGTGGTAATATGAGCCACAAGCATAGGTAATATACTTATCTTGAGCAGCGGGTTGGACATCCTTATAAAATTGGAAAAAATCATATTCTAAATTGAAGTGGTTTTCTATTTAATGGTTTGTTTTCTACGATTGCTAAGAAAACTAACAGATGAAGGGCTCAAATATCCTCTTGCAAAATGGATTGGCTCTTATAGGAGAGCTACAAATTTCAAGCGCTTGAAAACACTGATCCTCTTTGGTGAGGATTATATCTAAATGGACATGCCAGGCGAATGACTTCTACAGAAGATAATTCATCAAATACTCTGCTCCTTTTCAGTGTTTACGAGGAATAGGTTCAGAATAGTAATTAAGCCCTACTTCAGTAAAAACTGAACCTAACGACTTAGAACATATAGAAGTTAGATGTTTAATTTCCTAAGGATTTCAACTCCTGCAATGGCGGATCACAGAAACTGAGTGACTATGCCCAGTGACCGGGTGACAAAGGTAGTTGGATGGATTTATAAATAAGGCTAGAGTGATGCAATTGTTGATTGTACTCGTATCTTAATGAAGCCTGCGAAATAGGCTTCTATGCGTTACAAACATCCGACTAAAGTGCTAAAGAACAGTTTAGACCTTTGTATACAGTATAGAAGAATAAGAATGACTGTGGTATAGAGAAACAAATAAGTACGATATACATAAGTCAGAATTGTGGATAAGATACAAAAAGGAGAAGCGAAAGAAATGGCGCAGTAAGTTCTTATGGCTTCAAGTGAGTGAAACTAAAAGTGGTTAAATAACGTAAAAATGAAAATAAAATGAATATGCAAAAAAGGAAAAACAAAGCAAGAAACTAACCATAATAAAAAGGGAAAAGAAAAAAGAAATTTGTATGTATAAAAGACATCAACATCAGAAGCAAAAATCGCCCTCAATTGTGACAAGAATAAAATGCTGAGGCAACAATTTAATCGTTTGTCACTTGGTTAAAACGAGCGGAAAGAATATGAAGCAAATAATTGTAACATCAGTGAGTAGTATCTCTGTGTGTGTGTGTGTCCACTACTAAGATGAGGCACGTATTCACAAAAGTATATAGTATCTACAAAAGTATCCAAAAACTTGTACTATAAAGGAAACAAAACAAGCGCAAACCAAAATAAACAAACAAACAAAAACTAAAATAAACACAAAAAAGTCTCGACGCGTCTCGTCATTTGTTGGTTGTTGCATTACTACTACAGTATATTGTAGTACAGACGAAGGACTCGCAAGAGGACACTAAACTCAAATTTTATAGTCTCGTAGTACGAGTACTAGTACTTAGTAATGCGCACTTTTTGTTGTGTTTATTGCCCACTGACACAGTAACTTAGTTCATCGTGAGAACAGGCCTGAACAAAGGGGATGGTAACCTTGAGACATGCCATGTGGCATATTGGAGGAACTCACCACACAAGGACTCAACAACCACATTCATCAGTAGTAGTAGTAGTAGTAGTAGTGAGAAGTTCTTTATTTCATTGTTTAACACACTTGACTCGAATCACTCACTCAATACATTGGATTAAATTTTAAGCTTGACTTATTATTATAATTTCAATGCTGACACAGTAAGTAACAAGAAACAGGACAATGACAATACACAGGCACCTCAAAGATTGACCAAGGCCTCAAGCAATAGGGGGGCCCAAACATAAGCAAAATTCTTTAAAAATAAAACTTAGTTTATGTAGATTCATTTATTTGTAACAAATTGTGGTGGCTAAAATGGCCAAATATTTTTCCCAACATTTATATTATTTAATTGGAATAAGGGGCCCCAAAACGAGTCCAGCAGAGTTCATTGTAGTTGTGGTAAGTTCTTGAAAACTTGCAGTTCTAGGTGGCAATTAATCAATGTTCATATCAAAAACAACTTGTGTCCATAGTATGTACATATGCTTGGGCCCTCTCTTGACCATGTTTGCTTGCCCCTATGACTTGACGTGTTTTTGGCATTTTTGGTATTTTTGGTCAGAACTTTTAGAACAAAACTTTAGTCAAGGTATCATCATCATGTTGTGGGTCTTTTATGAAATGAAACAGAAGTGCAAAAATGTATGTATGTTTTAGGTTTTGTTTTGTAGTATTATACTATTGGACAAGTCTTTGGACATGTTTGTTGTTGGAAAAATTTAGTACAAGTGCTTGGCAACCAACAAACATACCAATGAAACAACAAAAATTAATGCGTTGGTTCCGGTGGTCGCCTTTTTTCATGTTGTTAGAAAGTAAACTACTAGTTTAATGGATTTCTAGTTAAGTAAATGGAACTCTTCAAAGGAAAAAGTATTAAAGCAAACAATCATATGCTTTAAAAAAAAATACACAACTATTTCGACACACAATAGCATGGCTATGTTTTGGATATTATCTAAGTATTTCTCATTGATAAACTATCCTAATGTAAAACTAAATGATTTAATGATTTGATGAAAAATCTAAAGATAAATTTCTTTCAATTTTTATTCCCACGTGACAATCGCTTGCTGGGTCTTTGCTGCTTTCCCCAAAAAATCTCAAAAATAAACCAATAAAACTTAATGATAATGTATAAAATCAACAAGAATCATATTAGGCGCGCTTATCTTATTTAAGTGAAAATAGTGCATAGAGAAGAAGCAAAACAAGGGAGAGCAAACATAAAAGAAACAAGAAACCTTAAATGTATATGGGTAACAAAGGAGAGAAGTTAGAGAGACAGTGAGTGAGTGGTGATAACAAATGCATTGAAATGAAACAATTAACAAAATAATTCTGATAAGACTCACCATAGCATACATTACTACAGTTACCATATACATATATGTAAATACAGATATGTATATGTATATATGTAAATATGCTATGAATGGGCATGAACTGATTAAAAAAGTAAGATATAGAGAGGGAGAGAAAGTGATAAAGCATATTAGGAAACATGTTCATTTCAATATCATCCAATATTTCTCACCTTTCAAGTTTCCATTTTGGGATCAATCCAAATTGTGTTTTTTATTTTTTTACAAAGTTATTAAAGACAATTTTAACAAGAGTACAAGAAATCACCATGGAGCATAACCAATGGCCTAGATGGCATTACTGTTTTGTTGTGGAGTTACTTAATCTTCTGACTCAAGAAATATGGAAGTTTTTACGTACAAGAACCACATTTTGAACTGATATGTTGTAGAGTGTATATGTATGTATGCATGTATGTGAATCGATCTTTAATAAACCGAAATAATTTTAAAAGGCCTTTTAGACGGTCAGTTCAGTCTCAGTCCATTTTATCGCTTCAGAAATCGAAATGGGCCATTAGTCCATTTACCTGTCATCGTTTCGGTTATTGGTTCGATAACATGGACTGGGACTGAACTGACCGTCAAAAAGGCCTTTAAAGACTACATAGATTGGAGAATTCGCTCACGAAACATTGCGTTCTCATTTTTCTTTTCTTTTTTTTTTTAAACAATGAGGTCTCCACCAACAAAATCCAAAGAAATTGTTGTGGAATCATGAGATTTTTGACTGAAAACTTGTCATTTTAAGTGGAACAACAATTTCTGAGCGAATTGTCTAGTATAATAGTTGCACAATGGTCTTTGATGTCGAAAATTTCAGTTTAATTGTCCAAAAATCGTATAGTAAATTCTAGATTAAAAGCTTAAAACTTATCAGTTCAAGAATGCACACCCAGGAGTATGTGGCAGTGTTAGACAATAGTCCCCGACTGTTTCTTCAGGACAAAACGGGAAAGCCCTTATGTTTTATGCAAGATAATAGAAGGAATCATAGCAATTGCCATACAGAGGACATCTTATTATCATACTCTTTTAATACTTTTACTGGACTTGCCGATCCCCAGTTCTGAAGCAGATCCAAAACCTCTGGGAGATACTTGTTCGCCGTGTTTACGCCGCAAATAAGAAGTACAATAGAGTTGGAGAGCTTAAACTTGCCACTTTGAGCGAATAGGGAAAATTCGATCAATCTAAAGTCTATTTAATAAATAGACTAGAAAAATCACTCATGATGGTCTCTCTTTATAAGGTAAGAGAGACCTCTCTCTTCGTGAACAATTTTATTGTCAGGTATTCTCGCTATGTCCAGTCTATGTTCATAGTTCCTTTTCACAATAATAACACTATGAAAACAACTTATTTTCATTAAATTGGACCTGCTGTACCATCTATATATGTATGTATGTGCATCTATGTATGTATGATCCCTATGGATTCCGAAACTCCCGGACCGATTTTAATGAAATTTTCAGCGAAACTCAATCATAGTCTGAGGAGTATTCCTGTTAAGTTCTCTTTTGTCACACATTGTAATTACAGTGTAAACTCCATATAACGTTACCTTGTTATCCGTACAATACTTCTCTTCTCTCTATTTAACGACAACTCTCTATGACGCCGTAAAATGCCCAAACTCTAAAGAATCGTTATATAGAGTTTACACTGTCATTCAATAAAAAGGTTATTTGATCTGTCAAAATCACGGGATGGTTTTTTAACAGGTGAACTTATTCTACTAAATAACTTCCAAAACTACCAGGGGGCTTTATGTCATATAGATTGATACTATTATAGTGTTGTATTAATGCAGTTCTTTACTAGGCGCGGTTGCTCTTCAATCAATAGTGTAATGCAGTAACTAATTAGAAAATGATCATCATGTGCTCTTATGCTAACCTTCACAGTTAACGCCCCCTAAAAGTCTGATCCAAATTGTAATGAAAATTTTAAAATTAATAAAAATAAATAATCTTTGTAATTGATTAATCTCTGATTTCTCTTTCATACTGTTAAAAAATGTCAAAAAAAAAAACTTAAAGTGCTCTACACTTCAATTAAAAAGTATATACAAAAAAGAAAACGGGGGCCTGACAATTGATAAAGCAGCAACAGGAGTTAAATAAATGTGCCGCATACAAAGAAAAAAGAAAAAATTGAGTACAGCAAAAGAGAAAAGCTAAAAATTTTAATATTGTACTGTACATTTATTGCATATTGTCTATTGAACCGTTATGTATAGTCAACTGCACAAGATTGAAAATTGATAAAATAAATGAAACCATTATGAACAAGTAGCAGCAAAAGCAGCCATAAAAATTCTCTAAAAAAAGAACCTGTTAGACAAATAGGCGTTTTGAAACATAACAAAAAAAACTACTATGTGACGTCATCAAATGTTTTGCGCGCCAGTAAACAAAATTAATTATACATACATATGTAAGTATTTGTGTAATTTGTTTGAAAAGAAAATTGTATAAAAAATGAATGAAATAAAAACAATAACAAAACTAACAAAAAACAACAGAAAAATTCAAAATCAAATTCCGTTGAATTTACGTTTTAGCGCGCAGCAAAACAATTTTTACTCAAATACAAAAACAACAATAACAATAAAAATTAAAATATTTGCCACGCTCAACAAAAACTGATGAGATAGAGCAAAAGTTGCTCGCTCTCTCTCTCTCTCACTCTCTCAAACAGATATTGCACTGGCTCTGGTAGGGCTTTGGGTTTTGTGTTTACTGTTGTATGAGGGCGAACATATATGCAGAGAAAGAATGACTGACTCTCTGTTAAAGTGAAAAAGCTCTCCTTACTGACACCTTGCGCACAAGAGCTTCCCCTCTTCTTTCTCATTTCATTTCATCTCATTTCAATCTTCTTTTGCTGACTTCTGTTTTTCAACATTTTCATGGCATTCATACTCATACAGAGGCAGGCAAGGCAGACCTCTTAAAATTTTAAGTGTTTCTTTTTTTTTTCTAAGTATTTGTTTGTTGGTTGATTTTTGTTAGGGAGAGAATTATTTGTTTCTTCTTTTCGTTCGTTTGGCTTCATCAGATTTAGATTTTGTTAAATATGCTTTTTTTTCTTTTGAATTTGAACATATTTTCATATCGACACGTTTCATCACAAATGAAATACTCTTCAAACACACTCACAGTTTGTCTGTCAATCATTCACTCTCTGAATTTACTTACCTTTTCTTTTTCCGTTTTGTTGTTGATTTAATTTTCTTCGGTTTTTTTGTTTAACAAATGAAATCTTATATTATTTTGGTGTTGTTTTGTGCCTTTACACTGATCTCTTTCTCACACACTCTTTGTAAATAACTTTATTTTTTATTTCTGTTTTATTGCACTTTAGTTGTTGTTGGTTTTGTTATTGTTTTCAACAATTTACATAGTTTCTCACTATTTTTGCACACTACGAAATTTTGATGAATTTAAAGTTTAATTTATTGTATTACTAAAATTTTGTTTGTATCCTTTTTTGTACAAATTTTTTATAACAATTCAATTGTTTTTGTGTTATTTTTTTTACAAAAAATTTAACAATATTTTCAAGGGTTTTAAATTATTTTTTTTTTAATTTATTATTAGCATATTTTTGTAATTTTCTTAAATGAATTTCCATTAAAGACCGTACGCGGTTTTAGGCAATCAAATGTCGCGCGCACACATCCAAATTCTTTGAGCTCCAAAACAAAACAAAAACAATACTAAACCAACTTAATATGTGGAGCTCTCTCAATGTTAAATGTGTTAGTTGCTCCAACTGTTTGAATAGAACATCTTGTTCGAGCATCGAACAATTGAGAGAGTTTTTTGTTGAAATTTGTTGTGGCGCCAATGAAACGTGTACCCTTTGAGTCCAATGAAAATGAAACGCGATAGCAAAGAGCAAAATGTATTTCGCATCCACTAGCTTTTGGTCAAGTTGCATTTTGGTACTTGTTTGTGGGTTTTTGTTATTTTCATAAAACCAACCACGCACACCACACACACACATCACCCAAACAAACATCAATTTAATTTAATTCTATTGTAATTAAATAGCATCGCGAAATTTTATGTGTGAAATAGTGAATAGTAAATCGTAAATACAATAAATTGTTCAGGCGCGTAGAACAAAAACTTCCATGGCACTTTATACAACGTCCTTTTGGGTATCATGTCGTTTGTATTTTATTTTCAAATGTGTTCAAACATGACACATGATCTTTCTTTTCTATGTTGTTGCGATGGATTTCATTCATTAATTCATTATTTCAAAAAGCTCTCATATTAATCTCTTCTCCCTGCGTTTGTTTATTTTGTCATGAGTTGCCCATGTATTATATTAAATTAATGAATACATACTATGTACACCTACAATATTCAAACAGTCCACACAATTTCATTGCGCCTTGCTCTTCTCTTTTTTAAATGATGCTGAAGGAAGTGAATATGTAACGAGTTTTTAAAAGTGGAATTTAAAAAGCCCAAAGTACACACGTTACTTTGTACAAGCATGTAGATCAACAAAAGATGGCACTGTGTTCCTCCAGCACATGACCAAAATGTATTCTTGTAATGTATTTTTTGGTGCGGTGTGCAAAACTATTCCTATTCTTTGGTGCCGTGTGCATAACTATTCCTATTCTATTGTATTCTTTGGTGCCGTGCGCAAAGCGGAGCGGGGCCTTTGCCTTTGTGTTTATTGCGCATGCAAAGTTCTTTCCCAAAGATCAGTCTGCTTGCAGACTTCAACCAAAGCACATCGTGCTGGTTTTGGAAACATTTGTTTTATTTTTATTTTATTTATTATTTATTTGTTTATTTGTTTATTCTGTAATAACATAGCATGCATTTATTTTTTCATTTCATCAATAATTTGAAATGAAATTTTAATGAAAATAATAGTATGCCTTAATGTACGCCGGACTTTTCTCCATTGCTATCAAGTCAGTCTGGCGCTGATACTAGCATCACAATATCAAAACTCACTAACAAAGTAATAGTATAACGAAAACGATGCACAGAATAAAATTATTACAAATCAAAAAACTAATTTTATTCAAAATATTTTACACCTTTTCACTTTTATTTCCTCAAAATAATTCGCAACTATCTACCGACGCGAACTGACCAACTTAACACCACGAAAACTTGGACAAATCTCTCTCTCTCCCTCTTCTGTGAGAATTACATGGATTGGTTTCGTTGTACCAATCTGGAAAAATCTGATTGACCTCTTCAATGCACTTCTTGCACATTACTTCCAATAATTTTGGTAAATGTGCTATGGACTCAAAGTTTTTGGCGAAAACAGACAAATGAATGTTGCAAACATTGAAGCATTTATCTGTTGGGTTCTTCAAAAATAGTTGAGTCTCTGTAATTTTTCCATTTTATGAAACCTTCAGAAAGTTGTTGAAGGTTACTTGATGTTTCAAAAAGAGTCTTGCAGTCCAAGCATTTAATCTTTTTGCTTGTAACTGCCTTTAACACATAGCCGGTGAAGTATCTACTTGCACCTTCTTCGGCTACTGTTAATACTCAACATTGCCATTGGAACTACTAGTAGGAGTTTCCAATTGGTTTGGTATACTGTCAGAAGATATTTCGATCTCATTGAGGAATATATTCAGTGATTCGGAAACTTCTAATCCAAGAATCCAATCTAATGTGATATCTTCATCGTTCTCACAATTTTTATTTTGCAGATATTGCTTACTTGTTATTTTCATTGACAAGTGTTTAGCTGTTAAATGCTGAATTTCCCGAGGAGATGGGTTCGTGTTATTGCCCAAACTAGCTCGGTACTGTCCAAACAAGTTCTCCAAGCTATCTTGTGCAAATCTGCGGAACAAAATGAACGTACAGTTCGTGCATTCATTTAGAAGATCAACGCTAAGATTGACTAGAGATTCTATTGTGCGTATCATTGCTTTGTAGAAATTAGTTCTTACACCGAAATTACATTCACTGAATGTTTTTTTAAATGATAACATCTCTTCTTTTTTGCTGTTATCTTTTCTATACGGTTTCTTTCATTAATTTTTATGAAACAAGGAATTACCATTTAGCATGTCTCAACATGTGAATTGGCGTCCATCTACTACTAATGGTACGTTTTGTTGGCAAGAAAAAATTTAGGCCATCTTTTAAAAATACATAAGCCTTTGAAGAGTGATAGGCAATGGAGAGCAGTAAATTCTTCCCCTTTTTTTTCCACAAGCAAATAATATTGCATCCTTTGATGCATCTTCAGAGACTTTAATTGTATTTTTGTACAACGAATTCAAACGTTCTTTCAATGAAGTATTATGCTCTTTCAAACATTTCACTTCAATTTCCAACTTTTCAATCTTTTGTTTTAATTGTTGAATGTTGTTTTTCTGTACCCAGCATTTACTAGGGAGCCACATTTGTTTGCACTCGTCACAAGTAAGCTGGGTGCCAATAATTTCTGTTTGTGTACACACAGAGGACACATCATTCTCTGTTTGTGTACATACAGAGGTGACATCTATAATGTCACAATTTTCATTTAATAGATCTGCGTCACCCAAATGTAGAGCTTCACAATTGTGACCTAACATTAGGGAGGGCAAAGCACTATGTTTTAGACGGCTTAAGCCTAACATGGAAGGATCAAAATGTAATTCGCAAATTCGAGTAGCTGTGTTAATTTTGGAGGGGTCAATTTTCAATACTTCACACCATGCCACTTTATCAGTGTTAGTGAAGCGAAATCTTTTTGCAATTCATTTTTGTTGACATTTTTTTCCTTAATTAGTAATGAATTCTCAATTTTCAATATCTAATATTTTTAAATATGAGGTATATTATATTGAAAATTTTGATTAATTATGCACTTTTGCATATACAAAAATCACAGTGATGTGAATGTGTTGATTCCTGAAAGTATAGGAATATGGCTAAATGCAATGTGCTCAGCAAAATTTTCATACAAAACATCAATTTCTAATCTTAGAAGACATTTCCAGAGCAGACACCGAACTGTGTTTCTCCCTTCAAATGTTACTCCTGTGTAGTCAAATGTAAATTTTCTTAATTCATAAATTCCGTTGTTTTTAACCAATTTTATTGCAGGATAAATTTTTTTTGATAATGCAATTTTTAAACATTTTCGTAACTTGAGTTACATGAAATATTATTTTGATTATGAAGAATAGTGATTGGGAATAATAATATCCCAATGTATATTTATCTAGCTGATAACCTTTTTAGGTCATTAGGGTGGATCCTCTTCAATCGACGTCGCCTCACACCGTCTGTCACTGAACTGTTTGGATGAGTCTGTAATCTCTGCTGGTGGCGGCTGCTGTTTTGATGAAATTCATTGCGCACCTTGGGTATACGTAAATCTCTGTGTAGGATAGCGTTACGTACAAACCAGGGGGCCTCCGTTATGCGTCGTAGTACCTTATTTTGGCAGACTTGAACTTTCCGTAAATTGGTGGCAGAAGCGGTACCCCAGATTTGTATGCCATAACGCCAGACAGGAGCCACTACTTGCCTGTAGATTGTCCTCTTATTATTTAGTGACAGCTAACTGGACGGCCGTTATAACCAGTCAAGCCTATGCAGCTTTGCATAACATGCATCAGCATGCTGTGATAATAAAAAAGTGAACAAATTTAAAAACAAAACAAAAAAAAGACTAATGGTCGTCCATGAAGGTACGCAGATCGGCTCTTGTCCCTTGCGTCGTCTTCACCAATTCCTTAAGAGCTACAGTCCTTTCGACCGAATTCTTTCCCAATTTTTCCCTCATTTGTCTATCTTCTTCGGCATGTGTCTTTCTTTTTCTAGCTGGCGTCTCGGCCAAAGATTCGCCACCACTGCCCAATGGCGAAATATTCACATCGTCGTTTTCATCTGCTGTAACTTCCTCGCCAATGAATACCATGTCTATGGATGAAATTCATAATTTATAAAAGATATTGAATTCAGTATGGTATTACTGCTTATATTTACCTATTGAGTCTGCAGCCACCTCCTCCAGGTGATAGGACTTATAGCCCCCTAAAATCCTGTGGATGCGGCTGTAGTGCTCCCAGCTTGGCAACGTTCCTCCAGATGGCCCCATTTTGTCTTTCTCAGTTTGATTATACTTTCATTAATTATTTTATAATAACATTTTCATTACTTACCGATATTTGCGAGTCAAATTATGGATCTTATTTCGCACTCCTGCCGCAGTCACAATCATACCTGCACTTTTGAATGTTTCCGCCATTCTTTGGAAGACATGCGTGTTCTTTACTTGTCCACGCAAGTCTTCCAAATTACACTCCCACAAATCCAGAAACACAGACGTTTTCTCCACGTCCCAAGAAAATTTGGTACTCATTGTTTCCTTTTCTACGTAAATAAATGAAATAATTTTATTTGTTTAAATGTTTTTATAAGAATATTTAAAATATTTTTTTACTTACCTTTGCCTTGTGCCATCATCAGCTGTTTTGTGTTGGCGCGCAACAAAAAAGAAGAGGCACAAATTGCCCAACACTAGCGAGAGTGACCAATATAAATTTTCACATCAAGGCACATC
This sequence comes from Amiota communis, assembly GCA_037043315.1. Lineage (NCBI taxonomy): Eukaryota > Metazoa > Arthropoda > Insecta > Diptera > Drosophilidae > Amiota > Amiota communis. Next base: position 432,104 of record JBAMAV010000758.1, on the reverse strand, counting down.
AGTTCTTGATGCGACTATTTATCCCCAGCACATTCTACAACAATAACCCTTTTCCTTGTGGTTGTTGTCGAATCTGATACGTATCAGTAGGCACATCAATGTTGATGTGCATTTGCCTTGGTCTGAATTACCTATAATAGTGGGTTCAGAGTCTGAACTTCAGACAGCGAGTTCTGATTGTGCAAGTTCTGTTTACCCGTTTTTTGGATATGGTTATAATTTTGATACCAGGGGGTAAATCAAAAAAAATTGATGGTAAGAAAAATGGGTATACAGTTTGATGTTGTAATTGCTAATTACACCACTCGGTAGCTGAAGGATCAAAGAATTGGTTACGTTTAGTTAGGTCTGGGTAGCATTGCGGCGGGCGTTGTGGGAAGCGTCCCAATTTTGCCCTTTTTTTGGCTGAGAAAATTCTCGTCCTATTTGCTTTTGTTGTTGTTTTATGTGTATGTTTTTCCTATCGCTTTACGCACATTCTCTTTTGTTATTGCTGTTTGCTTTATGTGTTTTCTTGTTGCTTTACTTTTTGTTGATCATTATCATCATGTTAGTTTGGTGATCATTATCATCATCATGTTTACAAAACTTAATCATTTCATTTTTACTTATTTATTTTTATTGTTTGAAATTTCTAGATCTAATGGCTATGAATGGTGCAATAACGTGCTCATTCTTTTAACTCTTTTTTTTTTGGTTGAGCGTACTCAGATCATTCACACAGAAGGATTCATCGGAGACCCCTTAAAATACTTATACATATATTCTTGATCAGCTCGACAAGACGAGTTGATTTAGCCATATATAGCAATATGAATAGCTTCTCTGATTGCAACAAAATTTCATGCTCATACATCCGGGCATAGCGTTACCAGAAATTAAGCCTTGTATGTTACGAGCTCTAATGAAATATTTTAAAAACATCATTAAGACTATACCTAAATTCGTATCAGATCTCACTACACCCATCATGATAGTCGGAGACTTTAGTGTTAATGGCACACAAGATTGCTTATTGCCGGACTTCATATTAAGTGAGTTCAATTTATCTCATATTGGAAGTATTTCAACTACGTTAGGCAATAGTTGTATTGATTTAACGTATACAAAAAATCTCGATGTATCTTGTATGCCATATGTTTCATATTTTTCTTATCACAGACCAATTATTAATAAAATGATAATACAGTAATTATTTGTTTACTTAATCCTGAGCCTGACGAAAAAAGATTTAGCCATCACACATAAAGCATGAAAATCCGAAGGACTTTGTAGTTGAAAAATTATTATAACACACATAGACGTATCCACGCAAAACAAACGGCCGTGTCAACGACACAGTCACACCAAATTTTTCGCTTATTTTTGGTATCTTTAATTTTTGTTTTGTTTGTTTCATTCAATTGTTTTTACGAGAACAGCTTATTTACTAAAAGCAAACAAAACGGGTCGTTCACGAAATCTGTTAAGAAAATTTACAAAAATACTATTTGTCTGTGTTTAACACAATGCGTGAGTACCCTATATGTATATTTATAATTCAGTCGTACCAACATTCACTTTCATTCGCATTCTCTATACATACAAACAAGGATGTATACAACAAACACAAAATAAAAACGAAATACAACATACATTCACATTTACTACAAACAGACAGCAAAACATGTATGCATTTTAGAGTGAGTCATTCAAAAGCCAATTTTAATTCATCCACGCTCACTACTAGTATGTATGTATATGTTAACACGTACAATATTCAAACAGTCCTAGCAATTTCACTGCGCCATGCTCTTCTCTTTTTTATGAATGATGCTGGAGGAAGTGAATAAGTAACGTGTTTTTAAAAGTGGAATTTAAAAAGGCCAAAGTACACACGTCACTTTGTACAATCATATAGATCAACAAAAGATGGCGCTGTGTTCCTCTAGCACATGACCAAACTGTATTCTTGTATTGTATTTTTTGGTGCCGTGTGCAAAACTATTCCTATTCTATTGTATTCTTTGGTGCCGTGTGCATAACTATTCCTAATCTATTGTATTCTTTGGTGCCGTGCGCAAAGCGGAGCGGGGCCTTTGCCTTTGTGTTTATTGTGCATGCAAAGTTCTTTCTCAAAGATCAGTCTGCTTGCAGACTTCAACCAAAGCACATCGTGCTGGTGAAGGAAACATCTGTTTTTTTTTTTATTTTATTTATTGTATTTATTTATTTATTATTTATTTATCAATTTAAATTTCTGCAAAATAAATAAATGAAATCCCATGCATAAAAAAAACAAAAAAAAAAAAAAATACCAATTCATGTTTTCCAAAAATGCATTACTTTAATTGAAATAAAATAATAATGAAACCAAAAAATTATTTCCTCCTCGGCATTGCTACTGCCGACCTCTTTTGTTGCGACGACGGGCATTGCCACTGCATGCTGGACGTGGATTGGTGTCAGTTATGGCATTTAGTATTGCTGCTTGGAATGCTAAATGCTGCTGTTGCCATTCTAGCCTTTGCTTTTCTTTTTTTTTCCGCTTCCCGACGACGTTTGCGGCCTTGCACCATCTGCTCCTTCTGCCTTCGTACGTTTTCCTTCGTAGCGAGGATCTGCAGCAGCAACTGCTGTTGCTGCACTAATTTCTGCATATCCTCCAATGTTTGTTCCTTTTGTAATCTGCGTGCTCGTTGCCGCTGACGTTGACGATGTCGTCGACGATGCCGTTTACGTCCTTCGATACGCTAATGTAACATTAAATTTTAATTATATTTTCCAAAATTACTAATTTACATTCAATAAATACGGCCAGAGGACAATCTACAGGCAAGTAGTGGCTCCTGTCTGGCGTTATGGCATACAAATCTGGGGTACCGCTTCTGCCACCAACTTACGGAAAGTTCAAGTCTGCCAAAATAAGGTACTACGACGCATAACGGAGGCCCCATGGTTTGTACGTAACGCTATCCTACACAGAGATTTACGTATACCCAAGGTGCGCGATGAATTTCATCAAAGCAGCAGCCGCCACCAGCAGAGATTACAGACTCATCCAAACAGTTCAGTGACAGTCCTCACTCACGGTGTGAGGCGACGTCGATTGAAGAGGATCCACCCTAATGACCTAAAAAGGTTATCAGCTAGATAAATATACATTGGGATATTATTATTCCCAATCACTATTCCTTATAATCAAAATAATATTTCATGTAACTCAAGTTACGAAAATGTTTAAAAATTAAATTATCCAAAAAAATTTATTCTGCAATAAAATTGGTTAAAAACAACGGAATTTATGAATTTAGAAAATTTAAATTTGACTGCACAGGAGTAACATTCGAAGGGAGAAACACAGTTCGGTGTCTGCTCTGGAAATGTCTTCTAAGATTAGAAATTGATGTTTTGTATGAAAATTTTGCTGAGCACATTGTATTTAGCCATATTTTCGTCGACTGTTCATAAACTAATAGCCCCTTAATGGTTATTTATTGTTAAAGAGTAGAAATATTTAGTTCATATTTCTACACTGCAGGGAATGGTCATTATCCAATGTCAAAGACCATTAAAATATATAGACTGGACTGAGCACTCAATTTTAGTAGAGTTTCTCTTAAGTGTGATGTTCGATAGAAGAAGGGGTATGTTGGATGATGTTTGATAGTGTTTGATAAGATCAAGTCACTCAATAGTTGAAAATGTTATTCAAAATTGTGAGTTATTTTAAATTTACTCAAAAAAGGAGGGTTGCCGAGCAGCTTGATAGGGTATACAGTATAGCACGTTATTTTAAAATAAATGAGAAGAAAAATGAATGATGATTTCATTTATTTTATTTACCAAATAAAGAAAAGAAAAACAACTTCAGTTAACAATTAAGTTAATTCTATTAAATTTGTATTAACATTGGATGCTTCAGCAGAAGTACTCGGACCAGGAACAATTCCGCTCGTAAATGAAGCATTGCTACGAGCAGAATTCTTCCTGTTCCGACTACTTTTATTTTGCCGACGGGCATTGCCCCTGTTGCTTGTATTGAAATTGGGCCTTGAGTTGGAGGCAGCGATGGCATTGTATATTTTATGTTTCAATGCTAACTGCTGTTGCTGCAGTTGCTCCTCTTCTTTCCGTTTCTGAGCAGCTTGCTTTTGTTGCTGTTGTTGATTTCTTTTTTTTTGATCTTTTCAGTTGCTTCTTGCTGGCGACGATCTCGGCCATCAACTGCTGCTGCAGGATTAGTTTCCCCATCTCCTGCACTTGATTTAAAGTCTCCTGTCGACGTTGTCGTTGATTTCGCCGCTGACGTTGGCGCCGCAGTCTACGGGCTTCCTTTTGCTAATAAATAATAATAATTATAATTATTTTTCACAAACATTATATACTACATTAAATAAATACTTACCTTATCCATATGTAAGTAGTTATATGAAATAAATTGAAAAAAAAAACATCCATACTTACCTCTTGCCACTTTGAAATCCAAATATGATGTGAATTTGAAGATGCCAAGAAAGTACAGAGCCACACAAATATTTGCACAGGTGCAACAAATCAGAGAGAGTTAACGGATTTCTTGAATCACTATGCATGCTTATTATTATTAAAACTAACACTTACTTAAATATAACAACTAATACTAAGAAGATGATGAAGCACTGGCTGCTGAGGACATACACAATGTCTTACTACAGACAAAGGAGTTGATTTGTATTAATAAGAAAACATATCGCACATGTTTAACTAAAGTGTTACAACTCAAAAAGGGCATTTCGAGAAAATCGCATTTAAAGTTTTCAATTTACATATACAATTTTCTTTTCTCACGAGGAGAGTGTGCAAGTTACATACACAATATAAAACATGATGTAACGAATAATTCTGCTTCATTATATGAAGAACAGTGTTTTTTGAGTTGTAACACTTTAGTTAAACATGTGCGGAATGCATTTATGTATGTATATGTAATTTTCTATGTATTACTATTCCATTCAATATAAAAATCAGTGAGATTTGAAACAATTCATTCTAGTTTAGAAGTTCTCAGTGGAAGTTTTCAAAATTCAATTAAATTACAAAATAAATTTTAAGTCAACAATTTAAAAAAGTTAACAACCAAAAAAAAAGAAACAAGTAAATTAAAATCAGTTGCCAATTCAGATGCTAAGACCAGGATTTGAGCCAATTGTTATAAAAAATCTAGAAACAATTTCCAAATCTTGGTCCGATGAAGATAAAAATTGCATCCTCCTTATGGATGAACTTTATCTGTGTTCGCCAAAAGTTTTGAGTCCATTGCACATTTACCAAAGTTATTGGAAATAATGTGCAAGAAGTGTATTGAAGATGTAAATCAGATTTTTCCTGATTGGTACAACGAAACCAATCCGTGCAATTCTCATAGAATTGCTATTTTAAGTCATCAAATGCTGGTGTTACTTAGAAGGAAAAGTCATTGGACTCACAATACGTTGAAATTGTTGCAAAAAGAGTCTGTAAAAGATAAGAAGCATTCACGTGATATGAAGAAATTGAAAATAATGCAACACAACTAAGTTAGCATAATTTTCATCACATATGCTCTTATGCAATGGTGAATATGCCTAATGGGGAAATCAGCCATTCTTTAAGAAAAAATGATTAAAGCGCTGGAAGCAGTACCTCTATGGTGGTGTGGAAATCTGCTTTTTACACATGCAAAGAATCTGAAGGTTATGCCAAATTATGGTATTTATTGCATTGAAGGTTTTTAAATGTGCAATTGTAAACATGGTTATAAAAATGGAAATGTTCTGATTCTGTTACATGTACTATTGTAAACATGAGTGAAAAAATAAATGAAAAATTTTAATAACATTTCAGAATAAAATTTTGAAATTTTTTCCTTTTGGTTTCCTCTTGCAAAAGCTTAAATTTACTCAATAGATGGCGAAAAGTGAATTTGTCCTTTAATTGCATGATCATTTCATTGGTCTCCACGGAAAGAGCTTTTGAGAAGATGAAATGATCCGTTTATTTTGAAAATGGCATAAGTCACTTTGGTTTCGATATGAAATATTCAAGGGTTGGAAACTATTAGTGGCGAATTTAGAAAAGATGTATTTGTGTTTATTATCCCAGGATACTTATATTTGACGTAGTGTAAATTATTTTTATGAAATAATAATGTGCATTGAAAGCCACCCAATGTCATGCATAATTGAAGTATGTCTTAGTTGATTCACTGCGTGATAACACCATATAACATTAACATTACACTTTCAAAGTATACAGTATGTGTATGTATTAATGCTTAAATTGGAATTCTATGATTTCTGTTGTGTTTCTTTTCTTTCAATAGCTCATAACAATATTTAATACTTTTTGCACGTACTAAAAAAGGAACATTTCCAAATATCTACTTGAGTGCATCTCCACAATTTTGAGTGAAAATGCTGGTTCGACTACTTCTGTCCATCGAACCATCGAACACCATCATTTCTCTACAAAAAAAAAGCGGCGCTCAAATTCAATAGTCAATTCAATTTCCAGGGTGAAACACAGTTCGGTGTCTGCTCTGGAAATGTCTTCTAAGATTAGAAATTGATGTTTTATATGAAAATTTTGCTGAGCACATTGTATTTTGCCATATTTTCGTCGACTGTTCATAAACTTGTATAGCCCCTTAACGGTTATTTTATTGTTAAAGAGTATAAATATTTAGTTCATATTTCTACACTGCAGGGAATGGTCATTATCCAATGTTTTTCAACAAAAACTCATGCGGCGTGCCTCTTTGTTTTTATGTTGGATGTGAATTCAGTGTGTTGGATGGGGTTTGATGTCAGAGGGAGTCACTCAAATCTGCAAAATGTTAATGCAAAATGTGAGTTTTATTGAATGCACTCAAGAAAAGAGTGTTACCGAGCAGCTATTCGTTTCCTACGGAAATGAAAGAAGCTTCATTCAGCAATGATCATTAGATAAATGTTTCATGTTTCCTCAAAAGGGAATGAATAGATTCGTTTACTTCATAAAAAAAAAATAAATACCAACTCATTTTTTTAAAAAATTCATTATTTTAATAGAAAACAAAAAATAAAAATAATAATACTTCATGTAAAAAACAAAAAATAATCTCCTCCTTGGCATTGCTACTGCCGACCTCTTTTGTTGCGACGACGGGCATTGCCACTGCATGCTGGACGTGGATTGGGGTCAGTTATGGCATTTAGCATTGCTGTTTGGAGTGATAACTGCTGCTGCTGCCATTCTAACCTTTGTTTCTCCTTTTTTTCAGCTTCCCGGCGACGTTTGCGGCTTTGCACCATCCTCTCCTTCTGCTTCCGTACGTTATCCCCCGTAGCGAGGATCTGCAGCAGCAACTGCTGCTGCTGCACTAATTTCTGCATATTCTCCAACTTTTTTTCGTTGTCTAACCGGCGTGCTCGTTGACGTTGCCGCTGACGTTAACGATGTCGTTTACGTCCTTCGATACGCTAATGTAAGATTAAATTTTAATTATATTTCCAAAAGTAATAATTTAAATTCAATAAATACTTATTATCCATTTCAATATATGTACAAATTTCTTCGATATGTTTAAAATAAAGCTATACAGAAAGAGTACACATGAAAATATATAAAACAAAGCATCACTTACCTCTTACCACTTTGAAATGCAAAGACGAAGTGAATTTGGAAAAACGAAATACATAAGTCACAATTGAAATCAATTGTACGATAGCACGACTTTGGATGCATGCTCATTATTATTAATATGAAAGGACCACACACCATCAAAATATTAAGCCTTTTTTTTCATTCTTACCTATTGTTGTTCTTTTCGCTAATGAGAAACGAATAAGAAATGCAACATGTATGTATTATATATATGTTCTATTACCCAGCTAGCATTTGGAAGATCATTTTAACAAAAATCATCTTGCTGAGTCTTATTCGAGTCCTCTTGATGATTTAAAAGTGATTAATTTCATATGCGATTCAAAGAAGACTCGAAAATGACTCATCTTTACTCTCAAAACTACAATAATGAAATGTAGAGAAATCGCAAATTGATCATGCTGGAGATTGAAATATGATTGTTGTAGCTGTTGAATGTGTAGCAATATTTGGCGCCGCTGGTCTATGGTATGGTATACGGTATTTCTTGTGATACTAACGGGACTTTTTCGTCTTTCTTTTTCACAAATTTGAAATGACATGTAAAATTCTACATTTTTGTTCATTAATATTTGTTGAAGAGTGGAGTGCAGTCCAGATTTCAAAAAAAGGTAAATGCAAAGTGAAGCAATAAATAAGACAATGTCGCTGAATAATTTCCATGCTTCCGGTGTTTCAATATTTAAGAAGTAAGTAATACATTAAATCCATTATTTTCCCAGTTATACTAAAAAAGTATTGTTTTCAGTGCAAAACGTTGCCGCACCCCCGTCTGACTCCGTTCAAAGCCTTTTAATGGAAATGCTGTCCTACAAAAACATTTTGTGCGCGCCAAAGATAGGATCACAAAAAGGAAACGTCAGGATGAAACTATTAAGTCTTAATTGTGGCTTTATAAACATGTATATATATAAATAAACTTACTTAAATAATAAAAATCAATTATATTCCTTTTTTTAAAAAAAAAGCAAATGTTCAGGAATATGACTCGAAGAAGACTCATAAATGATCAGGAATATGACTCGAAGAAGACTCATTAATGATTAGAAAAGCGAGTCATAACTGCGTCCTCAAGAAGAGTCGCGGCTAGGGTACAATTTTCTCCCGACAAAAGTATCATTTATGCTCAGAAAATGCGCGCATATATGACTATTTTAATTAGTCAGGCGACTCGAAAATTTCAAAAAATGCTGGCTGGGTATGTATAACATAGTTTATATGTATTGATACGAATACTATATACTAACTATGGTTAGCAATGTGAATGTATGATTGCTCATGTCTAACTCAAACACACACCAAACTTGTCAAAAATTATGAAAGAAATTATCAAAGCGTTCATATACATATACAGTTAGCGAAAACAAATGACCAGTTTACAAAGAAACTGTGATCACAGTTTAACAGATCACACAGTTTAGGAAGCAACTGTATCACAGTGAGTCACAGTGAAAAAATCACCGTTTGCTCAAATACTAATAGGGATGTTTGACAGTAATATGTTTGCGCACTGTTATTTCGGCAATTCGTTGAAAATTTGGACTAGGATGTTTAACTTAGCTGCATTTTTAGAATAGCTGCTAATGTTACAAAATTCAATGAAGTTATTTTATTTCATAAAAAGGAAAAGTAAGAATCATCTATATTTACATAAAATTGGAGTCAAAATCATATATTTATATAATTAAGACATTTAACTGACATGTTATTTGTAATAGTCAGTTATTTTCTTTTGCACCGCGTTTTTGGCATTCTATTAAAAAATATTTTCTTCCATTATATTTAGATATTTTCAAAATTCTATTCATTTGTGCTCAATAGATAATTTCTCTAAAGTTTTAATGGAGCAGAATCCTTCTTTAAAAGTTGGAATTTCAGCTTCGAAATCATCGTTCTCACATTCAGAATTATCATCTTCATTTTCAGTACTTTTGGCCAAATAAAATGGGAAATTGTCATTGGGTAACTTACATGTTTGAAACAATTGTAAATCGTTGTTGATTTTACCAATATCCACGAGCGATTTATGTTGATAAGCGCATCTAAAATGGAAACTTCTTTAATAAATTCATTGACGGTCTTGCCTCTCTCCAAAGCAATAAGTTTTTTTCTTACAAGAATATGCCTGTATTCCACTTTGAAAGAGTGTATTATCCCTTGATCCAGAGGTTGTAAGATGGCAGTAGTGTTTGCTGGTAGATAATGAATATGGATATTCTCGCAATTCACTATCCGGATGTGGCAAACTGCGTTATCAGCAAATAACAATATTTTACGGTTCTTATTCTTCATTTCTTCATTAAGAGAGGATATAATTTTTTTGCCATAGGTCTCCCGTCATCCAAGCTTTTTCAGTCAGTGGCACATTTTGCGTTTTTGAAACAACGTGGCGACTTTGATTTGCCAATAGCAATCGCTTTTTTGTACATGCCTGTGGCGTTGGTTATGAAAAGCAGCGTTAGTCGTACTTTTTGGGTCTTTTGATCTTTTGGTTGGTCCCAGCGCAGAAAGAACTTTGTAGAAAAGACCGCTTTCGCCAGCATTAGACTGTACTGGCTCAGTAAATCAGTTAAGATATCACTTGAAAAGTTACAAGCTGCTGCATTGTCACTTTCTATTGATTCGCCATGTACCTTACCAAATATAATGTTACGGCGCTTAAGCCAACGCCACAGCCAGTTAGCATCCGGATCATACTATTCATAATATTCAGCTTATTAAAAAAGACTTTTGCATTGGCAAGAAGCAAATGACGATCCAATACTGCGTTGCTCGCACGTTGTTGATTAAACCAGATATACAAATCCTCTTCCACAGAATCATGTACCCCTTTTCGTTGCAGTCCTGAGGAAACTGCAGCATCTCGTATGTTAGCCTCTTTTTGGATGGTACAATTAATTGTGGATCTATCCACTTTATACTTTTTACACAGTTCATTTTTTTCTGTCCCCTTTTTAATAGCGTCAATTATAGATAATTTTTGTTTATTTGTTCAACATTAAACGCGCTTCGCTTTACCCATTTTGCAAAAATCACCGACTTCTTTTTGAACAGGCTCTCAAAGGTTTGCTTATTAGCCGTCTTTTACGAGTTAACAGACATGCGCAAAAGCAGAAAAATATTGCCATTCACTAGAAAAAATATAACGATCACAAAAAAAATCAAACAACAAATTTTTGAATAATAAACATACGACTTTACGAGGCACATAAGTTCAGAATGCAATTATCCGAATGCTGCTAAAATAAAATCCTGTTTACTAAACTGCGATTCCTTGCAAGGTTTCACATATTTAATGCATTTATCTTCACGATGTAGCTAAGTAGCGATGCATCTAAAGGCATTATACTGTATTTGTGTTCTCATAAGAACTTAAATAGTTTACGAATATTTTGATTAAATAAAACTGTAAAAATACAAACACATATGTAAGTTAAGCCATTGGTTGGCGATTGTGATAAGACAATTTGCTCTTGCTTACTATAATATTAACAAGTAAGTATTGTATACGAGTATTTGATGAGACTTTCTTATCACCATATTTCATTATTCGTTATTGTAATATACTTGTATATGTCTATACAAATATGTAAGTGCATTTCATTTATGATTTATTCACTCAAGTGCACTTGCACCTTCTTCTTTATACTACAGCACTTACTCAGACTTATTTTGTTTGCATTTTATAGAAATTATTGCATGTTGTCATGTAGCACGTTCCACATAAATAACTGCAAACAACTAGTCATGCCACACTTCAATATATTGCAATTGTATAAGTAAATGTTCCAGTTTAATTAAGTTAGGAGATAGATACTTTTTCTTAGATTAAAGCTTAATTATGCATTAATTTAGTAATAAATTCAATCAAAATTGACAAAAGAAGGCGTTAAGTTTAATTTATTGAAGCTTGCATTTTTATGGCATTAAATTTTTGTATATTTTTGGTGCAGAAACTTTTATATTGAAACTAATTACTTCTTCCAGTAATTGGAGAACTTAAATTTATTAGTTGCCTACGACAACCAATTGTTTTTCTATCAGATTCCATTTTAACAACTGAATATGGTCTTAGAAATGGACAATTCTATTAATATTAATAATCCTGCAGTATGATTGGTGGCAATAGTCCCCGTTTCGATAGTTATTCAGTAGCTTCTTATTACCTGGTGGCTAGTGAATTCACTAGTCGCAGGTTATGTAGAGGCGAACTAGTAAATGCGCGTTTCCATAGTAAGTGCGCACCCTCTTTTCGCTTTACTGGTGGTTAGTGAACTAACTAGTCGATGGAAAGGAAATGCAGTGGCAATGAATGATGACATGGCTGGAGAACGGTAATGCAGGCGGTGACAATTGACATCGCCTTGTTAACTTCATCAGTTGAATTCATGTAAAGAGAGATAGTTAGAGCTTATACTGGTTCCCAAGGAACTAGCCACGAACCAGTTTTGGAACAGTGACTCATACTGTAGGGAAATTATAGAGTCTTTGACACATGGTAGAAATGCATCATTCATTACAAACATCATCAATCTCATGTGATTAGACAAAAAATGAATAAAATTACTTAATAATGTTAATGTAATACACAGAGATCAACTATATTGACCTATTATTCTATACTTTTATAAATATAACAATAAAAAAAAAAAATTATTAAATCATAAATATATGTATCTCCCACCAAAATAAAGTGAAAATTAATTTTAAAGTTCAAATTAACTTACAAAAAGGCAAGACAAATCGACACGAAAAGCCAATAAGAATTTATTAAAGAAGATGCATCCACTCTAAAAAAAAAGAGAGAAATGAATTAGAGAGAGAAAACAAACAACCCCACAAACATTTACCCTTACTTACATATACGTAATTTCATTCTAGAGTATTTTTTCAATGTATTTTCCTCAGATGATATTTTTTTAGTCATGCATTTTATTCATTTTACACTCAAATACTCAAACACACAGATGCAAAGATACTCAGATACACATCATTACTCTCACTTAAGAGACACTACTCATACATATGTACTACTAGAACTCAATACAAACTTAATCTTAATTTGTAAATTTTATCGTAGCGCCGATTCATATTGGTTTCGTTGTTGTTTAATGTGCGGTGTCAGTCGTTATCAGGCTGCGGTTCAACTCGGTTCCTCGATTCACAATTGAATCCGTTTTTTATTTCTTTAATTTTTGCCTGTGTGTTTAAATGTATCTTTATTATCCCTTTGTTGTGTTCATATTATTTACGCAGTAACAGAGTACCAATATAATTTTGCGCACTATTCGCTTTGCATACGTATGTGATTTTTATTTAAACACATCAAGGATATTTGATTCCTTAGAAAGCTTTCGTGTTCGTGATTACTATTTGAAATTTAAATAACTGTGATTATTAATTTTTATTAATTTTTATTAAATAAATACTCGTAATAAAGGAAAATAAAATAGTGTGTTTAATAAAAATAAAAGATATTGAATTGTTCCCATGTAAGTTGATTGTCTATAAAGATAAAGTGTTTAAATTTCAAATAAAATTATAATAGAATTAATAAATTAATTAAATTACTAAAAGAGTTTGTTGAAAATTGTAGAAACAATAGATTAAATACTTCGCAAAGTGGAAACTATAAATTATATTTCTGATTGACATAATAGATCTACTAGTCATGTCCAACAGAAAGATGTTTTACCACTTATATAGTTATCAAGATTTTAAGATGAGTTTGAGATTTTCTTTTTTATACAATTTAAAAACATTGTGCAGATCAAATCACTGCGAAATGATACTATTGAACTACAAAATGACAATTTATACTTTTCCAACATAACATATTTTGAGATTAGAACACTTAGTACTAAATACTTACCTTTGCCAATAATTGTTTACCAGACCTTTATACAATTTATTTCAAAATTAAACAGATTCAACAAGTGCAAGAGTATTTCATATACTCGGTACTTAAAGAAATTTAAGTGATACAATGTAAATTTGTCTTTTGTAAACAAGGTGTGACATATGTTAAAATCGAAATTGAGAGTCTTTCCTTTTGTTCTGTAGTATACACTCCACAACACTAGTATGAAATGAATTCTGATTATAGTCAGATCTTTGTAACGTATAGAACCATCTGTCGGAGAACTTTTTTAGTAAATATATGTTATTTACAAAGATTGACATGTTTAGCAATTTTTTTTTCTTTTATTTTTTCTAAACACCTTAGCTCACTTGGCCAACGATACAAAGATCGTTTGCTAAAGCACCAGAATCCTCTGGCAAGATGTCTTGCACGCCATACTACCCTCCGTCGTTTGAAAAGACTTCACCCCAACGATCTTCTTAATAGGAGATCTCAATAATAATTAGATGTCATCTTAATATAAGCTCATGTAAATATCCTGATTATGAAACAAATGTATAAAAACCAATTCGGTTGTTTGACATTAAATTCAATAATATAAAAAAAAGAATTTTTTTTTTTCAACGTCAAATCAACCAAAAGGTTTTTAAAAATTAGTATCATCAGTTCTGGGAATAGTCACGTGTGCTTAGAAGAAAGTTATATCTAAAGTATTTACGAACTCCTTTTAGGGAGGTCGTTGAGATGAAGTCGTGGAGTCAGTTCTATATTAGTGCATTACTGTCGATCTTTATAACGGCTGCAAAATATAAAGGTTTTGCTCAAGTATCGTAGCATTTCCATGTCCCGATGTAAAGCCGAATTCCTGCAATGTAAGGGGAAACAAATGGACCGCAGTACTAAAGCAAGTCAATTCACTTATTTTTTAAAGTCGAAAGAATTGGGTTTAAAAAACTGTATGCAGTTGATTAGCATATGAGATTGACATAACTCATCATTGTTGTTTTATAGTCGGTCACTGATTTTTTTCCTTGTTTTTTTTTGTTGTAATTTTATTCAGATTTTATTTTTTAATTTAAAATATTAAATTCATTTAGCGATTATCAGCTTTTTTATATTTGGCGGGGAAAGAAAAAGGAGAAAAAGATCCAAAATGATCTAAATAAAAAGGCAGAAATTTCCCAACACTGCTAAGAAGACCTGTCGACAGTTGATTATAAACCTTATTTTTTTTTTCTATCTAATTATAATCAACTTTGGTTGCCATAGCAACAACCCTCAGTGACGTCACTTTTCCCTATGGTTGTTGTAAAAATAATCAGATTTTCTACCTGATTATGGAAAAATCTTATTTTTCCTTCAGTCTAAACCGACTAGTACAGAATATTTCGTGTGAGGCGTTCAAAAGTTAATTTGTAGCTTTCCATAGCTTTACTGAAAAAGGAATCAGTTGTCTCAAGTAATCTGCTGTGGTGTTTTGGTTCCTTATTTCAAGAAGTCGTTGCATTATACCTTGTTAAACATTCTCTTACCAATCGAGCTGCGGCTACGTATATTGACAGATTTTCTTTAGTACATATGCATATGGTAAATCATTTGTTTGATCTCAAGAAATTGGAAATCGTTTCCACTGTTACTCCTTGTTTTCAGAGTGAAAATTTGAAATTTTTAAAGTATCTTCAGTGATGTGACCATTGAATAACACACACTATGTCACATATCCACCATATAAACCCATTATTCAAACTCATGATTCACATTTAGATTAGGCTGTGAAAAAATATGATTTTAATAAAATTCCTGAGATCAAAAGAGGCTATGTAGGAAATATAAGGAACAACAGTGAACGTAACTTTGGTGTTCTCAAAATTAGTGATTTATTTCATTATTTTCTTTAATTATTATAAATTACCCATTGACCATAATTGCAAAGCAATTCCCATACTTAAAACTATTCTCAATCTTTTAAAAATATATGATTATAAAATATGCTTTGAATTACACGTATGCCAAAGAGCAATTCCCATTGAATTTTCTCTATTTATTTTGGTTGTCTCTTAATTTGTTGCTTCTTCAATTCTTCAATTTATTTATTTGTTTTTTGTTTCTTTACACTTGACTTTTTGCATTTGTTTCTTTTTTTTTCAATTCTATTTACAATATTATTTTTGCAATCGTTATTGTCTGATTAAGATTATTTTTAATCTGTTGATTGTTTGAGTGGTTTTTTTTTTTGTTTATTTTATTTATTATGCATTTCAAAAGGGAAAAACACTCAATTTTGAGCGCAAAACCTCAATGGCATGCGGTCTCTTTGAGTGATTTCAAGACATAACATAAGTATAAATGGCCCCATGCAAGGTTTCTGTGATAAGAGAAAACAAAACTAAACTAAAATTTAAAATTACCTAATTCGTTCTATGAATCTTCTCTACTACTCACTTATTTGTAGTTACGTTTACATTTTTATTTAAAAATAAATTAAGAGGATTTCCTAGTGTGCTCTATTAAACTACAATAGTATACAAACCTAAGACAGAAATGTAAGCATAGATACAAGTTTAAATATCACACTTGGATATAAGATAAATAAATATAAGACACAATTATATGTTTTAATTGATGATGACACTATAAGATAGAAATATTAGTAGTTTTTAGTTGAGGTTTGTTGTCTGTCGTCTACATTAATGTTCTTTCATTTCATATACTTATTTGGACTACGAGTATCTGTCATGAGATATTTGATCTATTTTTTAACATAAATATTGCTTTTATCAATTTCATTCTATAATTCGAACTGCTATAACTTGATTTTTCTATAACTTGAGTCGCAACGAGTTTCAATAGCATTTAGAGCGAAAATTCTATACAATGTTTCTTCCATAACTTGAACTTTCATTAGTTGAAACATGAAGAATGAAACAATACCAAATTGCTTCAAAAAAAAGCTGGATTTGCTCCAATATTCTACATCGGACAAGATAATGACATATAGTACTTACATACCTTTATTTTTATAATCTTCACGGGAGTGAATAAGTTTGTCAATAACTTTGTAACACACACAAGGAGACATCGCAGACCACATAAACGGACATGGCTAAATCAATTCGATGAGATGATGTACGTCAGTATGTATGCAAACTAGTCCCTCAGTTTTTAAGCTGAAATTTCGCATGGTTTCTTTTTACCATACTCTGCACATTTGTCGGAATCAGCCGAATCGAACCACTAGGGGGGTACCTCCCATACGAACACAAATTCAAAATACATTTCTTTTTAGAAAACTGAAATTTAGACACTATAAGTTTCTGATCTATATTTATCAACCAAGTAAATTTCATGATCCTAGGGTTACCAGGAGGGGTACCTCCCATACAAACACACATTAAATAAAGAGTATAAGTACAATAAATACACAATGCCACTCAAACTGTGTTCTTTGTTGATACTCAAAATGTGTTCTTTGTTGATACTCAAACTGTAACAGAGTGAATATAGTGATGCTAAGATAAGAAGGTTGGATGCAACACGGATGAGCGTGGAGAGTATTACATCTTTGGCATAGCCAATGATACCCCTCTTTCTAGTTTAAATTTATTTTAGTTTTAGTATTTGTTGCTATCATCACAATAGAAATTACACATTCTGTGAAAATTTCAACAGTCTGCAGTTACAGAGGAAATTCTTTATATATTATTTAGTGGAGACACAGCCTGCACATCTTGGCACGCGAAGACAAACAAAGTTCATCTGCAATCCAATCAATGCTGCCATGTCTCATTTAAAAAAAATTACGCACTGGTTACGCAAGTCCCCACCGGAACGTTATCCACACCAGGTACGAGATGGAATTGTAAAGCAGCTAAAGCGCAATACAGTATTCCATCCGATCGCGCACTTTGGAAGTGCGGTTTGGCGGACAAACGCCAATGCGTTTGCTGCTGAGCCTTACAGCTCCCAACAAGACGAGCGCCCTTTTCATAAATTCTGTTGTAACCCTCTGTAGTTCTTAACAGCAAACAATCATTAAATGGTTGAGAATTATAAGCACACAAAAGAAAAACATTTATCAATGCATATATTCAGGCACTAACAACAAAACTGATCATTAATTCTATTCACTTTTACTAACATATACATATGTATATATATACTACTTGGATTAGCTCATGCTGAACAAATGAAAGCAACATTGGCCATGGACATTAAGGATCAGAATAACAATGGATTCTATGATATGACGCCCCTATATAATCAACTACGATTGCGTACTGCATCCGAATTAGCTTCGGTCACAGAGACATTACTCTATCTGGCCACAGTAATTGCTCCAAATATTAAATTATTGAGATGACTTATGTTTAGGGTAGAATCAGTATTCATACTGCATATCAACTTTGATTTGAAAAGTGAAATGTTCATACATATTATAGGTACTTATATACTACAAAAAAATAAAAAATTACCAAAATATGAAACAAAGTAAATAACAAAGCTCTAAAACTGTGCGCAGTGCATATTAAAGCACACGTTTCTTGTATGTGGACTCCTTTAATTTTTATGCGCTTCACTGGAGTCAATAGTATTATAAGTTTGTCATGAGGTGTGTAACACACAGAAGGAGACATCGTAGACCACATAAAGTATATATATTTGTGATCAGCTCGGTGAGACGAGTTGATTAAGCCATATCCTTCTGTCCGTCTGTCAGTCTGTATGTATGCAAACTAGACCCTCAGTTTTTGATCTAGAGAGCTGAAACGCACATACGTTTCTTTTTAAAATACGCAGTTCATTTGTCGGAATTAGCAGAATCGGACCACTAGGGGGGTTACCTCCTATACAAATCCCCCTTTAAATTAAAGTTCTTGTTAGAGAAAGTTTTTTGTTTTTTGACGTATCAAACTGAAATTTGAACACTATTAGTTTCTGATCCATATCCATCAACCATGTACATTTTATGATCCTAGCGTTACCAAGAGGGGTTCCTCCCATATAAACCCAAATTAAATGACATACTTATAAAGAGTAAAAGTACAATAAAATGCCACACAAACTGTGCTCATATTTTATAGTCAAACTGTGTTCTTTGTTGATACTTAAACTGTGCTCTTTGTTGATACTCAAACTGTAACAGAGAGAATATAGTGATGCTAAGAATCGAAGGTTGGATGACACCCGGAGGAGCGTGAAGAGTATTACATATTTGGCATAGCCAATGATAGCCTTCTTTCTGGTTTTGACTGATATTGATAAAGATTGATTATTAAGCAGTGATAAGATTGAATCCTATTAAAAGAATTTACTATACATATTATAATATCGTAAAACATTGATTTCACAGAAAACTCTACTTAGCTTAGCTTTCATTAATCATTTCACCAATCTCTAACTGTTTTTATACCAAGTTTTTCAGGATTATCTCTTCTAAATCTTTTTAAATGTAATACCTTTATACCAAAATACGTATACCAGTTTATGAACTGCTATACATATGTAAGTCTACACAATCTAAAAGCGTGCTACAGGTTTTCCAGATTTTTTTGCATAAATTTGTAAAATTCCATTCAAAATACATAATAAAGTAATTTAAGTATGTATTCTCGAAATCAAGATAAATGTTTTTCAGATACATACCCTTTAGAAGTTCCTACTTGTTTTAATCACACAATAATTAATAACTTTTCAAAATGTATTCAATTAACAATTATCTCATATAATACTTGTACATACAACGTGTTTAATTCTAAAATGACTCAAATATTTGTACTCGTATACCTCTCATTTAATGAATGGTAATTTAAATTCGCGTGGCAGTATCAACAGGGAAATAGAAACTTCAAAGACTGCATAATCATGATAAAGTTAAAGATGAATCTAATTTTAATCAGGTATGCCAGTTTATTGAGCTTTATTGAACTAAGTATTTAGGATTAGAACATATTGGGCAAATATAATTATTTTTTATTGTATTTCTTTAAATAATTTTGAAGCTTCAAACTTTGAATATCTCTGTATAATAATGGCGATTGAATGGATGCCAAGGTTGCGTTCAATGTCGCTGTCACTGATGTATCACAACACATCTTAGTACTTTGTTCTGAAACTGTGTATTTGCATTTTGATGCTGGAACATGAGCGGCCCCATAACTAGATACCATAAGTCCATACAGGTTTTGGAATTTGTTTGTACACTAGTAGGTCGATAGAGCAGTGCGTTTGAGCCAATACATGTGTCTGAGTTTTAAATTTTGCATAACAAACTCGCAATTTTGAATATACTATCAATTGAACAGTAAATTCTTTTGTATACATTCTATGTAATCAATTGAAAGAGTATGCAATAATAGTAATCATTTAGAGTTTGTACATACATCAAAAAGTTGTACATACTCTTCTTGTCGCGTACGCATTGTACTAGAAGATTATTGATTACAATACATATGACTCCATATTTATGAGTACAGACAATATATTGTACAATATATAGCAATTGATTATATAAATTAAGATTTTTATAAGGGAAACTTCAACATATTTTGTACCTAGGAATATTAAATCCATTTCTTAGATATTGATCCACAGGAGAGTTTTTGGCAAAAATATATGAAGTACACAGGCACTTAAGAAGTAAATAATCTTTATAGTAAGACAATTTGATGCTTTATCTTTAATTAGTGTTGAAGTATGTCATCCAAAAACCTTCTGTTAAGGATAATTCTGGATCGCTGTTTAAATATGATTACAGCTACTTGCAGAAACAAGTTGAACAAACTAAGTTGGCTCATCTAACACGGCATTACTTTGTATCTGTCTCTCAAGCTTACAAAGTATAAGGCCATATTTGTACCATCATACAACAGCTCTGGGGCCTTTCAGAAAAGTCAACAATTAACCGAGTCCAGGCCATGCAGATGAAAGCTCTGCTTTACATGAATGTCAATACATCGTGACCTTAGGAATTTTATCAGTTAATGAGCAAATTAATTGTCATCCTCTAGCTTTGGCTCTTACAAGAAATGACTGCCCGAGAAGGTTAGAAAGGATAGATGTAACTGTCAATGTATATGGCATAGAAATGATATACAATACATAGTATCTACTCGTAATATACACAATAGCTTGATATAGCAAGATATGAGTTAATGTGTTTATTGGTTTTATACATTTTAGATTATAAAGTGAATCGATTTGGATCCATTTACACTTAGTAATGATGTGATTAAAGATTGATATGAATACATTAGATTTTCATCAATTATCCAAGATAATTTGAAACGGTCTCTTTCATGTAAGGTATAAACACTTCGTTTAAAACGAATTTATTATTCTTTTTGATTAGTTTTTGCAAATTTCATAAATACCAGATTGCATTTTATTATTCTATTGTCATTTTTCTTTTTTATAATACAAAACAATCGAATCAAAAAATTAATTTTGTATAAAAACTGGTTTTTTCTTTGTTTAAAAAATTTATAGATTGTTTGATTAAGAGACAATATACAATAAATAAATACACATGATGCGAAAGCGATTAATTTATTGAAAACGCTTAATTTGAAACATGAAATTGCTTTCCTACATCAAGATAAGATATTTTTTAATTATTACATATAATCAAATGCATTCCAACTGTCATCCGAAACTATTATACGTATATTATGAGTAGCATTAAGTGTTAAAATTTTCTAGTATTATGGGGGCGTATGCTTCCATCTTACTTACTTATTATTAAGCTGTCAACATTGCATGTCAAATATAATTGTATATTTTTCCCATCGTTAGAACAGCAACCAATTGAGGTGAGAGATTGTTCTTCTATTAAAAAAAAATAAATTAAAATAAATTGTGCCAAAAACAATAGTTCAAAAGATCATTTAAATTTTTATTAAAATAAATTAAAATTCGATTGATTGATGAGTTCAAGATCCATTGAATGTGAACCTGTGAAAATCAAGAAAATTGTCATTTCATATGCTTCATCAATTGATTTGAGACTTCATTACACTTTAGTGACATTTCACTAAATTAACTGAATCGATGGAGCTTCATTTTAACGCCGCTATAGTAAAAGAATCGTTGTTACGGTAGTACTTGCGTACACAGAACGCACGTTGTTTATCGCTGAACGACGCCATGGTACTGAATTTCCATTGGCCGCTCTTGCGCTTCGTCACCCCTCCGCCCCACCCCGTCGTCGCTGCTAGTAGCTACGGAATCAAATTTAAACGATCTTTTGGTCCACCCTGTATTATACACATTGCATTTAATCAGACCCGGATCTACGATTTTTTCAAACCGGGGCTGAAACTTGATAGTGGCGCCCCTCTCTCCAGCGTTTCAGATAAATTACTTAAAAAACTCACAAATATATAATGGTTGGCATTTTTCGTAATCGGGACAATAAGAACCCTTTAATAAATTTTTACTCTTTATTATTATTATATTATTTTGCTATAGCTTTACACGGCTTGCTTTTTTTTCGGCGAAAGAATCTATAAGCTCATTGAAGTCCGTATCAAAGACAGTGTTTTTTTCAATGTGTGGATCGCGAGGCCAGATAAATGTTCTTGATTCATTGTTGAACGCAGATAGCTTTTAATTATTTTCAGTTTGCTGAAGCTTCGCTCACAGCTTGCAAATGTCGTAGGTAATATGCAGTATATTCTTAACATACTATATATAACAGATGTTGTAACAGACCGATTGCAATTAATTTTTCATTAATTTCGGTTACTAGCTCTTTGAAAAGTTTGCAAGTTCCTGGCAAAAATCAACTGGATTCAAGTCTTTTGAATATTTTTAAGCGAGATCGGCTCAATTTTTTTTGCAGATCCTCAGTCGACATATTTAAAAACGCGTAGCCACTCATGTAGACACTTTACGCTTTCTCCCTTCGTTTTAATTTCTGTTAAAATTTTGTCAAACACTAGTTTTATATCTTTGGAAAATACTCTAGTCGGATCTATCGTTCTTGATTCGTCCTCGCAGATTTCATCGTGTTTCTTTTTCTTTTCGGAAATTAGTTTGTTTTTAGGAGCTGGCTCGATTGGTACCAAGTTCATTTTTGGAGTAGGCCTGTTTGGCGCTTTTTTCTTTAAAGTCGACGGTGAGCCAACCAGGTTTCCGTATGCTAGACGCTTTGTGGAGCAAGTTTTTTTGTTTTCAATCATATTATACTATGATTTTGGCGCCCCCTGAAACTGCCGCCCTCCGGCAGTATTTACCATATATAAACAATCTCTTAAATTCTATACACTATTATATAGAAAAATTCTTTATATGTTCAGCTTTAATTGAATGATCGAATTACTATAAATTATTAACAATGAAATTTAACACATTACTTGTAAGTATATGCAGAAATTGAGTTGTGAATGATAAGGAAACTTCGGTAAATCGAAATTAATATACTACTCTTCTGACTTGTTAAAAAATTTAAATTCAATTAAACACAATGCATATTTGACTCATATTCGCAAATTATAGTTACGCAGATACAATTTATTATTCATTGTCTGCTATGATACATGATACACGCACCACATGTACGAGTATATTATAATAAAAAGCTTTGTTTGCCATTTAAGTGTGAAATCTGGATGAGAAAAAGTTTCCAGCATTCTATACAAATTATTTTAATTTATCATATTTTCAATTAAATGTATAGATTGTTGGATCAGTAAATTTCAAGTGAATGATATCATAATTTTTATGATATTTTGTTGCTGAAAATTCTTCTTTTGAAGTAAGTAAATTGTGTCAACAATTTGTCAAATTCAATTCTTTATAAAATCTCTTTCAATTAGAAGAAGTGTTTGGTATTTTAGATTAGTAGGGCTTGTGAGATTTGTTAAAAAACATAATAATAATAAGAAAAGAATATCTCAGCTTCTTGGATAAAGATCGAAGCTTTTTCTAAATTAATAAAATATTATTTGGATACATGAAATTCAGTTGGGGGCTCTAAATTACACTCTAACATTGAAGCTTCGTGGCACTTCATAAACACTACCATTCTCTGGAATTTTCTTTAGATTCCAATGTACGGAATTGGTAGATTCAGCAGAAATCATTTAGTGCGAGTTAATGCTTACACAAATAATCTTCCTAGACTCTAGAAATGAGCCACCTTCGAGACTTTCGTTTGCGTTCAAAATAATAGTAGTGATACTCTTCACTTAATTTAAGCATTCGCATATTTGTGATTCTCTTTGTTTCTAATTTTTTCCTTTTATCGATGTGATCCACTACAAGAGCAAATAAAATGACAGCGAACGTTATCAGAGAGACCTTTACGTTCCCTATAGCACTGAAGAATAAGACACCAACCCGATCTTAAGCTTATGTTGTCCAAGTACTACGAGGATGTCTCATTTCATCTATCTATCATCTACTGACCTCCTAAGACAACATTGTTCTGGTGTGTCTCTAAAGCATTTTCAACTGCCCTCCGATGTAATTCATCACTGCTCGACTTATACCGGCTTCTGTCAACAGTGTCGCCTAATAAAAAGGCTCTGTCTCCCTTGTATGTCCAAATGTCTCTACTGATATGTCTGAAATAGTGCTGATGTTGAGATGTGTAGCCAACAAAAACTGCTTAAAAAGCAATTCATTATGTTGTCAAACCAATAATGTTTTTGCTTCCTGGGGGAGATGGTCCATACTATTCATCTCATGCCCAGGTAACATATTTTGAAATTTTTAATCAATTATTAATTTTTAAAAAACTTATGTAAAATTCTGGGAACTCCTAGTAGCTAAAATATGTGTAACAAAAAATCTTTTCTTCTTATAAGTATTACTGGCACAAAGACATGACCAAAACTATACATGTTTCTATCTCTCCATGATAGTACAATGAAAATGTTAAAACACTCACTGGTAAATGAAATGGCTACACAATATCACAATAATAAGACACTTGTTCAGACACTTATCAATTGAAATACAGTACAAAAGCAGCAGTATGTATACATTTTCTACATACATATGTACATACATACCATGGTATATGGAAAAAGTGTCATAGACCTAAGTATGAGTATATGAGTATTATAATTCATTCTTCGTACGCTTACTTGATTGTTCATTTATAAGGTCAATTGATTGATTCAATTATGAAGCCCGGCAACAGATACTCATGAGTTTGTCAGATTGGTCAGACTATTGACACCTCCACCCCAACATAAAAATCGAAATGTTGATGATGGTGGGTGATTTCAGACGTTTTAAAATAATGATACTCATAATTTTGATCTAAATATGTTTTCATAATTAATTTAATCAATTAATTTCTTACAATTAGAATTTGTTTTGAATTTCCTTTAAATTTGTTTAAAAATAACATTTTGAACTTGTAGCGCGATTATAATTTATTATTACAATAAGTCTGTTTCCCATTGTTATACGAGTATGGTATGAAGTTCAAGAAACCCTTATCAGTAACAACTTTTGGTATTGTTTTCAATTTAATCTTCTTTATATTGTTTATTTTTTATATCAAATATCAACGAGGTTTTACATAAAATTTGCACTTTTCTTTGAACTAATAAACATCATTTCATTTGATGCATTTCTATATACGTGATACGTGACACTTCTGATGATTTGTGTGTGCACACAATTTGTTTTGTTTTTAATTATCAAAATAATAATAATAATAAATGCACAAAGAGAGAACACAATATGTGAATCATTCGTAGACCGTCGTTGTCTCCATGGGGGCTTTGTTTGAAACTCGTCGTCACTCGATGTTTTTTTTTATATTTGTGTTTATTATATACTTCTTTGTTTACAATTTTCATATTTTAATGATAGATGACATTTGTCGAAATAATAAAATATTAATTTGATTGTCAGCTTAAAAGTTACAGTAATTAAAAATTTATAATACTTTGTACATCGTCACACTTTTACACTTAGTCTGAAAGAGTTTATTATTATGCCTCGTGCACCTTTAAAATTTTTGATTGTATATTAAATAAATATAAATATTTAATACCAAGAGTCATGAGCTCATGATTAAAATGAAATTAGGATTTATAAAGGGCACTGCCTTAGCCTAAACCCTTAGTGGCCAGCGCTATCTCTCCCCTAATTCTAATATTGCTAATAATAATAATAATATTGCTAATAAATAAAAAAATCAGCCAAGTGTGAGTCGGACTTGCATACGGAGGGTTCCGTACCATCGTACAAGATTTATTGCCGCAAAAATGAATTATGTTTTCAAATAACACCGAGAAGTGTCCACACTCTTCACGCAACTTTTATATGAAAAGTGCTACTCCTAGTAGTCCGATGGTCTTGAA
The DNA here is from genome assembly GCA_037043315.1 of Amiota communis. NCBI lineage: Eukaryota > Metazoa > Arthropoda > Insecta > Diptera > Drosophilidae > Amiota > Amiota communis. Next base: position 406,274 of record JBAMAV010000758.1, on the reverse strand, counting down.
ATTTATTTATTTATATTTAATGTCCAGACACTTATAGTATCGGAATTACTGTTCGATAGTAAAAAAAACAAAAAGTATTTATATAAATAAAATAAAAAAAAATTAAAAAAAAACCGCTGCCTCTGGGATTCGAACTCGCTCACTCAGGTGTCTGAGTCTTACACACTACCACTGTGCCATTGATGATGCCAATGTCAAATTTCATTCTACCGAAAACAAAGATGTTAGAAGTTTGTTTAATTTTTAAATATTATTTTAGTTTTATTATTTATGTGTGAAAATTTCCACTGTCGGACGGCGGAAACTTACTAATAGGGTCCCGTTAGCACCCTTTGGGTACGGAACCCTAAAAAATACAATACAAAAAACAATGCCTCCCTATGTGCTTCTCTCTACGGAACTATAATAAGCTCGGAAGTTTAAATTTGGTATGAAGACTTGACTTATTCCGGGGCACCCCCAATTTGTTTTGTGAATACCTTTAATCGCCAATCTAAAGGTGAATATTACGTGAAAAACTGAAAGCCCAAATACTTTCATTTTGTTATATATTCCAAATTGTATATAAAAGTCTTCTAGACAATGTTATTATCCAGACTGTTCCTCTTTCAGAGGCCCATAATCGCCAAAACAATGGAAAATATGATAATATTGTAGTATAATATAAGTATTTACTTTGTCAGTTCTCTAAAATTAAGTCTGCTTTAATTGGTATATCAGGGATTATAGTACATAATTAAGGGTAATAGGCTATATTAGAGTCGGGGCCATCCGACCGTATCACACTAACTTATTTTTATTAGCATTTTTAATATATTATTATTTTTATTTTAACGTTAACAGAATTTTACTTTTTTTTTTAGACTTTCCACAAAATATTATTGTAGAAAAAATTTAGACACGAGCTCTTTTTATATCCAGAATGTGTGTATATATTTGTAAGTGCAATAAACTTCATTAGAATTTGTTAAACTTTGCTTTAAACTTGATCAAGGCCAATCTAAGCAATTAAATTGTACATTCATAATAAAATTCTTTTTAACACATAATACGAGTAGAAATATCTATAAATTGATTTAAATTATTAGATTATTGTAAATTTAATTATTAAGATAATATATTATATTCAAATTGGAGTCACTACTCTTTAAAGATCTTTCAGTTTGCAATAAGCCGGGTTATGTCCAGTAAAATAGGTAAAATACCAAAATCTTATGAAGCTAGCATACCGGGCCTTAACCTCGAAAATAATGTAAGCGTAAATTTTTCAAAACATTTTCTCTAATGGAAATACATATGTTCCAGAGATACTAACTCATCACCTGGTAATATTATAGCGATGATCACTACAGTTACGAAGATATTACAAATTTAATTAAGAGCTAAACATTATACTCACTGGTCTTAACTTGACTAAAATAGGAATGGCAATTCTTTATTGATCTATTTGGTCTTTTTTATTTAATGCAAGTAACTGCTACATAGCTTATTTTTGAAATCTATAGCCATAAAGAAGCAGTAGGGCAAATAGGTAAAACGTCTATAAATTTTTTAAGTCCTAGGTAAGGTAAGGTTATGTGGCAACCCTCAGACGAGAGGCTCACTTAGGCACAAACAAGAGTATGGCCCATTGTGTTACCAGCAAAGAGTTGACACGGCACCCCCTTAGTCCGATGCGGAGAACCATTTGGATTCCGAAATGAACCAATTCTGCCAGCATGTTTGCCTATGACGCAATGGCACGTTAGTACGTTTATAGTCTTGCTTATTGAGGTTCTTCCGAGATTTAGCAGCTGGCCGGTTCGTTTCCTGTTCATATTTGACCAGGTTTGCCTAGCTATGCTGCAAGTGCCTTCTTCTACCCAGAGAGTATTGACTTTTACTTGAGGTTTACTTGGTTACGTGAGGATGTAACGTCTCCGGCTGGAATTCCGTTAGCAACAGTGAAGCTCACTGTCAGAAAATTCTTTTAAGTCCTAAGATATTACTGTTTATTTTTACCAGTATTGTAATAAATTCTTATAGTATGATATTCATGTAAATACTACTTCATAAAAAGTCTTCAATAAATCTGATTATAAGAGTACAATCGATACTCTTTCTAGTTTTGGGAAATTATAAAAGAGAAAAGCTATTGGTATAACATTTGAATATTTATAATGGTGGTCTTAGTTCGTAGGAGACTAAATGAGCCCCACGGTCTATTGATAAATTTATGAATAAGCATATCTGATGGTAATACATTGCACTCACTTGTGATCGAGAGTATAATATGTATTTCGATTTAGGCATGTATTTTACATATATCCAAGTTATACTTATACGTATTTAGACTATTATTAGCAATAACAATATAATTTTGGTAATATTATTTTATTTTGTATATTTATAGATGCATAGAAAGTTATTAATAGACAATCTAATTCTTATCTTTTATCAACAGTTTATCATCATCAAATTCATCATAGTTTTATTCAATTGGACAGTCAATACATCTATAAATCTATCTATCTATTTGATAATAAAAAATGCCACAACATTCAACAAGTAAATCGACAAAATGGGATCAATTTGGATATCGCAAATTAATTTTTGCCATATTCGGCTTCTGTCTTGCTCTCATCGGCATTATATGCGGCATGTTCTGGGAGGACATGTTCAATTCTATTATGCATAAGGTAATAATTATTCAGATAAAAAATGAGTATAGCAACTATGTTTAGAAAAAAAAAATTACTCATTCAAATGCTATTATATCTAAAACATTCGAGATGAGAGTGAAGGCCAGAACAACAGCTGTATATTATAGTAATTAGTGTCATTTGATGATTGCATGATGTGTGGCTTTTTAATTGAAATATACACGAACCTCACATCTGTTGATACTGACACTTTCTCTTTTCTCTATATTTTCATATTAATTCATTTTAGGAAATGTCTTTGCGTCCAGATTCACGTGTCTATAGAAACTGGAAAAATCCACCAATACCTTTAAGTTTGGATATATATCTATTTAATTGGACTAATCCGGAGGATTTTAAAAATATGTCTACAAAACCAATACTTGAACAATTGGGTCCATATCGTTTTGTTGAGAAACCAGATAAAGTTGATATTAAATGGCATCCAGAGAATGCATCCGTTAGCTATCGTCGACGTAGTCTATATTATTTTGATGCTGAGGGTAGTCGTGGAAGCTTAGATGATGAAGTTATAACATTGAATCCAGTAGCATTGGTAAGCTATGAAAGAATTGATAGATTTTTGTAAATTACTAAGAGTATCTTTAAATATCTGTAGGCTGCTGCTGCTAAAGCAAAACAATGGAACTCAGTACGTCGTAACATGGTTGATGTGGGCTTAAAGCTTTATGGTCAGGAAATGTCTGTGATTAAATCTGTTGATGAATTGCTTTTTACTGGTTATAATGATGATATGATTGATATGGCACGATCCATGCCACTTTTTGGCAATGAGGAAGTACCATTTGATAAATTTGGTTGGTTTTATACGGTAAGTTTCTATATATCTTTCAATTTAAAGGTTTTAATTTAATAATCTTTTATGTTTCAGCGAAATGGTAGTGCCGATTTGACTGGTATATTTAATGTGTTTACTGGGGCTGATGATATAACAAAAATTGGACAAATGCACTCTTGGAACTATAAAACACATACTGGCTTCTTTGATGATCAGTGCGGTATGACCAATGGCTCTGCCGGGGAGTTTCAACCACAAAATCTAGAAATTAATGGTTCAGTGGGTCTTTTCACACCCGATATGTGTCGCACAATTCCTTTGGATTATGTAGACACAGCTGAAATTGAAGGAATAGAGGGATACATTTATTCTGGTGGTCCTCGTTCTGTTGATAATGGTAAAAATCTGATTTTAAGTCATCAAAAATTATGAATATAAAATCATTTTTAATAGGCACTGATTATCCTGAGAATGCTTGTTTCTGTGGTGGAGAGTGTGTACCCTCTGGCGTTATGAACATCTCTGCTTGCCGTTTTGGTTCACCAGTCTTCATGTCCTATCCACATTTCTTTAATGCTGATCCTTTTTATGTGGATCAAGTAGAAGGTCTTGCACCAAATGCAGATGATCATGAATTCTATATGATTCTAGAACCACGTATGGGAATTGCTTTGGAAGTTGCAGCACGTTTCCAAGTGAATATGTTAGTGGAGCCCATTGAAGGGATAAGGTAAGTGTGATGTCGACAAAAATTAGAAAAACATTATCATTCTTGTATTTTGTTCTTTTTAGTATGTATGAAAATACTCCCAGAATCTTCTTCCCGCTTATCTGGTTTGAACAAAAAGTGCGAATCACACCTGCTTTAGCTGATGAACTGAAAATGATACCCAATGTTCTACTCTTTGGACAAGTTTTTGCTGGCATAGTTTTTGCCATTGGCTTAATACTTCTCTGTTGGTATCCCATTGAACAGTTATGGCAGAGACATCGCCGTTATGACCTCAAAATCCAACAAAAAAAGAATGGCAGCTATAAATGTAAATCAAATTTTTCAAGTTCAGAGGAATTAAAATCAAAGGCTTCCACAGCAATCTGTGAGAACAGTGACCTGACACCCGATAGTTCCCCTCTCTTAGAGAAGAAATGTAAATTCCAAAATTCAAAGATTGTTCCTAAATCGGATACTACAGATAACATGACAACAGCCATAACACTAAACAGTGTTGAAAAGCTGCCAAAAAAAGAATAATTTCCGTCCTCCAAAAAACGAGTTGATCATGACTACCTATTGTACTACATACACGAATGCTTAGCTTTAAGAATTTGGATTTAAGTTTAGATTTTAGTGCCTTCGTTTTTTATGACATTCATTTAATTTTTATATAGATGTATACCATAGATACAATGTAAGTATAAAAGATGAAATTATTTTTACACATAGATACTATCTAAAATGTTGACTAGGAAGTAATATATAAGGAATTGGTTTTGATAGTTGTATGTATTGTATGTACAATGAATGAATACTGTGAATAATACTCTAGATACAAATAATAAACGCCTTCCGGGAAATTGTTAAAAACCGAAAATACTATTTTTTATAATAAATATTAAAACATTTTTATATGCTAGGAAACAAAGTTATTGTATCCATAACATTTTTGTATCTCTTTGAATATTATAAAATTTTCTATGAAATAAAAATTTATTCTAAGATGATAAAATTCAATATATAAAGACTTTTCAAAACAAAAATAAAAGTTTATCTTTTTCATATGAAGGTGTTGGGTCAAAGACTATGATAGATATAGACTAGACAATTCTCTATTGTTACAGGACTGTAACAACAATTTCCCCCTTGTGGTTAAGTATGGGAATAGAGTTCTATTATCAAGGAACAGGTGCATAGAATCGCCAGAAAAATACTCAAATCATTTGAAGAAACTCAGTATTGCACAGCTGTGTTTAACAAGCGTTCGATTACGTATGGCACGAAGGACTACTATACAAATAAAAAATGGCATTACCAACTTCACAGTTTCTTTTTCTGCTTTCATATCTACAGAACGTCAGATATGAACCCGCCAAATCTGTTATTAAAAACATGCAGCCAGTCGTTCCATAAGCAAGCGGGGACGTGACATGCCGGACAAGATAACCATAACTACATTCGCAATACTTACTACATCCCCCAGTGCATGAATGGCAACTGCAACAAACTCAGCTCAACAAATTCCCAGACTGAATGATCAAATGGAACTTAGCGGCAAGCAGAAACAAGTCCGTTCATGTTTTATTTGCACTTCGGCATAAAGGCAATAATCGAGCCCGCTTCAACGGAGTTTTAATGCCACAAAAAAAAGAACCCATTGTAACCAAAACCGAAACAACTAGACTTAAAACGCTCCGAATGCATTGCTTGCTAGGCCGAAGATCCGAGCTCAGTCTAGAAAACAAATGTAGACTGTACAAAACCATACTTAAACTTGTTTAGACATACGGCATCCAACTATGGGGAACAGCTACCGAATCTAATATTGAAATACTTCAGCGTTACCAAAATATTACGTTAAGGAAAATGACTTACCCCCCCTGGTACTTAGTTAATGTTGCAACGCAAATTAAAAATCCCTTTCATTCGCTTTCGCCGCCACTGTGCTTGCTCCGTTATTGCATTTTTGTTCCTTTTGCTTTCACTTTCGCTGCGACTCAAATTAGTTCTTTAGTTTGTCATAAAATCATTCGAATGCAAGCAGAGCAACAAAAAAGTAGTGAGAACGAGAGACAAGCTAGCACAGATGTAAGTAAATAACAAACATATGTAATAGAATAACAGTTATGTTATAGATTTTAGCGATCATCATTGTTACAATTGAAAATTTGAGTTTTGTTTTGTTTCTTGAAGTTCGTGATCAAAGAAGTCTCTACCGGCGCTGCAGTACGCGCCAACAGGTAAGTTAAATACTCACAAAGATCTCCAAATCTATCAAATATCAAAGAAGAGACAAGGACACACAGCACAAAGCAGAGCGAAAGATCCAACCAGCACATGAATAATTTGGTCACAAGTCTTTTTGACAACGGTTGAAGCGGTTCAAGAGATTGAACACGTAAGATCTTCCTTACCGAAGAACATAGCCAATAAATCATTATTTTTTAATAATATAAGATACAAAAATATTATGTTGTATGTAAATATTAGTCAGTAAATTTGTACAAGTTCTTGAATCGAACTGTTGACAAATAAAAAGATAAAAAAAAATCAAGCAATCAGCGGTCTCACTCTCAGAGTCAAATAATTTGTCTTGTTGTTCAAAAGTTGTTAGCTTCTTGTCTCACGATGTGAAAAAAGAACGGTCTGTCAGTGAGAATTCTTGCCAAAAATATTTTGAAAAAACTCACATCAAAATGTTGTTATGGATGGAGAAAACGAAACAAAAATCATAAGCAGAAAAATCTCTTTTTGTGGTTGTGTGACGTGAGTTGACTGATTCCCCAGCAAGCATTTTCTATCGCGGAAGTCACTAATACGTCACGTCAAGAAGTTGAAAACTATCATCTCGTGTCGGGGAAAAGCGTGTAACTACAGCGATACATCCAAGAAGTCACTTCTTAAGTAAGTGTCTCAGAAGTCTCTTCTGTAAGTGTCGCAGAAGTCTCTTCTGTTGCGCATTTCAATTGTTCTGCGTGAAGTTGAACTCATTTTGATATGATTGTTGTTTGTTTTGTGGGGTTAAAATAAAAAAAATTAATTAATTGCTTCTCAAATTATATGATAAAATTAAACAAATGCTACCACTCACTGTACACTTTTCAAAGCAAATGCATAGCGTCACCGTCTTCTTCTTCACATTTTCTATTCTAACGGTTGTTCGCTATTGTTCTGCACACAGACTGCATGTGAAAGTGTAACGAAATGCCTATGACAGTGTATTTTATTTTTGTAAAATGTTACTATCTACCAAATATCTTCCAGAAGTCACTAAGAAGTGACGTTTGGACGATTGACGATGAAAAGAGTCTTCAAAATGCTATATTTGATCAAAGACTATTAAAATATGTACCAGTATATGTTTTATACTCTTTGGTTTAGTTGATTTTGTACAAGTATATTAACAAAATCTGTCGACTTGAAGTCTTTGCATATTTATAGGCTCACATAATCATGGGTATGTCTCCGCGTTTATTCAATATGATGCTTTAACATTTGGGATATTATAATTGCAAAATTTTTGTAGAACAATTGCAAACTGATTCGGTAGGAAGTTAAGATAGAATAGGATTGGTTTACATAAGGTAAGATAAGAAAGAAAAGCTACTCGCCACAGGGGAGAGTTTACCAAACAGCCTTGCAGTCGATTGTGATACTTAGCTTGGGTTGCACGTAGCTTCAGTGTATACATTCGGCTTTACCGGCATGAACTTCCTTCCGAGTATAATAACTTGGTATCTTGCTTTGACAAATCGATAAGAAACTGGCCAAAGTTGTCGCTGGAGGTATTTTAGCTCGTTATCGGTAGTCTAGGCTATCATCTGTGTCGCTCTCAGGTTCCTTCAAACCTATCAATTGAGTCATATGGAGTGTTTAGCATACTGTTACTATTTACATAAATATTTCATAAGATTGGAATAGAGAGTCAATAAAGACAAAACAATCTTATTTATTTTCACCAGGCAATAGCTGTTGCATACTTGTAGGCCTCCACGATTCACATCATTCACATGGTCATGTGGGCAAATTCTGTTTAATATGGTACACCATACAGATACAATCATATTTTAGTGAAAATATTGTATTTCGCAAGTATCTATTTGTTTGCATTAGAAATGGGACAAAGTTTAGTTTGTTTTGAAACAATATTGCTTAAAAGTAAACATTTTTTCAATGTCAATATTTTTTGTTTCTTATCTATTCGGCATCCACAATATTTACCCTTTATTTCAGTTTAAAATAAAAAACGGAAACATGTATGTATAATTTTATAAAGATACAAATATCCAACAATTTTATTTTTATTTATATATAAGTATAAGTATAAGAACGACACGCACATACATTACAATTACATATTTGGAGAGACAAAACCTTAGAAAAAAAAACTGCAAACAGCATACAAACTAATGTTAACAACAAGAAAAAAAATTAGTTCTTTAAATATTCAAAAAAAAGTTACATACTTTAACGGTAGAATAATTACAAAAATTTACGCTAAGACATGATCCGAATTTATATACAAATGTGCGATAAGATCATTAACTTCTTTGTCAATAGAGAAATAGTAGTAGTAGAATAATAGAACTAAAGGGTATTAATTAATTTGCATTATCACATACAGAAACCATACAGAGAAAAATTTACTTAAATTAGGAAAGCGATTTATCATTCTTTCGTTCTTTAGATAGCAACATTAATTACATATATTGTAGTTCACATATGTATAGTACGTATTGTAGTTAGCAAATCAGGTACTTCATTTGTTTTTCAATGAATAGCCTTCAGTGAAACCATAACTATCTGCCTCTGTAACAGAAATTAAAAACTCCAATTAGTTTTCATTTATAGTTTAGAATAATTCGATTAACTTACTTTCATAATCTGTTGAATAGCATTCAAAGAATTCACCCAATAGTTTACCAGGTGGCAATTCCCAAGTCGCTGTACCACCATATTTCTGTGGCAAGCAAGCGGCATCAATATGCGAGGTTAATGACTTCCAATCTTTGCCATGGAAGAAAATCTATTTCAAAACAGAACAATGTTTTATTTGAATAATATATATACATAGATAGATTATTGTACTTACACGCTTCCTCAACTTCTCACGTATGAAAGGCTTAAAAATGGCAAATAACATATTGAAAATATATGAATTATTTATAATATGCACTGCCTTCAGACGCATGCAAATGCATTCCTGTACATAATCCAACAGCATAGCAGCAAATGTTGGACCAAATTGTGTGACATGACTCAAAGGCAAACCTTCCATATCAATGATAACAATAGCACCACAAATTTGTGATAATGGCTCTACCATTGAACCCAAAACAGTTAATTGTATACCGCGGAAGAGATCAACAACTGGTACTTTAGACGGTTTCCATTTCTCTATAATATGGGGACACAAAAAAAATTATTAGAAATATTCGATATATATATATTAAAAGTGTACTTACTTCCTGCTTCCAAGACAAGTACACGACGTCCATGTTGATCACGATTTGGCAATAACGAAAGAATATCAGCTTCAAAAACGTTACGTAATTTAGAGGGCACTATATTTTCACATGCCCCACCATATTTGGATTTCATGTGATAGAAATTCTTTAACTGAAAATTTAATAAACAAATTATTAAATAGATAAATGGAAAGGCTCAAAAGAGAAAAAATAAGTATGTTGGTAAGAAAATTATGGACATTAGGAACTGATTATTGATTTACTTAATATCTAAATCATTCTATTAATCCCGATTGCAACTAACAAACAGAATGATCTCTTCACTCTATCACAATTATTGTCATATACGAGTATTCTCCATCTTTTGCTTTAACAAGAGAAGTATTCAAATGATGACGGGAGTCCTAAAAGGGCTCTGAGTAATTTGTGGCCACTGTGAAGATGAGAAAGAATCAGAAAGTGAACAATACCTCCTATGTGACTGCCTAACTCTTCTTGGAAGACGTCTTCTCGGAAAAGTCTTCTTTAATAATTTGGGCAGTTTGGAAAAGTTGCCACTGAGGTGACCTGGTCTGTTTGTGGATGCTTCTGGATGACTTTATCTTTTTAAATGACCATAACCTTCTTCTTTTTTCTTTTAGTCATTTTTTATATGCAGGCATCACAACGGACCGTAAGACTTCTGGATGAACTCGTGATTTTGTGGTGAGTGGCCTGTGTAACAAAGCCGCACCTTTACCATGATGCAATGGCTTATGTTGGCAATTTGAGTTATTTTTTAGAATATTGTGTTCGGACCCATAGAATTTTCTCAAATTGCCCAGTGCCTGGATGCTCTCTATATTAGTGTCCCAAACTCGGAAAACTTTGAATTTTATACTTAATTAAACTCTTAGTAGTGTATGTGTATAATCGTATTGGGTGTCTACAACGACGAAGACCGGAGAAACATATGAAGGTCCAATGTGCAGCACAAGGACCTGTATCATTATAGATGACGATGAAAAACTCAATTGTGTTGGATGATATAATAACAAACCCCATTATAGAGACAAAAAGACCTCTTAATTTTGCTCAGGTTTCGATTGATTTCAGCTGAATACTCGTATGTGTGTAGTGGTTTTAATTTTGTTTGCCGGTTTGCGGAATCGCACAATTTTAAATTATATTTGCATATCATTATCACAAAAGTTTAATTAATTCTAAATCAATATACCATATACCATAGTCAATGTTATGTAACTTGTTTTTAAGACTGGGTCAATATAAGTTATTTAACCTATAATGAAAAAAATATAAAATTGTATAAGAAAACTTACCCGTTTCAAAGCACTCTCAGGATAATAATGGCAAGGTCTCAAAAACATCATCATATATTCATCATCTAATGGCAAGATTAAGTGTTTTTCATCTACAAAACACAACAGACAAAAACAATTGATTAAGATTAAAAAGGATATAAATACCTAAGTATTATACTTACTTTCCAATAGTTGACGTAATTCTTTAATGGCATTCTCTTTAATGCCTGGTATTTCACGTAATTCTGTTTCAGCTTTTTTTAAGGCCCATTCGGGTGCTTCTTCTTTGTCCATGCGTATACGCGCTGTACCCAAATCAATGTAGGGCAATTGATTATCATCGTAACTAATGCACTCAGCTTTACCCATTGTTGTGTTGTGCGTTCAAGTAACAGAAATTAACTGAAAGAAATAAGAGGAAATGTTTATAGATAAATTAAGAAAAACAAAAAACCATGGTAAACTAAAGATAGCAAAACACAATTCAATTCAATTCAACTCAAAATACTCTTGACCGGAAAAGAAGCTCAACTCAGCATAGCTCAGCTCAGCTCTGTTCAACTTAGTTTCGCTCAGATACTGCTGAGATGATGATGACGAAGCAGATACAAACAACATAAAAAAACAACAAAATAAGAAACCAATAAGATCATCATCTTAAGAAAAACACATAAAACATGAGTGGAGCTTTTGTTTGGTGTTAAATTTTATGTATTTGGGTAACTAAAACATTGTAGTTTACTTCCGTGAACAAGTTCAATGTCTTATCTTCTTCAATGGAAAATATTATTTACAATACTAAAATCAAATTGGTATTTAGTCATAGATGGCAATAGCAACTAAAAATCCAAAAAAAAAAAAACACATTAGTTTTGTACTACTTAGATAGAAAAATGAGCAACAAACAAAAGTCAATAAAGAAAACGTGGCCAATGAGTCTGGCCAAAAAACACAAATACACACATCAATAACCTAAAACCGCCTTTGAAAGTTAAGTTTAGCTAAATACAAGCCCTCACACATACACATTTCCCATATACATATACAAATAGATATGCTTGTATGTATCTAAGTATCTATTGACACCCATACATGATTATACATATATGTATGTCCAATGTGGGTAAATGTGTGCTTTTGCTTATGAACGATTAATGAATATGAAATTTGTGACAATTTGAAGGTAAAAGTCAAGGTCGCCATTAAGTTAAGACACTTAACTTAATATCACACCACCACCACCAACAATAATTAAGTAAAAAGTAAAAATAATAATATGATAATAATAAAAAAAAAACAATTAGTTGGTTAATTGTTGCTTTTCAGCTACAAAAAACTAAAGATTGAAAAAACCATTTGCCATTTTATATAAATTTCAACTGCATAATCATGATGATGTGTCAAAAATTCATGATAAAAGCACATTGGTGTATGTGACTTGAAGGAATAAAATGATATGGTAAATTATATGTGAAGATACTCATTCATAATAACTGTAACTCAGTTAATTTTTTTAAACAGTTCATTAACCTACAAAATTTATGCAGAAGATACAATCCACTTGACTCCAAAAAAAAAAAAAAAAAAATATAATACACAATGTAAAAGTTAACATTTCGTTATTCTGATCAAAGTTTAAGTTTTTTTTTCTTTCTTTAATTCATTTAAATTAATTCCATTTTGTTATTGTTGTAGATACTCATATAATTAAAGCCAGTGCCTGCCTACCTCAATATGTATTTCCCCCCATTTGTAAGTAGTTATTTTTGTAAATTATTGTTAGTCATTTTATTATTATTTTACAATTCTTACCTTCCAATTCAACCAAGATTCAACTAAACAATTTGACACTGCAAATTATACTACCAAGAATAGTAAGTATCTTATGCTAAACAGCGCTTCATTTTGAAATGATATAATATTAAGATACTCAAAAGTAGTATTGTACGAGTATTTATTGTAGATAAAAACGCGTTTGACAGATACAACTTTTGTTGTTGATGCTGTTGCTGTTGCTGTCACTGTCATTATTTTTGTTATTTTTGTAATTTTAGCTGTCGCCCATCATTGTGTTTCGTTTTGTTCTATTTGCAATAAGCAAAAATTTGCAGTTAATGATATTTTTTAAATTTTATTTTTCAATATTGAAATGTTAAAAGGCCTTACACGTTTTTGTTTTTTTTTTTTTTAAATCGATATACCGGTTATCAGAAGTTTTGTTAAATTGTATATAAACACAGATCCAGACATACTTACTTATACATAGCAGATACATATTGTATATATGGTACATACATATATTGGCTGAATCATTCTGTAGTTTCCATTATGCTTGTTTATCCTATTAAATGTCGATTTATCTTAAAACAGTTCATACTTAGTATATTCAGATAAGAATATATAAAACGCAAATAGCAATAATGGCAAATGGAAAGTTTATATAAGTCTATGCATATTAATAAATAGAATAGATATGGATTATCTTTAATAAAATGAGATTTAAAGAAAGAATATTGTATAAAATGTCTTAAATAATGGATGGATTGATGCCTCTCACTTAGTTTTGTAGTTTCAATACTATTGAAATTTACAATTTCATTTAAGCTGGTGATTTACAGATATTAGTAAGAAATATACTACTAGTACGTAATTTTTTTCCATTATGACAATGCCAAGCCACACACATCTTTGATGACTCGGAACAAATTGACGGAACTTGGTTGGGAATATTTAAAACATCCACGGTATAGCCCGGACCATGGACCGTCTGACTACCAATTATTCTGGTCTCTGCAAAATTCTTTTAATAATAACAATTGACCGGCCGAAGAGCCGCTGAAAATCATTGGCAAAAGATCATAGATAATAATGGCCAATATGTACTTGATTAAATTAATTTTTCTTTTGTTCAAGTTCGTTCTAATCGTTCGAACTGAAAACATCTCCGTAAAAAAAAAATAAAAATTGAATTATAAGACAGATAATTTTAATTTACGATTCTTTAATAAATTTGTTTAAATTCTTTGCGCATTTGTTTTCCTTTAAAAACAATTTCTTTCAACCGTGTGTCCTTTGGTGACCGACTTTGGTCGGATGGATAGCCAACCCCCAACAAACTCCTCCAGTACTGGCATTCCAATTGCATCAACCAATAATGCAAAGCTACCGAAATCTAAAAGAGGGAGAAACTCACCGTCACCCCGGAGTAAGAAGAATTTGAAAAGCGTTGATACTACTACTACCAATGGTAGAGTTCCTGGCACATCAAAGAGTGTTAGTAAACTTGTCCCATCAGACGACAACATGTCTGCTCCCTTAAGTGTCGACTTTTATTCAGACACCGATGATTCCCCAATGCTATATAAATCAGATTCCTGCACGGATATGAGTACGCCATTCCCTTCTCCTATACAGGAACATGTGGCATCTAATTCTCCGCCAAATGTCAAATTAATCCCGATGTCCTCATCAGAAATGATCAACATACAATTATTTTTAGACATTAGCTCGGATCTACGGTTTATATAGGAAAAGGACTGTTATATTTACCTTGTCAATGGTTTTCCAATATACACGTTGAAGCATAGTTTTTTATCCATATGAATTTTTAAGTATCTAATATTATTTCCCCATGGAATCTGTTCATTGTTTAGTTCCATAGGAAGTTGGGTAGGTAACAGTATTGTAGTTACGAATGAAAATTATACAATTAAACAGATATTTTTTTCATAAAAATAGTCCTTGCTTTTTGTTAAAGGAAATGAATATAATATCCATTTTTTCCATATTCTGCTCAATCCCTTCGAGAAAGTTTGCAATGCATCACAAACATTTCGTGATTACAACAAATTATTCAACTGCCAGTTAAAATAAAATTAAAAGATGATTTAAGAAGGTCAATTTGGGCAATGCAAACCTTGTACATGAAGAAGAAAAAATTCGATCAATTAAATTCTACAACAGGCACTTGGGTAGTCATAGAAGAAGCTACACGATTGACATTGGATCATTTGATCATCATATGTCGTTTCAAAAAATATTGCAACCTGTCTGAGAACAACAAAGTCTGAAATGTGAAATATTTAACCAATTTGTACCCCACCTTGTATACCATGAATATTGAATAACTTATTGTGGTCAAAATGTTTGGCAATTTAAACTTTGTTGATATAAAAAAACAAGAGGATTATTCAAGTAATCAAGAAACTATTTTGCTTTAGATAAGATTAGATTTGGGGGGGTCTTATCACCTTAACTTTGCGACTTCGATTGGGCCTCTTGCACCAAAACCCACAATTGCAGTTCCTCAAAGATTTTGGTATTCATTAAGAATTCTAATATTTTATTAGGATATGCATATGCAATTTCATACGTTCATATTATTCAAATACTTATATATAACGATTCAATATAAACATTATATTACATGAATGAATGAATTAATTGTATCTTGTATCACCTACTCACTTTTTTGCCTAATAACCTTAAATGAATTTTTCTTAACAGTGATATCTTATGATTTAATATCACAAGTATAGATCGTGCTTTGCAAGAATTAAAATTGAACTTTATACGGCAATGGATTTTTGTTATTGTTGTCACATCAGCGATTTATTTTAAATGACCCCATTAACTTTTTATTTATGCAGTTATTCTTATTTTGTCTACAAATAATAATGCAAGCTTAACACATTTTATATCAACGAAAGCAACTTTGTTTATAGTACTTATTGTATTTCTTCATACCTAACACACAGGCTGGGTATATTCACTATATGCAAATAGTTGTAAATATACCATAAAATATACTAAAAGAGGAAGGTAAAATCGCACAAAATCTCCTTTGTTTCATATTACGTTACCATTTACTTTACTCAAGATAGAAAATTGAATTTCAATTGACACGAGTATGTAAACCTATAAAGATTTACCACCATATTCTAGTTTTATTAAGTAATATTAAGTACTAAGTTGTCGAGTCTACCCGACTATACTCGTACTATAGTGCACTGACATGTTTTATTTTGTGTTAAATTTTTGCTATGATTATATAGATTATAAACTACATACATATATCAAGTTTAGATTAGTAGTACAAGGTGAACATCTTGAAAAAAAATTAATCAGTCATAAAGTGTTCAATTCAAAATACTATCAATCTCGAGATAAGCACCAAACACACCAACTTAAAAAGGAACACTGCATGAAGAAATTTCACAATTGCAGTATCAATACATATTTTTACTATATGGCACCTAAATCAAATATTGTTTGCAAACTTTATGATGTATAATAATGTTTTCCTGAAAAATTGCCAATAGCAGGTATACACGTATTTAAGAAATAAAACCAAAGGCCATTCCTATCCAGTGCTTTATTCTTAGTTTTTAAATTTCATGAACTTTTATAAATAAATAAATTTAAAAAAAAAATGTATTTGAGAGATGGAAAAGTTTATGTATGGTATAAAATATGCTCAAAGAATTAGTAAAATTTTTGGATATTTTGTGTTTATTGTTTTGCAAAATTGTGACCCTCTAACCTATAATTTAAAATGTAGAAGTTATACTTAGAGAGACTTTTCAAACCTTGGATGCCTAGGTTTAAGTATGGGGACTACATCTTGCAGTAATAATGTAAAGCAATAAGAAGTATATAAATCAAATATCAGCTTGATAAAACATGAACTGGGACACTAATTTGCGGTCACATCAAGTGTTGCTCATTTAATGGTGATAATCATATACTTATACCATAAACATTTTGTGATCTCCATGCACAATGCAAGGCTTTCCATTCATCTAGACAAAATGATAAATAATACCCACTTACACTTGATGTATAGTACGTGTAATAATAATAAAAAATAATAGTAAGTAATAACAATAATGATATTCAAGTACTTTCTTGCGAAATTCCAAAGAAATGTAAAGGTTATTTTGAGAAATTGGAAAATAAAAGCAAAGTAATAAAATTGTACATGTATAAATACAATAAATATAATTATGCAGTTTATAATGATAATGTATAAGTTAAGTACCATATAGTAAATATTGTAAATAAAGGAATAATATACGAGTACAATTTGTTATTGTAATTTTACACATATCTGTGCAAATCAGATGTTTAAATGTTGTTAGGTGTGGTCCAAG
Source organism: Amiota communis (assembly GCA_037043315.1). Classification (NCBI taxonomy): domain Eukaryota; kingdom Metazoa; phylum Arthropoda; class Insecta; order Diptera; family Drosophilidae; genus Amiota; species Amiota communis. The sequence continues at coordinate 389,158 of JBAMAV010000758.1, read as the reverse complement.
GGGGCCATTTAAACGGAAATTACATACAAATTATATTTTAATAATAAGTAGTTTGTATTGTTACTAATTATAAGGAGAAAAATATACACGTACTATTAACTAATTTGGGAAATGGAAAAATTTTATGTACTTTGACTACTCATAAAAGATAATACTCGTATTGTATATAGTTTACATCTGTTTAACAATAATGCCAGCTAACAAAAGGGCAATTGTTTTTAAATTCATTATAAAATGCTATTTATGAGTGTTCCAATAAATTATTCACGAGAAGTTCTCAATTACATATTTAGAATATCAAGGAGTTGCTTTTCATAAAAGATTAAGGGTTTCGGATTAGGGGAAAAATCATTACATATTCTACAAAGAAGAAAGTTCAAAAATTTGGGGAAAACTGTAGGTTGCCAAAACATTTTCCGCTTTAATAAATCAATGAGATAATCCAGAAAGACCATAGTTTTGATTAAGTTAAATTATATAAGTATATCCAATAAGCTCAGTAAGAAGTTTTTCAACTACTGTGTAAAATCTATATAACGATTCTGGGCATTTTATTTATTATACTAATATTAGTCGCTTATGAAAACTGACCCAGAAAAGAAAATTGTATACTATTGCAATAACAAATATAAAGCAGAACAACTTTATAAGACTTTGATCTAAGTTTTCTACTCAGGCAAACTAACCTAACTTAACCAAAGTATGTTAAGGATAGGTACAAATAATAATGACTGTCAGAAGAATAATACAAATATCAATTACTTAGTTGATTGTCAATGAAATGATCCAATGAAAAAAAATTAAAACTTGACCTAGGAAAGATTAAGTTTAATTATTGTAATTTATAAAGCTTAGCAAAAGATTCAGGTATTTTCTATAATAAATTATAAATTTAAATTGGATAATGATTCTACTAAGAAAAGCAATAAGCAGAAGAGGAGAGTGCTTACATGTTTATAGGGTTCTTCCAAACATTTCAATATTGTTTTATAATCTCAAAATTTTACCATTTTCTCATTGATTACATTCAGATTTACGGCTCCAGAGTGCATGAAATTATAAAATTATTTTATAAAAAAAAAAAATAATCTGTGAATATTTTCATGTAACATTTTCTGCATAAAGACTTGGGCTTTAAAGCATTGCTTCTCTGAGAACGTTTGTCAATGAGGAGTGTTAAAGAATCATGAGAAACAGCGGCCAACATTTGAATGAAATCATTTTTCATAGTCACTCTATCAAATAAAGCAAAAATTTGTTGAAAAAAATAAACTATTGTCCATTTAATGATCAAACCAAAATCGGCCCAATAGAAGGCCCACCATTTACAATATTGCAGGTATTAGATGGTTCTAATTTGGACCATGCTTATGTGGTTTCATTAAGATGGGTTTTTTCCTACAAAACAATCAGTTTGATGAAAGATAGAAACGTTGCTTCTAAACAAATCGAATGAAAGCTATTCGCTTGTGATATTATAATAGAACATCATGCAGTGCCAGACAAAAGTATCATTGTACAAGAAAGTGGAAGACTCCGACATGGAAGATCTTACGGATATAGTGCTGATGGTTGATGACATAAATTGCCAAGCACTTGCCACTCCAATGGCTATTGGCACGTAGTATATGTCCAGGTTCCTTAGACCAGAGCTAATCGATGAAAAGAGCAAAGAGTTCAAGACGTCTAAGCAGCTTTTTGCAGATGTTCAATTTAGATGATTAATTGGCATAAGAACGAAGATGCATTAGGTGCAACCAAAACTGATATTACACAGACTGGAGACTAAGTTTTGATTTCGTACATCATACAGGACATGAAACATACATGTTAAACTTACAGCTACAGTAACGGTGGCATCATGACTCCTTTGGAGCATCAGTTCGTAGAGAATTCTTTTGAGTGAATTGCTGTCGATACGAACTATGAATTGGATGATATTTATACCATCTTCAATACTTCAAAACTCATCAACATAAATCAACAATTTCAGTCCATAAAAATAGTATTAATACTAGCGAAATAATTCTGTACAATGAAGCCGAAAGCCATAGAAGCCATTGTTCGCCCATTATGTTAAGTTAAATTTTTTTAAATAAATAAATAAATAATTCTGTACAATGAAGACTTTTGATAAAATGATGTTGCTGCCAACGTATGTCAATAAGAAAATGGAATTTTACGATATGTATGGGAATCCCAGTCAAGTGGCCAAAACGACAAAAAAAAAAACACTGAAATAAAGGAACGCGAATTCAAAGGAATGGTTCGCATGACTGGAGATATTTCTTTCTAAAAATCATTTTAAAGCAGACAATATTTATCTTTTACTCTTCAGTTATCCTTCAGATATGCAAAACAATTATGTAAACAAGTTGTAATTGAAGGCTTTTGAAAACTAAACTGGTTTCTTCTTTATTGTGGTTAATTTACTGGTACTAGTAATCGTCATATTTATTCGACTACTTTTTTTTGGTATTACTTTTATTGTCATTTATACAGAAATTCAAGGTTGAAGATCAACTGAACTACAATACATATAGTATATGTAGTATAATAGGTAGAATAAAGAAGTAAACAGAAAATATAATAACGAAGATGTAGGCTGTTTTTATGTCTAAAGTATCTGAAAGATGTATTCATATACTATCTATGCATATGTGGTATGTACATACATATATAGTATGTAGTGTTGTTGTCTGATGGTGGTCATTAGCACTTTTCAATTGCTTTTCAATATGCATGAAGTGTTGTTGTATTTATCATTATAAGTATTTTTTTTTTTATTTATTTTTGTCTCTTCTATTCGTGCGCCGTGCGTTTTAATCAAGTATGTATCTATCTACATATGTATATGTAATGAATGAAAATAATTATAATAACAACAACAAAAACATTGACAGCTACTACATACAACAAATCCAATTATAATAACAAAATCAGTTCGTGTGAAACGCAATCAACCCTTTGCAATAATAATTAACAAAGACTTTGTACATTGCTTGCTTCTGTATTGTATAAATACATAAGTTTCGCTTTCAAACCATACCCGTACTACATACCATATGTGTGTGGTAGATACAATACAAATAATATAGTATCTATACCATTATTTTCCTTCTTTCTTTTGTTTTCTTTGATTATAGTAACTTAACGACGACTTTCATGATTAACGAAATAACTTGAGTAATGTATAATTTTTCTTGTTTTATTTTGCTTTTTTTGGATATTTTTAATGACCACAGTGCTGTGCTGTGCAGAGTTTTGTATCATTTTCTCTTAGTTGCCTTCTTACGAAATGGAAGCCAGTAATTGTTTTATTCCATACGTCGTCAATCAAGACAAGTACGGATAACTTCCTCCGTCACAGCACACAGCCCGTGGCAAATACCAAACGAAGCGGCGCTACAAAACGGAAAGTGTGTCAGTGAAGCAAGTCAAGCGCATGCGCAGCCCCCCCGGCATTGCTAACAATCAATAAGCAAAAGAGTCCAAAGAGAGAAAAGAGCCAACAAGTCAATTGAATGGTGAGTGGAGTGGAGTGGAGTGAAGTGTTCAAGCAGGCAAACAGGCAAAAGAGCATCTTTCATTCATCATCAAAACAATGGCAGCATGTTTATCACGTTTCTCATACTCTCGCACGCACTCATTTGTTTAAATTTTTGGCATATTTTTTGGATATTTTTATTATCATATGTTGTATGTATGTATGTATGTATGTATATGTATATTTTAAGACTCACCGTAAAAAAATTTTGGTTATTTTTGTTACAACGTGTATCTTTTCTGTTTTTTTTTGTTAAAAAATGTTTGTTTTTTTCTTATTTTGGTTTTTTGGTTTGCACTTTACACACACGATTTGTCTGTAAGTATATACTGTATATAGTAAGCGCGTTGTCGTTGTCGTTGCCGCAATATTTTGCAATTTTACGTATAGAAACACAAGCGCAGGAAGTAGTGAACAACAAATAAACAAACTAAAAAGAATGAATGCAAACTTTGAAGAGTGGGAGGTCGGTCGGGCAAGCAGGCAGGATTTGGTACCAAATAAAGCTCTTTTTTTGTATTCTTGTATTTTCTATTTATATTTACTAGTATGTTTACTTATTATTGTACGTTTGTATATTTATTTCGATTCTTGCTACACGTCTTTATCGCACCGTGTCTAAAAATTAACTCTGAAGTTTTTAAGGTCTGCGCACATTATTAACTTGTCTTCAAAAAATTTTGTTTAAATGAAGTCAAGCTTAAAGTAACATGGAAGCATGAAAGAGCTTTCGCTCTCGCTCTCACTCTTTGGTAAACTTACAGAGTTGTCACTCATACGATAAATAAACAAAACAAAAAAGCTTCTCATTTAAAAAACTGCATGTAAAAAAGAGCTTTTGGTTTTCAAGTGCACTGAGTGAGAGAAAACACACAACAGCGAGAACAGTGATTAATAAAGTTGGAGTAGAGTGTGAAAATGAGAGATCTTATTGTACAATATATTATTTCTGTTCTACTAATGTGTTTTAAGATAAATTATAATGCAAAAGCTCTCAGAAACTGATCTAAACCTTTTAATCATTTGCCACAGCGGTTCGTAAGCTGTCCCTGGGGGTCCAGCATTAATTTCAACAATTCAAACTTTTTAACATTTTATCACAATTCATTGTTTTTACCTATACATTTTTCATATAAAAAATAATAAAAAAATCGCTATGATCGGACATTGCTTTTCTTTTCTTTGACTTTTTTACTGACTCGTTTTTAACATACTACATATTGAATGCGATTCTAATAAACTTAGAGGATATGTCATAGGATTGGGACTTATATCGAATAGGCTCTGCGCATGCGATTCACTGTAACCGCTACAGATACGATGCCTTTTTTGCTCTCTTTCACCACCATCTGTTCCTAATATGGCAACGATTACAAATTGTCAAGGGCACTTCTGTTTTTTCCTGATGTTGTGGCGGCATTTGTTCACAATCGACTAGATGCGCACCACAAAACAACAGGACAGATTATTTTATAATTTTTATCTTATAAATTTATTTTTATAAATTAGATGAGTTTTATTGCCTCATCTATCAGGTCATAATCCTCTTCATCTGCGGTACTTATAAAATTTGTAGTAGCCTTATTGTTGTCTTTTGGATCGAAGGACAGATCTGTCCGGAAAAAAGGCTAAAATGGCATCACTGATGCGTATCGTAAAAAATTGAAGGTGAAATCTTATCTACAAGAAGTCTGGGCCAAACACGCCATCACAACAATAGGGTTAGGCTCCTTAAATTGATTCTGAGTAAGTGTAAAAATTCCTGAAATGTCTTTCGGTAGCAACATGGCCGAGTTTGAAAACTTGATCACTTGGTGTCTTCCATGCTAAGGACATTAAACTCTAACTAAGAGCATGGCTAATTCAGTCCGTGGATCCATGCCTCACGTTGGGCACCATATTGTGGCAAACCCCAGAGGGTTAGCTAGCCGAATGCAGCACTGTTTCAATGAGAGAATTTTATTGACTACTACTTTTGACAAACAAGTTGAATGTCATTACTCCTAGTAGGATGTTATAGAACGTTGCTCTTATAGCAAGCGTTTCCTGCTCCTACCCTACTGTCTCGTTACTACCACTACTACTTTAACATGAAATTATATAGACTGGATAAATCGCTCTCAAGGACAGAAATCTCTAATTGTTGGGTATCCCGAGATTGGCCTTTCTCATATAATATTCTTTAAAAAACAGAGATTGGCTATAAAATACATAGACTGCACAAATTTCTCACGAAATTGTGCTTTTTTTATGAGAAAAGGTGATCTCGAGACAGCCTACATACAGAAGGATGTGTCCTTGTGAGCAATAATTTGTTGTTGGGTATCCTGATTAATGAAATTTAAGAGAGAGGCAAAAGGATTTCTTAAGATTAAAATCCCCTGATTTTTAACAAAGTGCAGAATATTTTGTATCTCATTAATTGATTGATTTTCTCTCAAATTCACACTCTCTTTTTTTTTCATGCACTCTCATTTGCTGCTAAGCCTAAAAAGCTGTTCGACAATACTTTAAATTTATCAATGAAACACATTATCAATCAATCCTTCAATCAATTATTCAGTAATCGAAGCTCTGAGACTAATTAAAATACATATCCGCAAGCTTTGTACCCCACGTCACACTTCATTAATTAAATAAAATTAATATTAATTTTTGCTACTATTTTTTTATTTATTTTTTTTTTATACCAAATTACAATAACAAGTAACTTTCCGCTTTGTTTTATCTATTTCGTTTTTGTTTTTCTTCTTCTTTTTAGGTATTTTGCACACTTTAGCAAAAATGAAAAATCACTTAAAATGCAAATTGCATTTAAAATGAGTTCGCAAACAAGTGGGTTAAGTTCATTCATTCTTTACTAAAAAATATACACACACTTCGTTAAACTAGTGTGAAATGTGTTAATAATCTGGTCTGATGATTGTTACCCATGGATTAGGTATATTATGGTATGATAATGGTCAGAGAATCAAAAGAGCCTAATCTATCGAACCATTCGGTTATCCGTCTGAGTCACCGAAGAACATGTTCCAAATCAAAACAATAAAAGACACAGTCATCGTATCAGCCACACACACCGTGTAATACGAGTATGTAGTTACTTTTTCGATCGTACGAAAGTATATTTATAAATTGTAGACAAGTGTCTATTGTCCTCGTGGCAGTGGCTCTGAATAAAAAGTACTGGATGTATGTAGAATAGAAATCTGGAAAAGACTCAATGATGAATATTGTGAGGAGCAACGAGAATTCTTCCAAATGTGGGTCGATACATACAATACAATATCTTAATCCGGCTCTTGAGACCAGAGAAGTGCTTTCAAATATTTCATCCGGAAAAATTCATCCTCTGAGCCAAAGGTACAAACATTCTATGAAATCTTACAAGCATATGAAACAAAAGGTTTCATATAATAAAAAACTAATTGGGAGTTGTAATGACTCATTGTAGTCCTGTCCTAATGCCAACTTATCTAAGCAACTACTCATAACTTATTATGATATCTTTTCTAAACAAGTTAGATAAACATTTACATGTGTCAACAAAAACCATCGTTTTATGAGCTTGGCTCGTGCTTTACTATTATATTGTACGAGTAGTAATTAAGCTGAACTAAGTAGTACATTTTTAAAGATCAAAGTACCTCCATATAACATAACATACATGTGTATAGTGTTCAGAAATAATATTAATAGAAAGTGTGTCTCTTAAAATCACAAAATATGCACACACACAAATACAAAGTATATTATACTTCCTCTTACTTATTACCGAGGGCTGTTAAAAAAGATCACAAATACTACTACTACTATATACCATATAGAAAAAATTATGCCTACAAAATGAATTCTAGATAAGAAGGTATTCATTGTCGTGATAAGTTAAGGAGTAATGTAAAGTCATATAGACTGGTTAGCTTGCTACCAGTATTAGAAAAACCATTCCTCGGTAGAATACTATTAGTATTGAGCGACAGGTGTACAATCCAAAATCAACAGTTTGAGTTTAGATACGGACATGATACCACAGAACAGATTCACCGCATACTTAATGCCATCCTCCAGACTTTTGAAAGAAAAATGTACTGCTCTGCGGTGTGTCTTAACGCAGGGCTTTGATAGAGTGTGTCATGTTAGGCTACTCTGGAAGAAAAAATCCATTTTACCTGTGAAATTTTGCTTCCTTATTAGATCATGTTTATTAAAGCGTTCATTTATGTTGGAAGTCAAAGATGATAGGTCAGCTATACTTTACATTAGAGCAGGTGTCCCACAGGTAGTGTTCTTGTCCTGTGCAGTCTGTTCACTCCAGATATGCCAACGGCAACAGATGACCATTCTCTAGTTACTACTTATGCTGACGATACAGTATTTTTAGCTTGTGACTCTTCTAGGGATCTAGCTGCTGCAGACTCCCAAAGAGTTCTAGAAGAATTCGAAACTTGGTCCACACGATGGATCATTAATAGTGTAAAGTCGCAGCATTGTTGCTTTTTGCTGCGCTATAAATGATCTCCACCAGTTACTCTAAACGGCATTCAGATCCCCCAAAAATCATCAGTAAAATACTTGGGCATGAACTGACGTGGTCTAAACATGTCAATGCTATAGCATCTACTTGTAAAAGCAAATTGCAAAAATTACGTTGGCTTATTCGACCTGGAAGCACTCTCAATCTCGCTGCTAAGATTACGCTATATGAGGCCATAGTTGTACCACCATCTTTCTTAGTTAGTCTCTATAACTATCCCTTAAATGTGTTATTCACGCTTGATTGAAATTTTTAACAGAGTGAAGGTAAGTTAAGGTCCCTGAGAGAAATGCTGTTGTAGCCTAGACTATCGGTAGTGCCTCCCATAGTGGCAAGAACGAATGCGACCACTGTATCAGCATTAGGAGCAGTCCAATGGGTCCTAAGACATCTGGGGGAACTCACCTGTCTATTCTGTCCTAGCCTAAGATTAATAGATTAATAAGAATACTGAACATCTGATTTAACCATATACCATTATGTTATCTAGCATCATATTTCCATTATAGCTTATCCAATGATCAGTTGAATACTGAACATAAAATCGAACTAAGATCTATCTAGAATTTTCATTAAAGACATCATGATATTATTTGATAGATACGTATAATAATAGAAGTTTAACTCTAATTAAAATTAGTAAAATTACTTAGTATGCCATCAGAAATATTATTGGATGAATACTATAAAAAAATCAAGGTTGACCTTGCTTCCAAAAGTATAGTACCAATTTAATCTTTTACTCGTAGTATTCTTATCGTAAAGAAATAAAAATTTCTGCTTGTAACATTGGATTCCATGACCTCCAGCAAATAGAACAATATAGTTAGGCCTACCTTATAATTAGACCTACTGAGTATTTACTACCATACTACGCAGAATACTCACTTGTTAATATTTTCATTCAATTTATAGATTAACCGAATCTTTATTATTATTATTAAAGACATTAAAATAAACAACGCGTGTGGTTCTTAAAATCAAAAAAACAAAAATAAACGCAAATTGTACTTTGAACATGATTGTTTTTTTCTTGATCGAAACTTGTTAAGTGGGTTAGATTTAATCAGTAAGGTTTAATAATCCTATTTATTGCCTAAGCACTTGTTAATGACATTAATATGGATTGGGGAATAATATTGTATCAAGGATACTAATTAAATGCAAGAAAAATTAGTTGGTATATGAAAAAAATTCATATGTTGTACATGCTTACATAGGTAAAATTAGTTAATCTATAGTGAGTTGTCATAAAATGTTCTACGTAACAAAACAATAACAATTGTGAAATTAAGATAAAGCGTATGTTAGCTATGAATTAGCAACAAAAGTTAAAGTAGAAAACAAAACAAGTTCAAAGACGAAATTGCCTTTCTTCGATAAAAAAATAAAATTACGAAATACATAAATAAATGAAACAAATGTTATAAGTATGTTAGACTTTGCCCTATGACTACTACTGCAAAATAACAACTTTATTTCTTCATACAACCCCCACTTTCAAACCAAAACCATGCTACATTGCCAACCCACCAAAGCCAATAAACCCACAAAACAAAAACAAAACAAGAAAAGTCCATTAACTTTGGTCTCAACTAAACTTGCATACACTTCTCATATGTAAGTCATTTCTATATCTTTCATATTATGGTGAAAATATTAAATGTTTTGCTTGTAAATCATAGGATTCATTAAGTATAAATAAAAAATAAAGGGTCAATCGATTGAGTCATATCCTTTTATTCAAACTAGTCTCTCAGATTTTGAGCTTGCAGCTGTTTCAGATATGTTCTCCATTGCACACAGATTGTATATTTGTCGGAAATGAGAGTTCCTCAATTCCTCAAGCCACCTTAATTACAATGGTTTATGTAAGCTTTCAGTTGTTTAAGACATGCTTATAGTTTTAGACTGTCCAAAACGAGAGTTCCACAATTATTGGAAGAATTTGGCCCTAAACAAACTTTACTTTAAAATGAAGGTCATTCAAAGCCACCTTAGTAACAGTGGCTTATGTAAGCTTTCAGTTGTTTCAGACATTTTTATAGTTTTAGTCAATCGAAAACGAGAGTTCCCTATGTTTCACTTCTAAATCATGGTATTCGAAACCTTCTTATTTATAATGGTTTTTGTAAGCTTTATTCAAAACAAAGTAAAATTTTTGTGCTTATAATCCGCACAACATAACTTAAAATTGAGCTCATAAACACCTTTGATTATTAAAGGGCTTTCGGATGAAACCCTTTTCTTTCTCCGGAGGTCCATTGACACACACAAAATTCTCAAAAATTGGGGTAAAAGATATGTGGTTGTTAGTCTCTATTTATTTGCTAATAAATTTGTAATAAATACAAATTTTATACTTTTTGAACAGACTCATGGTGATCCGATTGAGCAATTTTGAAATGCATAGAACTACAACGCAAGCAGTTATTGGAAGGGACTAAAGATATGAACAAAATTTGACTTTTAATGATGAGTTTCTATGCCAACTTATCAGTTGGCTATTGTTAAAAGAAAGAAGACCATCTCAAAATCTCAAATAATAAGAGATTACTAGGCTAGCAAATCAAATGTAAAACTGGACTGATGGCCTAATCAATTCGATTCTCCAGTAAATAGTACCTCACACTTTGTGTTACAAACTTCAGATAAAAACGAGAATACATTTCATTTTAAAGTTACGTAGATGTTTTATTCACATATACAAATATACATAAGTATAAATTGATTGAAAATAAAGAATGAAGAAATGAAATGAATTTACAAAACGTAAATCAAAACAATGAGTAGGAGAATGAATAACAAAGAAACTGAATAACGGAAAACATTAAATGTAACACAACACAAAAACCCTCAGTACTTACAACTTGAAAATGTTTCCAACTATGTACTACTACAATACAATTCAACAATAAGAACACGTTCGAAATTTTAATAAACAATAAATAATATAAAATATATGAATAAAAATAAAAAAAAAAAAAATAAAAACAAATTGCAAAGTTTTTTTATGATAAGCAAAACGGAGAAAATAAATTCATTTTGTTATCTTTTTTATTAAAACATTTATATTAAAATAATATTCAATATAAAAATATCTAATTGAATGAAACTTACTATATGCACACACATACTTATCATAAAAACCACCTAACTCACAGGACTAAAGAGCTAGCTACCAGTCTCCAAATGTTGAGTCCTTTGTAACAAAATCCCAAATCAGGTCAAATTATGTTTAGGGTGTCTCTAAATCCCAAGTGAAGTCCTCAAAGCGGCACAGCATTCCTAAACACTTAAATATTATCTTCAGTCCTTAGTTCATAGCTTTCATAGTTGTCTCGAAGTGTATCATCTAGTTTTACCGCTAAAAAAAAAATATTGGCACCTACCTATCCATCCATCAGTCTCACTTCATTCCAATTCACTATTGTTTACCGAACAACCAAATATACTTCCAAATCCCACCTTTTTAATGAGTATCTTGGGTATATTCCTAGCAAAAAGGGTCTCCGTGAGGGATATAAATCGAAAACCAAACTGTACCCTTTCCCATTAAACAAATTTGAAACACATAAATCCTTTAAAAAAGAAGCCTTAATCAATAAAAGTCCCCTTTAATGCAAAGGGTAGTTTTTCAACTGATTCTTATGGTTGGTTGGTTGGTTAGTTTCCGTGGCTGGCTCGCATAATCCACTACGAGCCACAAATAGCACTAGAGTGCCGTTTTGATACCACTTCCTCGCCGAACGCAATCAGTATTACTAAATCCAACCTGTCGAATTTAGGTATTTGAGTAAATCACCCGGACATGTGACTGAACAGTCCGAGAGATTGTCGATGAAATATTTGCCCAGAAACTTATTTCTAGTCCTTTGCCAAGGCTGGGCATTGACATAGAAAGTGGGTGAGTGACTCCTCTTCCTCTTCGTTTCCGCAGCTCCTACAATGGCTTCTAAACGGAATACCCAGTCTCTCCGCGTGCATCCCTACACACCAGTGACCGGTAAAAACCGCTGTGAGCCTTGCGGTATCCGACCGTCTTCTGTTAATGAGTCTAAAAGACCTATTTTCGTTGTAACAGGGCCAGGTAGCACGTGCCGCTCTGCAAGATTCAAGATCTTTCCACCGTCTGTTAGCCAGCTGGCCGAAAAACAGGAAGTTGCTTTTCTTGACGACCGCCAGGGGAATCGAAACCTGTTCCGCCAACGATACATCAAGAGAAGCACCAGAACGAGCCAATTCGTCAGCCTTCTCATTCCCCTCTATGTTCCTATGGCCGGGAACCCATAAGAGAGTGATATCAGCTTGACGACTTAGCTCGCTCATCGTCGACCTGCATTCCTTAACGAGCTTTGACTTCACAGTGGTGGATTGCAGTGCTTTGAGTGCCGCCTGGCTGTCAACGAAGAACTGATTCTTATATTTTCTAACATTTTTTTTTGCGTTCATTATTATTTATTGGATCACTTTGTATATCCCACGAAGCCTAACAATAATTTAGAAATCTTAAAACTAAGTATTGATTGATTTAAAAGTTTCTTTAGTGGAGAGGTTTATGGGGCAGGAAAGTCATTCCGAAGTAGGCACGTATGACTGCTCGTCTGTGAGAGTGATCAGTTTGAGGTGATATATCTGCTTCATTTGGGCCAGGTCAGTATCTAGCATGACAATTATTAACATAAGGAAATTCTATTAATTCAGAGCCCCATTATTTAAAACTCGCCACTGATTCCTTCACATCAATGATATTGATTTGTCATAACTTAAAACAAAGAAGATTATGAATATGACGATGAAACAATGGTTATACGAAGCGATAGAATTTCTCCTCAAATATTATATTGTAATGTATTTCGATCGATGAGAACAAACAATCGTCACACAGATACTACTACACTTTGATCACTGCAAACGCAACAAATCGTCAACAGCGGCAGCGACACCAACAGAAGCAGTGACTGAAGCATATGCAGAGGCAGAGACAGTGAAGCAGTTGACAGAGACTGCAAGTGAAGCACAGCACACATCAGCAACAGAGCAAATCAATTGGAAGTGGTGACTACGATCAATGCACTTTCATTTCACTGATACCCAGATACCGATAAGGATTATGTTAGTTAGTGCCCACTACTTATGTGGATGAGAATTGTCCACATAAGAGAACTAAAATAAAATGCTATTGTATTAAGAAATGTTTGGATGAGATAACGTTAAGGAGGAGGAGGAATGTTTAGGATGGGTGAGGAGAGAACGAACGAACAAACGAGCAAGCAATTGATAGTGATAGTGAGAATGTGTGGGTGAACGATTGATGATAGACTTTGTTAAGTGACTATTTTAATCATTTTGATAAGAAAAAAAATAGCCATGGATCTGAAGAAAATATCGATTAGAAATTTGAACTTTGATAAAGATAATAAAATTCTTTGAGGAAGTACATATATTAGTTAAATTATTAAGTAACTGCAATATACACATACATGTATCATAAATAATTTCAAGATTTCTATCAAAATTTCAAGAAATTTCTATCACAATATATAAAAATATTAATCCAAAGTTAATTAAAATTTAATACAATCTTCATAATGACTTCCATTTCATTATCCATTTATTGTTGGATATGGATATTAATCTTTCACTAATTTACATATTTCTCCAGGGATTTTTTCAAAATTTTAGTATTAAATTTCATGGAAACCGAGTAACATCTGAGATATTTATAAAAATGTCATTATACAAAGTCTTTCTTGCTAAGAAATTAGCTTAAATCATATCCGAATGGAGAGAAAGAAGCTTCAAATAATCTCTAACAATTATGACACAAATCATTTCATCTCTATTTATCTATTGATCTAACATCTGAGTTCTTACACTTTGGCAAGAACAGAATTCGGATAAGGAAGAGATAGAATGCACTTAACATTTCTTAAACAAAAAACCGTGCTTCAATCATACCCAAAAAGAGTGAAAGAAGCTTAAAATGATCTCCAACAATAATGAGACAAATCTTTTCACCTCTATTTGTCTATTGATAGGACGAAATAGAATGATTGGAATGCATCCAACATCTCTTAAACAACACACCGTGCACTTCTTGGCACGAAAAACCGTTCTTTGAACAACCAGGCAACATAGCAAATGGTTACTAGGAGACTGAGCTCTGTTGTCGCTGAAAATCTATCGATTAACCTCTCTCTCACTTACTTCGGGCTTCACAATGGACCTTCCTTTCCGTTGGGTAAAATCGATTGCATTGCTAAACCCTTCTAAGGATTATAATACAAAATTGGATCTTTTGTGAAAGGTAAGAAAACATTGATTAATCTCAAATTTATGTCATTTGTGTTTTTCGGGAAATAACGTATTTTTGGGTTTATGTGTTTATTTCACTTTGGCAATGACATATTAGTTTTTGCGCACCTTGCGACTAAAACATGTACACCGTACATCTAATTAAGTTGAGCTTTGTCTAGAGCACGATTACGCATTAAAAAATATGAGTAAATAAAAAAGAAAAAGCTAAAAATAATACAATACAATAACAAGACAGACGTCAAGCGACAACGGGATGGGATACAAAGTTCAAGAAAGCATACAACAAGCGTCATCAACAACGAGGACAGTAGCATACAACATAAAATTGGCAGAGGCAGAACGATGACATTATACTATATGATGATAATAATGTATCTAGCAAGATATGTTAACTACCTGGTAGGGTTATGCTTTTGCTTAAGTAAGACCTTTAAGGCAACCAACCAACCAACTATCCAGCCAACCAACTAAATGCTGAATCTTGGAATCGAAGGGCAGTTAAGGTTAATAAAACTAAGTACTAGAAAAACAAAGGTAAAAGCAATAAGTTTGGATGTCATGAACAACATGTATGTACAATATAGTACTAGTATGTAGTATGTATGGTAGATACTTAGAGGTATTTAAACGCAACCATTGCTCGGTGACATATTCATATAACTAAGTACAACAATAACAACTACATACAACAGAAGTCAGCTTAAATTCAACACCAAAACCGAAACAGAAAAAACAACAACAGACGTATGTAGTAGATAAGAACCGAAACGAACGACGATCGACGTTGACGATCGACAACAAAATTTATTGTACATAGAATGTATGACAGCGACGCCTAAGTTAGCAGAGACGTTGAATTCAGTTTGATAGCGCCACTCGATACTCCCGGCGTATTATAATAACTCACAAGGGTCCCCAAAAGCAAACGAAATTTCAGTTGACTCAAGTAATGCGAGTCGCGAGGAAGCAACTCTAAGTACAAGATCAAAAATATTAAAAATTCGTTAATCGGGCAAAAAAATAAATCACATAGAATTTGAAAAACTATCTACAATCTAAAGACTTTAATACACTTGTTAACATACAAAACGTAATTCCAATTGAAAATTGTAATATTTGAATTTTGCATTTTGCTATCAACTACATACAATATATTTATTAACACAGGTGGGTTATTGTTGATAACTGTCTATCTAGTATCTATCTCTCGTATTATTAAATTGGTAAAAATGCATTTGAAATTATTGTATATTAAAGGCATTTACGCATGCCATTGTTTGTTTTTCTTGGTCGCGTGTTCTTATTATAATAGAAGTGATTTGTGTATCCATAATGAGAATCAAAATCAACAAGTTAAATGG
The DNA here is from genome assembly GCA_037043315.1 of Amiota communis. Lineage (NCBI taxonomy): Eukaryota > Metazoa > Arthropoda > Insecta > Diptera > Drosophilidae > Amiota > Amiota communis. The sequence goes on along the minus strand of JBAMAV010000758.1, from coordinate 373,395 downwards.
ATCATTTTTGGTTATTATACTTATAGTATTTCTATTTCCTATAGCATGATGACGTCGTCTAACGGTAATGGCGAAGAAGCCTTTAATATACGCGTTGGTTATATAAAACCCGAAACAATTGAAATTGCCAAAAATGAATTACGCGAAACAGAGGAAGTGAAAGCACAAGCCATCAAGGAATTACGTGAATTGTTGCATGCCACACCAGAGATAAATTATCGGGATGATGATGATTTTCTTGTAATATTTCTGCGTGCCTGTCATTACTATCCACAGAGCGCTTTGGAAAAGGTATGTTGCAAGTAAACTAGGAGAAAAAAGGTTTCAGAATTTAAGATAAAAGGATATTTCCAATAGTTTTAGATTGTTGAATTATGGGATTTTATTTGTACCAGATATCCTTTATATAATTTAAGAAAACTAAATAGTTTTGGGTTCTGTTTCTATGAAAATTTAGAATTGAAATGCTGAAATCAAAAATTAATATTATTTGGAAATTCATTAGATCCTTGTATGTCCTATAGAACCCCACCATAACCTTAAAAAGAGATATTGCACAGTTTCTGTTCATAAGTATCTCTATAGTTTAGAACTGTTTTATGATCTCTCAACGATACATTAACACTTAGTCTTAGTCTAGAAGCTTACTAGTATTTTTTCACCCCACCTTGTCCTTAAAGAGAGATATTGCAAAGGGAATAAAGATTGGACAGTTTCTGTTCCAAAATATCACTATTGCTTAGGTCTGTCTTATGATTTCTCAACAATAAAAGACAAGCACAAATTAAATTAACACTTAATTTTTAAATAGACCAGCACTTGAAGCTTGGTAGTACTTTTTTACTCCACCTTATCCTTCAAGAGAGATATGGCAAAAGGTCTATTAATATTGGACAGTTTCTGTTTCAAAATAACACCACTGTTTAGGTCTACTGATCTCTCAACGATATACTCAGACATGCACAAATTACATTGACACTTAGTTTTTGAATAAACCAGCAATGGAAGCTTACTGAAATTCAGATCCAGAAGGAACCGTTTAAAGAACATTACTCAGAGCTACCACTAACAGATCTTTAAACCTTGGTCATGGATTGTTTGAATGCCAAAAGTGTTTTTTACTGCATCATGATTTTCTACCATACACGTGTATGATTATGATTCTTTTTTGGGTATCATTAGTATTCGCAATACTTGTAGGTTTTATTAACAAAGCATCTGTCTATCTATCTATCTATTTATTTATTAAGTTAGTTTGAAAACACCATTAATAATTGAAACCGGAGCAGTCAAGTAAGCAACGTCCGACGACTCTGATACGCTTTTGAACTTTCTGACACAATTTTAAGCGATAAGCGAACTAAGTAGCTCTGTCTATACTATCCCCAGCATTTTTTGTTTCATTTCATTTTTTAGTTAAATTTATATATTGCATAGTACATAACATACTTATATGTATTGTACTTTACTATAGACACTACTTCTGACACATGTATATGAATGTTTTTAAAAAGAATTTAAAGAAAGAGAATCTAATCATCAGAGTTGTTGGGTTAAAGTACAACTTCTATGACGAAGACGCATTGGATTGTAGTGTTCTTAAATAATATTGTTTTCAAGTATTTATTATAGTGGGAGATCATAAATGTTTTATCAATCCAACTATCAACTAAAAAAAACATCATAAATAAACTGATATATAACTTACCAATTCAATTGTATTTCTCATAATCTTGATTAGATGAAAACAACCGCTAACTTCCGTAAAGAGAATGCCGCACTTGTCCATGGTCTGGTAATTGATCAGTTACGTGAAAAATTCACCAAAGGTGGTGTCATTAATGTGCTAAAGAATTGCGATCAATTGGGACGCCGTGTACTCATTGTCAACTGTGGTCAATTATGGGATCCCAATCAAATACCAGCTGATGATGTCTTCCGTATGTTGTACTTGGTTCATATTGCTGCACAACTTGAAGCTGAGACACAAATTCGTGGTGTTGTTTGCATTATGGACTTTGATGGTCTCGGCATGAGACAAGTCAAGGCCTTGTCACCAAGTTTCTCAAAACGTTTACTCACATTCATACAGGATGCAATGCCATTGCGTATGAAGGAAGTGCATTTTGTTAAGCAACCGTTTATCTTCAAAATGGTTTGGTCATTGTTTAAGCCATTCGTTCGTGAGAAATTGAATAAGCGCGTAAGTACTATAGATAAATAGATACTCTTATCTAGATACTTAACTTATAATATATTTTTGTTGTTTATCTTTAGATGCATTTCCATGGTAGCGACATGAATTCTCTACAGAAATTCCTTGATCCCTCAATATTACCAGCAAATTACAAGGGACAGTTGCCAGCAATTGATTATGGCGGCACTGAATGGGTGGCAGCCTTGGACGCCCATGCAGATTATGTCTCATCATGGGCCGAAATGGGTCCAGCACAATGGTGAAAAAGGAGAGCTTCATATTATTTTAACTTAGTTCTAGAAGATATTATACTATTTAGCATTTCTAAAATAAAATAAAAAAAAATATTTAAAAAAGAAACCAAATCTCATTAGTAGTGATTCGATAATCCGATCTGATGATTGCAGGCCACTTTCATATTATCAAAACGATTAGAGGATTTTCATTTAATATGAATATAAAGTTTGATGCGAATCGGATCGCGCGGCATCGCACGGCCAACTGAATCTTTCCTTGAATTTATGTGAAACAAATCAATTACAGTACGATCATAAATAGAAAAAATTTAAAATTGTATCCACATGTTTGATTCGCACCAAACTTCAAAGGTATTCCCTTCGGACTATGCTTGCGTTTCCCTGAAAATTTTTTCAAAATCGGTCTAGTAGTTTCGGATTTCAGGGTCATACTGATGTATATACCATAGATGATAGTTTAACGTATCATAACTTATAAATGATAAGTACAAGAATAAAACTGATTACATTTTCATGATCAGAAGGTCTAATTTTTGCCACACAGTGTTATCATTGCTTAAATTTATGTGCATAGAGTTTTAAACAAGTTCCCTCATATCATCCATGTACTACATAGTTTCTTCTGATATTTCCGTAGAATTTATATTTTGCCAAAGCATAGCCAATGGCTTTGTAAGTATATGCTTTCACTTGTGGAATGAAAAACATATAAAACCGTCTGAAAATCTGAAAGAAATCATCCAAACATTCTTAGATCCTTAGTGCACTACTGGAGGAAAGAATGCGGCTTTTTTGATTTCCTCACAATCACAATATACTATTTATGATATTCAGACTTCTTTGCACAGCAAAAAAAAAAATAACCCGTCCTTTGGACATTTTTCTTCCTTGAAAACAACTTTCTTTATTATCTCGGAAGTAATTTGCAAAAAAGAGCAGTCTCATCTGCATTTTAAATATGTGAGTCCTATAAGCTATCTGTAGATTGTATTTATTTTAGTTTGATAGTCATTTACCATTAAATAACGAAGGTTAAATCTTATCTTAAACATTTGATAGTTTATAATCTTTCATTAACTTTTTGGCTTTTTTGCATGCAATTTCATGCGACAGAATGGTTTGCTCTTCCCGCGGTTTTAAAAACTAAAAGTAAAGCCATTCTTGAAAGTCCGAAAATTCATCAGTTTTTAGAGGTTTACTCAATATTGAATTTTTGGCGCTAGAATTCATTATACATAACTCTGTTATAACCCTAAAAATATAAACAAATCATGCAATTCGGATTAAATAATTGCAATTAATTTGGATTACAGAATATTTAATGCTATGAAAGTAACACTTCGGATTACTGGATTTTTGGTTCAAAGGGTAGTTGAATTTGCGAATTAATACTGTACATATATACTTCTCAAATCTGGGACATTGGCTTCCTTTTAGTGCAGCCATCTGGATGCAAATTGCTGGAATATTCACATTCCACCAGTCTAAAGACAATTAAATGCACATAGTGCAGCTCCCTAATACTCTAAATTCAGATATTATTAGTATAATTCCAAATAAACCTATGCAAAACACCCAAAAGCCGTTTGTAATAAACTTGATCGACCTTTTCAGTTTTATGTGTTTGTGGAGATATCATTAATTTTGAGAAAGTATTTCATTTATTAAACTAAATAAATGTTATAAGTAAATCACCTTCCATGTTTTGTTTTTATTTGTTTTTGTTGCAAAATTCCTGTTCATTACCAATTTCTTAAATATTTTCTTTCTAATTGACGGCATAGAAGTCAGTGAGTACAGTTTGAGAAGCACTATTACCCCATAAGCACTGATTGACAGTATGAGTAGCAATATTATCTAATAAGCATTGATTAGCCGTTTGAAGTTCATTTATCACAGTTTGAGAAGCATTATTATTATTAGTAGTTTATTTATTTATGGTATTTAAGTTAACAAAGATTACAAATCTGAGATTAACTTAAGGAGAGCACTGACTACCATGGCCTTCAGCCACCTTGGGTGTTTATTTTAGAAGTGTGTATGTAAAATTCAAAATTGATTAATTTGATTGATCAAAATTGTACTATGCATATTGTGGTATCTAAAGAACTAAGTATGTACATGCATACATAGTTTAATAGGTTTAAATAGGTTTAGATTAATTTTCGATTATTGGTGTATCAGAGAGAACATCATTTAACATGCGAGTATATCAGTATGTTTAATTTAGACTCATGATACGTCATTGCATGACGAAAATTGATATCACTGTGCCATGTGATATGACTATGTCCTCTTGCACACTTTTACCCTTTGATATTATAAAATATTACTATATCATGAATTTTGACAATCATTCCTGAAGTTTTCACCTCATTTGGCAGATATAGTCTCTTTATCAAATTTGCTTAGGCAGTGCATTATTTGAATTTTGTTGTTCAAGACATATTTGATTGATTTTAAATTTTTTTATCTCTGCTTAAGATTCAAATGACAAAAGTTTAAATCAGTCGAAAATTTAATTTGATCTATTTTACTGATCACTATTACATTGTCATAGCAATGAATTAACCATTAATCTACTGTCACGAGATTGAAGAAGTCTCATGTCCTGGACCTTCGTCATAGATTTTAAACGTAAATAAATGTAAATAGTATTATAGTAGGCGGGCACATTGGAGACCAAATATTTCTATGACTGTAAATTGTTGGCAGTTTGAAATAAAATAAAAATGTACAAGTGTCATCATTAACACCTCATTAGTCTTTGGTGTAAGAGTTTCCACCTTGATATTATAGTATCAAGTAATCAAGACTACATAAAAACTTGTAATACATATTCATTCAGTGCCACGGAGCTCATGGAAACGTCAGGCCATAGCTTGATAGTGACAATATTCTTTAGCAATCTTGTACAGAATCAGTGACATAGATAATTTAAAGACTCTCCTGATCAACTTAAAAATTAAACAAAATACATGTTTTTTTCTTTTGGTTTTTCACTTTTGAATGGCTAGTGATCATCTTTTGGATTTTATTTAAACGCTTTTCGGCTTTTGGTGTTTGACCAAAATTTACAAGTACATACTATGTAATATCCTTTTAACCAAATTGACTAACTCTCCATTTACCACATACATTTACATATTACAATATTATATGAATGATGTAAAACTCATCTATATATGAGTACATTCTTTTATGTGTTCTTTGTTAACGAATTTTTCTATATTTATTTTCATAAGTTGTTTTTTTCTGTCAATATAAATATTAACTTGATGATTTTGTCGTGGCAAAGCCAGCGGAGTTTTTTGGTTGTATTTCTTTATCATTTGTCTTGGAGACAATTATTTTTATAGTACATAATTTCAATATTAATAAATTCACCTATACAATGCCAATTATAAATTGTAATATTTTTATATAATAAATTAAATATTAATAAAAAAAAAGAAAAACAAAATTTCAATAGAATATAACATAAAAAATATATATTAAGCTATTTATTGTGTGATTGATTCTCTTTCTCTGCACGAGTGTGGCTGTGGATTAACAATTGTAAATTAATACAATGCAGCGCAAACCAAACGAAACCAAGAAAAGATAGGGCAGCCCAAAAGCATGAATTTGTATTATTTCTTTTCTATGTGACACTGTCAACCAAAACAATCAATCTATCTAGTAATCTTTGTCGTAGTCGTTGTTGTTCTCTTCTTTATGTTAGCTTTATATGGTATCGGCATCTTATGGCATTGTTTTCATTTCGATCGAATTGTTGTACATAATTTGTTGTTGCTGTTCCTGTTGATGGGTCTATACACAATTTTGACACACTAATAAATACACCAAGCAATCAAAATCAATTGTGAGAGTCCACATTGCTGGTGTACTTATTGGCATGCCATCACTATATATATTTACTACTACTATTACAATAATTTTGTATTGCAGACGTCCACATCTTAGACTATCATATTCTGTGGATCTTCCATGAAGTCACGGAAATATTGCAGCCATTCGGCAGCAACTGCACCATCAACAGTTCGATGATCAGCACTAACTGTAACAATTATGGTGTTAATCTCTTTGAAGCTACAAAAACAGAAAAATTAATATTATTATATATTTTAAATTAATTTAAATTTTAAAGAATTCATTCATACCCTTTAACATTATCGGGATCAACCACAAGCTTCTTATTTGTTGTACCTATGGCTAGAATGAGGGATTGTGGTGGGTTAATGACCGCAGCGAATTGGGTGACACCTAAATCATATAAACAATTAGTAAGAAACATTTCATCATTTTTGAATGAATAGTGCGTGCTTACCAAACATTCCCAAATTGGATATGCTGACAGTGCCGCCTTGGAACTCAGCAGGTTTCAATTTGTTTTCACGTGCCCTCTTTGCCAAATCCTTGACTTCCTTTGAGATTTCTATGACACCCTTACGATCGGCACTGAATACAATTGGTGTAATCAAACCGCCAGGTGTGGACACAGCAACTGACACATCAACATTATCGAATCTGTGTGAAAAACAAAGCAAGGATTGATTGATTTTTAGTGGATAATATAAATAATGAAATGGGACTGGAACTTACTGTCTAATTTTATCACCCATCCAGTATGAGTTCGCTTCAGGCACTTTACGGCAAGCCAAGGCCGTGGCCTTAATGATGAAATCATTTACTGATACACGGACGCCCTTCTTTTCATATTTCTTGTTTATGTGTGCACGGAATTTCATAAGTTTGTCCACCGTACATTCCATAGTCACATAATAATGGGGTATTTGTGTCTTCGATTCCAGTAAACGCTTCGCAATAACCGAACGCATATTCGTCACTGGTATATCCACATAGGCAGCTCCTGGTGCCGGTCTTGGTGGACCACCGGCTGCAGCCACTGCAGCTGATGGTGCTCCAGCTGGTTTCTGTCCTGCAAGATCAGTTGATTTTATAGATCCGAAAATACCTGATCCATGGCCTTCGAGTCTAAGTTTTTGGGCCTCAGCCAGTTTTTTGGCCATGGGACTTGCGTAAACTCGCTCACCACGTTGTTCTACAGCTGTCATTGCAGTGCTGGCTGGCGCTGCTACTGGGGCTGGTGGTGGTGGTGGCGGTGCTGCAGCAGCGGGCGCTGCTGCCGGTGGGGGAGGAGCTGCTGCAGCAGCAGGTGCTGCAGCCGCTGGACTATCATCTACGAAATCCTTGAAAGCAGCCACATCACCAGCACTTTCTACAATGATACAAAGCAGCTTTCCAACCGGCACATCCTTAGCGCCAGCTTGAATCAGAATCTTAGCTAGATAACCTTCTTCTGGTGTTTCAAAGCCCATTGTTGCCTTGTCGGTTTCGATTTCAGCCAAAAGGTCACCTATAATTTACAATACAATTAACACAATTAGGGACAAATGCAAACAAACAAATAATTTCAGCTACCAAATTATAACATAACATAACACACTTACCTTCATTTAGCTTGTCACCCTCCTTCTTTTCCCAGCTAACAATGTTGCCAGTATTCATTGTGGGTGACAAAGCAGGCAGCGCCACTTTTATGTGACTAGGTAGACTTGCATAGGCGCGGGCAAAATTCGTGCTTGTACTCCAACCCTGAATTGGTTTGCTTTTGCCAAATAAGACATTGTTGTTGCCGGTTTGCGTTGTTCTAATGATAGATAATTACAAAATTGTTAAATAATTTCTTATCAGAATTAATATCGCCTGATTGGATTAAACACGCTAGCATCAGCTGGTTTTGGCCTGGTGCCCATTTTATCAGTGTAAACAATCTGTGACAATTTCGAAAATTATTCGAAAATCATAAATCACATTGCGTTATCAGGCGTGATTATCGTGATGATGACGAACAATGCACGCATACACACATCAAGATACACATGCTCATTATGCGATACATGGCCTTCATTTACTGACTGACCATAAAAAGCATAATCATTATCACACAGCCACACACACACACACACACTCATTCATATATACATAAATATGGAAATGATAGTTCCGATGGTTATTACCACACAACACAACATATAATTTGTGCGTTGCTTTTCGTCATTGCAAATCTGCAATAATTATTACACAACAATTTTCTAACCTAAAATGACACTGCCACCTTAGCGGCGACACCTTACAACTATGTAATAATGCTTTGGAATACTTAGGTGCAATCACAGCTGGCACCTACCACCTGTTCCCGCGGCCTGTTACGCACCTGAGTTGCTGGGTATGCTTCCGACTTTGGAGGGCTTGTGTGCTCAGCACTCGCGCCGCGGAGCTACGATTGGATTTCGAAAGCACCGCACGGAGAATAAATAATTCGTTCCTTGTCGCAATTGTACGCAACATTTTGTCGTTTTCGTTTGGAAATTGATAGTGTGTTTACAAGTGTTTCACTGATTCTGTAACCGTAACCAAACTAACAATATTTGCTGGCAAAATGTTAGTTGAATTTCGCTCGTAAACCGCTCGAGAAAATTTTCGCCACAACCGACCTTTTGGCGTTACTAGGAGGTCATACGACGACGACGACAATCACTTCTCCACTTCTCCACCGCTTTACGTTTTTCGCAGTGTTTCACTTTTATGCAAAAGGTGACCAGATATGCACAAAAATAAAAGTGCATTTATTTATTAACAGTTATTTATTAACAAGAAAATTATGTTTTGACAATATTTGCAATTTTTTTTTACACATAAATTTGAAACTAAAAGTGTTAAATGTCACAAATTCTCAATATTTTAGTTAGAAACTCACTTCAGTTTGAAATAATCATCTGATTGATCCACATTTATTTAATTAATTTAATTAATTTGTGTTAACAACTTTACATTTTGTAAATATTTCCAAGTGAAAAGCCATGTCACACATGGCGAGGCAAAGTATATTTGACATTGGTATACTTAAGAAAAAGAAGGAGTCTGCAATATCATCTGCTAATGAAATTTATGTGATCAAATTAAGACTATTTTGCTTTATTGAATCTCTCAGATGGCAATAAGCAGTCGTCTACAAATAGGAGTTATCCAAGTCCTCTTCTTTTCTCCCTTCAAGTTAAAGAATTTTCTAATTGAAATGATGCTTAAAATATAAATTTAATTACTCAATATTCTTTATTTCATATTTATTTCTAATTTATAATCAGTTCCTAAAGAACTAAGAACAATTCAATTAATAATTGTCAGAAATCCCATTAACTTAAAAAAAAAAACTAAATGGTAACTCTAAAATAACTAGAATATGGTCACTCTGTGTATTGTGAGCGAGCCTTGCCAGACTGCAGGTTATTTCGATTTTGTTATCGATATGTTTGTTATCTGAATTTAAAATACTCTCAATTAACATATGTTAGCAAAACGGTTGAAAGCTCCAACTTCTTGTACTTGGTCTAAAAGAACTCAGAAATCGTATTTATATACGAAAAAGAAACTCAAATCAAAACAATTGTATAATGCCAGCATTAAGCATTAAATGATAAACAATTTAATATTTGGTTTTAAAATAGAAAATATATAAACTTTTATTGTTCAAAATCATACATCATGCATACATATATTATTAACATTTATTATTTGTATAATTGTTCTTGCATTTGTCATATAACCATCATTCAATGGATATCGCCGCATATTGAATGTACTTCAACATGTGCCGGGTACCACAATCACCAGAGCACCTGATGAAGTACAATAGACATGGGAGACATGAATGGATGGCATAATACATTTACTATATACATAACATTTCACATAATAGGAAGAAAATAAAGTGTGTTGATTGTGTCTAGCATATCGCGCGCTACTTCAGGTACCTGACTGGTAAATAAAATCTCAGCCCTGGTCACTGATTAGCGCGCGACATACAAGAGTAAATACGATGAAAGATATATTTTGCGCTCCAGATGTTTGCAGCAATGCAACCACAGATGCCATCATGATTTTGTTGTCAATTGAAATGCACATCAACCATGATATTGAGAGAATGAAAATTATGTTAGCCGAGTCGAGCGAGAGATGTTTTCCTTGTCAGCAGCGGCCAAGGATGGAAACGACCTTGTGACTGCGCCATGCTAAGTTTTAAGGTTAACGATCTGAGCGCGACTGCGACGTCGATGACTTCATGCGCTCAACTCACTCACTCATACATAGAAAACGCAGCTAAATCTTTACAATGATGAGCGATGCGATGACGACTATGGCAGGCAGCAAAATAGGAATGTATGTATGTACATATATCGAAGTGCACCAATACAAAGAAAATTTTTGTCACGATCACAATTAGCGTCATCACCAGTCAATCGTCTTTTCTCCACTCTCTATCTCTCACGCTGCTTCTTTAACAGTTTTCCTCAATATGGTGTGTATATGTGTGTGTGTCTTATATTTTTCGCTATTTCTACGACGACTTTGAAGTTTACTTTTGCCTTCTTTACTCACCACCACTGCCATGGCAAATTTTGCTGTTGCAGCGCTGCAACAGCTTCTACCAGATGACGACAGACAGACTCGATAATCATGTGTTTTGTAAAGTTGTTTTTATTGTTATAAACCAACATATCTATCGATAGATAGATATGGACTTGTGAAGCTTTTTCTTAATTTGGTCTCATAAAATTATTGGCCATATACAATATTATGTATAATGTTGTTTGCCTGATTTGTAAATTGTCTGCTCGATTCACTCATTTGTCGTTGGTTGGCAAAGTTCGCATTTTATAGATTTTACGTACGTGCTGCTAATGGCCGCAGGATGTGACGTCATCGCTTATCAACGCTGCTGCCGACGCCATATTAAGTTGCTGCTGTTGGCTCTGACGTTCCCTTATTACAGCTGCCGTCATGTCATAATGCAGACAAATTGCAATGTGGATGATGATGGCGGCGGAAACCCTGATATTCTATATTTGAATTGCTCTGCAAAGAAAGTATGAAGATGATCATAATGATGAGGTTTATGAAGAATAGAAAATTAGAAAAATGAAAAAATCCAACAACAACGACGACGACAATGGTTATGCTCATTCATTTTTCTTTTCTTTCCCATCTATTATATTCGCTCGTTTAGAGGAAATCTTTTATAGCGCCAGTCACACACCACACAACTAAAGATTGTCTGTTGTTACTAAGCACCACCACCATACACCGCCATCCGTCGTACAACAATCCAAGCGAATATTAAAAACCGACTAGACAGACCAAATCACACGTATGCTAGTAGTGCCAGTGTGCCTTGCCTATGTATTGAGTGATCTTGCGGCATAATCGCCGAGCAAGCTGCTCTCACACAGAAAACTCTTGATCTCGCACTCTGTCTCCCATGCATATGCTCTTGTACGACAAAACCGCAATATGGCCGGCTGCCGATGAGTAAATAATTCACAAAATACTCTCAATTGCTTTTCTTTTTTATTTTTTTTCTGCTAAAAGCTTAAGCTCTCTCATTTAAACACTCACAGACACACACAATCATATTACACGTGCCCCACTACATTCGCGAATTCTCTTTTAATTTTGCTTTATATACCTCGCGTACGTGCGTGTCTCAACCGGCTGGCTGGCTGGCAGGCAAGCAACAGCAGAGCTATAACCAATACGAAAAAAAAACAAAAACCAAATTTGCAAAAATTAAAGGCAACAACAAATTTTTTAACAAAAAAAAAACCAACCTAAAATATATTTGTGGGTTTTTTCTTTTACGTTTTGCGCTTTGTTAACACGTTTCTCTTTTTATATATAATTCGATTCAATTCCTTTTTAAACGTTGTTTCGTGTAGAGTTATAAAAATGTTTAATGATCGTCGCCTCATAAATTTTCTGCGAATAATGAACTTGTTCGACGTGCCATTCTCTTTCAACTGTTTCACTTTGCCCCATCTGTTTCGGCTTTTGTCTTCTTTAAACCGCCACCCGTTCGTCTCAACGTCCGCCCCTAAGACCAAGTCAACATATACTTTTTTCGTTTATTTCTTTTTGTAAGTAAGCTTTCGCTGACGAATGTGATGTGTCATGATCAATGCGTTATGTCGAGCGACGAGAGCAGAGACCGACAACCGGAGCGAATTTGCAAATTTTTGAATGTCGTATGAGCGAGCGAGCTAGAGAAAAAAAAAAACAACTGAAGACTAATGAATTCGTGAGCAAGGCAAACAATAACGGCTGACTGCTGACTACTACTACCACTACAACTAAATCTATGTACACATATGCGAGAAGTTTTTTCTTTTTCCAAATCTTCGTTCGTCTTTTTAGCTTGGGTGGGGCAAACCTAACCTAAAATGTTGAGCTGACTGCCTTATTACTAATATGTATTCTTTTGTGCACAAAAAAAAAAAAAGAATAGCGGAGAGGGGACTTTTGCAGAAATGCAGTCAGACAGTCGGAGTCACATGTTATGTTATTCGGTTTGTCTATATAGTAGAATGCCCTTAACCCTGGCCGATGCTGCATCGGCAGCAACAGAAGAATTTGCAAACGTGTGCCACCATGCAGAGTAAAAAAAACCAGCTCCGGCAAAAATTCTTCAAGGCAACATTACATTTGCAAATGCATAAAGCTCATCATACATACATATATGTAATTGTACATATGGCGAGTGACTGCACATGTGTGTGTGTGCGTTTGTGCTTTTTTTGTGCATAAATGAGAGTAAAATAATGCAGAGCGTTCGTTGATCGCCAAATCAATCTACTCATATGTATGCAAATTTCTCTTTGTCAAAGCAAAGGCAAAAACAAAAACCATCAAAATAAAGCAAGAAAATAAATATATGAGCAATCGACCCACTTGATGTCTGGGCGAGTTTTTTCTTTTTGCTAAAATTAATATTTTTAAAATAATGAAAGAAGAAACAGGCGACTCTGACGACGACGACGACAACTTATTGGAATGAATATTTTTTAAACAAATTTTGGCAACTATTGTGAATTAATTTTTTTGGTTGTTTGCCTGGTGGTTGTCTTGCAGCTCCCCACTACCCTAAACCACATGATACACATACTCCTCTAGTCAAAAAAAAACCCAAAGCGACAATAGTCACGACGATGGTTGTTTTTTGATCACCTTCTTTTTGTCGCGTTGCGTTTCTTTTTGGTTTTCTATTCTTTTCACAGCTACTATAGACTACTATTTGCGTCATTTTTACGTCGAAATTGTAGGAGCTCGTTGTTTGTTCGTCTGTCGCTTTTAAGAAGCGGAGGAATAGGCAAGTGGTAAAAGCGAAAACCACACATATGTATGCACACGCACACACCAACAATAAAAACAAACACATAAAACCACACGCACGATGTGGCGCTGCAAAAAGACTATTTTTTTGTTCTTCATCATCATCATCAACGTTGTTGTTGTTTGTGATATCAAAATGCTAAAAATAAAACTTTCAGCAATTTTTTTTATATGTACAATATTTCGTTATTTTTCTTTAATTTCTTTTTGTTCATTTGGTGTACGTGTGCCACAGTTGCTCTTCTGATGACAGCACCGTTTTCTCTCCTCCTTCGCAAAAAACCAACCAATTCCTAATTACAACTATTCAACTAAACTCTTCTTGGAGGAGTTATACGTCATAATAGTAGTGGCGACGACTCTAGTTTTGACAGGAGGAAATTACGACAAAAACGCGAACATACTTTTGTGCCGGTTTGAATTTCACAATATGATTTCATTTCATTTCATTCATTCATTCATTGCCACCATTTATTGTTTCATTGTCTAAAATTTTCATTTCCTTTATTTCTTGTTCATAATTGTTAATTTTTCTATATTATATTTTTTATTTTGCAATAATTAGCAAATATTTTTTGCAGTCATCACATACACACACACACACAAAAGCACTGAAAAGTGGAAAACATTTAATTCAATATTCAAATACTTTTTTCTTTTATGTTTGTTTAATGCCGTTGTCCATTGCCGTCACCGTCGTTCCGTTACTCATAACTAAACTACAATAATACAATTACTACACTACATCTCTCTGGTAGATGCCAGCACAATAGCCACTTTTTCCGAATATTTCGAACCGTACGCGCCGGCTGCTGGCGATCAAATGCTCAAGCTTAATGTTGTCGTTCAATCAAAAACCAAATTTTGTTCGTTCGTTGGTTCAATCGTTTGTTCGCTGTACGTCGTATGGTCGTTCTTATTTTCTCTTTTTTTTTTTTTTTTTTAATAAACCAAACACATGGTTGTTATTCGTGCGCCTTCTTTTTCTCCTTTTGTCCCGTGCTTTCGTTCTTGCGCTTTTTTTTGCTGCTTGTTTCTCTGTGTCTGTTTTATTGTACGTTTGCTACACTGCCGCCAGTCATCGCAGTTGTCGACGTTGTCTTTATTCCTTTCGGTTGCTGTGCAATGGCACCGGCTGCAAATAATAAAAGGGATCTCCACATACATATGTATGTATGAGGGAGAGAGTGAGAGAGTGACAATCTAATCTATGCATTTATCAACTGCTGGATAGAAAGTCCTACCAATTTGGTTACTCAGACGAGAGATATTTTTTTTATACATGAAGAAATCAAACCATTTTGAGAGTTAAAAACATGATTTTGTCAACGTATTTCTTTTAAAAGAAAACCAACAATCAAATATTTTTTAAGGGTAGAACAAAAAATTTGAATGGCCCACTTTAAAAACATCAAAATAATCCTAAAATAGAATTCCATTTCTTGAGAAAACATTACAGCTTCTAAGCTTCTACATAAAAATTTATAAATTTTGTGGAGTTCTAAATTACCTCGTTTACATAACGCATGAATTTTGATAATGTTCATAATTAAAAAAATCAAAAACCCGACTGCAAAAAATACAATTTAAAAGTAATGCAATAAAAAGAACTTTAATTTGAATTTGGGTTTGTATGGGAGGTACCCCTTCTAGTGATCCTACGTCTTACATGATTAGTAAATATGTACCATTTACTCATAATGTTCAAATTACTGTTTGTTAAGACAAAAAACCAAAAATTGTTTCTAATAAGAACAACGTTAATTTTACTATTTCGCGGCCTAAATCTGCCATTTTTTTTTTCAAACACCTATCTAAGGACACTTCAGTTTTTAACCGTCTTGGCAGTCGGGTGAAAAGGGTGACTCGAAACACCTTGACAAACTCTATTTGATTGAATTTCAAACGAGCCATCAACCGATATATTGGACCAAAGGTACACAAATCCCTAAAAGAAAAAAAAAAAAGGTTTCATTGAAACATTCCTTTCTTCTATCCTGAAGTTCTTTAATTTCTAAGCAAATTGCGGCGCTATTTTTAACACAATGTCTGCAAATTCGTTTGACGTAAACCTTGTACTTCTGTCTGAAGTTATGTAAAAGTAATTTGTATTTGTCACAAAAGTAAAAGCCTAAAAGTATACTACAAAATAATTAACCAAAATGAGAAACAAGATAATAAGAACATTAATTTCAATTTGGGTTGGTATGGTACCCTTCCTAGCAATTCTAGGATCTTGAAGTTTAAATGGCTGGTGAATATGGGTCACGTACTTATAGAGCCCAAATTTCAGTTCGATAAGGCTTAGTAATAGGCAAACCATAATTTATGGGTCATATCTTAGGAATATGCGAAAATATCCATTAAAATGTGAAAATAATTCGTATACCTACCAAAATTATGTATTTCCATTTTTCTCGGACACATTTGGTTCAACAAAGTTGTAGATCATATGGGACAGTGATCGGATCTTCATAGCACCTATTAATGACAACCTGTTAATGTAAAGACTGTAAGACTCTGGCGACCGAAATGAAGACGGTAAATTGGTATCCTTTCCTTTCCACATCATCCACTAAATTAGCTGGTTTTGGCACCATCTACCACTGTATATTAACCTGATTTTTACCAATAGCCCATCTGTTAACAAAAATAACTTGTTTCATAGATAAATAAAAACAATTTTGAATGACAATCGTAGAAAACCCTATACTAGATCTGAATTCATTTTCATCATATCATATTTAACATTCCCAAGTGATTGCTCATCTTTATACCATATTGACTATGCCCTATATATGTATTGAGAATGACGCCACTGGTTGGTTTTCTTCCTGCTTCCTACACCGCTTTGTCTACCTTATGTATAATCGGAAAGCACAGCAGTCGGACGCCACTCTTTGAGTACATGCGTGTTTCGTGCATTTGCTCGTTTTTCTTTGTTTATACATAATTCTCCGATCTTCTTACACTGCACCGCACCGTTGTATTGCATTATACCACATGGACCAACAAACCCCCAACGACTATTCTCCACCACACCGTCACAGTTAGATAGAGTCAGTTGATGAAGCGGCTCGCGGGTAGGTGGAGTGGTAGAGTTGCGTTTTTCGGGCTGCAATGTCGGTTGCATGCAACACTGGGTATGGCTGACTCTAGGAGCTTCAGCTTGGCTAGTCAACTTGTGCTTGTGTTGTTATTGCTTTTGTTGCATATGCTTTTGGCCGTAACCGTGGAGAGTAAGCCGTTTCATTTAGCTCCTTTGTCTGGCTGTCTGTGTGTCTGTCTGTATCTATAGTACATACAGACTCAAGCACATGCATACACACACACACACAATGACAACACCATTATTGGGGCTGGGTTTTTCAGATTGAATTGAGCATAGCGAGCGAGCGAGCGAGACT
Source organism: Amiota communis (assembly GCA_037043315.1). Taxonomy (NCBI): domain Eukaryota; kingdom Metazoa; phylum Arthropoda; class Insecta; order Diptera; family Drosophilidae; genus Amiota; species Amiota communis. Next base: position 356,284 of record JBAMAV010000758.1, on the reverse strand, counting down.
AAATCGACGAAACCCATGAACAAGCCGCATGCAACTCGCATTGAGTGAGTATTGTTTGTACCGCACCATCAGTGGGAGAGTCAATGGGAACGATGGTGACGTCGGCGGCAAAGGCGGCAACTATAGCAAGTATCTGACAAACGACAATGTCAATGTGCTTGGAGTTGGTTTTTTTTTTCTTTCAACATTTTACTTATTGCATTTGTTCATCTGTCGCTCGTTCGTATGCCGCTTGTTTCTTCATCTGGTGGTTTGCTTCGATGTTCGGTTCAGTTCGTTATGTTATTATAGTATGAGTGTTTGTCTGTCTCTGCATATAATGCAAACCAATACCTAAACCATGAATCGACGAAGCTACCTTAAATCTATACCTACTACCTCTATCTATCAACCAAGTGAGCAAGCGAGCGAGCGAGCGACCCAACCACAAGCGAAATTCATTGAGCGAGTTTTGCACGTATTTATTGTCGATGGCAGTGGCATTTGTCTGAGCAGATCGGGTTTAAAGCGAACGGTGTGCTGGGGTGGTGGTGATGATAATAATAATGATAATGTTAATGATGCTTTTTTCGTTTAATACTCCAAAAGGTAGACAGACTTGCGTCTTAAGAATCTTGCTGCGCTTAGCAACTACTGACAATGATGGTGGTGATGATGAGTTTTGGAGCTGATGCCAGCTGTTTTCTATCGCTCCAACTCTCTCTCTCTTTCTCTCTCTCTTTCTCTCTCTCTCAATCTTGTCTTTGTCTCTCTTGAAGGCGTCAGTGGGATTTATATTGTGTTACCGTACAATGATTCACAACACACAATCCAAATGTTTATAATTCCTAAGCAATTAAATCATCACTCACTCATATACAATATTTAAGTATGAATATAGCAGCTTATTGGTTTATTTAAAAATAAGTGGTCGGTCGAGGCCTCTTAAGCCTTCTGATTTATCTAGTATGTATGTATAGTATTAAAACTTATATTTATTATAAATTATGTATAATTATAATCTATAGTTGTTTTGTTATACAAATTAGCTAAAAATTTACTTATGTATAAAACTTCCTACTAGCTAAAAAATACTTATTATTTTAGGATTTAAAAGTTTGTCATAGTCTAAAGACTTAAGACTAGTTATTACTTCGTATGCATATGACTCTTTGTTCTTATTTCAAAGTTCTATTCTTTTGTAATATCTCTCATCTTATGGTGGTGGTCTGGTCTCCTGCACATATTAGGAATCATCATCTATATAACACATTTTTGTGTATTTCATTCTTTGTTATGGTGTTGAACTTGTTTGTACCGGCACAAATGGCTGCCAACGCAGACAGGAATCATCAATTTTTGGGAAAGTACCGCGTCGTTTTACCCTCTCTTCATATTCATCCAAGACATCCTGAATTTGTTTTTTTATTTAAAAGAAATAGTATAATAAAAAATAGTATAACTTGAATTAAGACGCACATTGTATCTCACCTGTTTCTTAAGAACTATGTGCTTGCCCTTCCAGTATTTCATCATGCCAAGCCATTGTAGTGTACTAACAATATCATATGAATAGATTGCCATTTCCTATAATCATCAATAGTTCATAAATTTTCAAAATAAGAAAGCTTTCCATATCAATTGGGTGTATTGTAAACATACCTGGGAAACATCTTTTATACTCAGTGTGTTGCCGGTACGATTGCATAGATAATCTAAGAGTACATCTTTCCAATATGAGCGATATGATATTAGACCCAAATCTGAGAGAGGTTTTTCTGGTGAACCGATTTTGCCTTCAACTCGTGTCAGTAGGTAGCCTAAAAGAGCAATAAGAACAACAATAATAAACAATTTTGTATATTAAAAATATAAATCTATCAATCTAACATAGTATTCTCTCTATCTTCCTGGCTGGCTGCTTTTATAGATTTCATCATTTTAAGGAGCAACATTATTTATGGTGACCAACATTGCCATGCCCAACGAAAAACGCATGCATGACGTCGTATCACAACAACTATAAGGAACAATAACAACGACAACAACAACAACAATCCACACCCGTGTTTGAGGCATTTGTCTAGACAGGATTCCTATTTTTTTTTCTTTGTTGTTGTTGAAAGCAGGGTGAGTGAGCAGTCAGTCAGCCAGCCAGCCAGCCAGTCAGTCAGTCACTAAGAGAGCGAGAAACAGAACGCTCATTTGCCATTTAAACAAAAACGACGACGACGTTCTTGCGTCCATTCAACCCACGCATTTCTACTCGGTTACTCACCAACATGTTTGCCTACTTGAATTCTGGCAACATGAATTTAGTTAAGTTACGGTTATGTTTTGCCAACGGACGGCCAAGTCTAGATAACTACCAACATCAGCAGCAAACGACTTAGATCAAGTCTCTTCTCTATACCATATACTATACAACCATTTAGACCTATACATATGTACTACTATAAGACGACGTTCCCCTCACTGAGTCAACGCGAAATACACTGTGGCAGGCTCAACTTGACACCCATCTATCCAGTCAGTCTGCCAGCTGTATTTCACTTCACCATTCTTCCTACTTGCGTGTCCTAGCCTAGCCTAGCAGTCAACGTCATCAACATCAGACTTGGGGTTTGGGGGTTGGTTGAACACACATATAAAAAATATTATGTGTGCGCGTTTTGTGGCTGTTGTCGTTGCAGCTCCTCTTTGTCGTTGTCACCATCACGCCTCTATCTTTCGCCAGCCACATTATTTACTTTAGTTGGTTTGGGTTTGAATGTCTGGGTTGTCTGAACCAGTCTGGTACTATGAGCTGGTTAACAGGGTGGGTGTTAGGAATGCAGTCGCCGGGTTGTGCTCGGCTTATTCAATCGTTCATTCGTTCGTTCGTTCGCTCGCTCATTCGGTCGTTACACGACCCGCACACTAACGTTTTGATTTTCTTTGTAATGCACAAAGTATGAGCAGAAATGTCGAGACGACTTTATCGATCCAAATTTGCCGGCTCTTGGTTAGTGTCTGTGTACGGTGTGATGTGTTTTTGTTTGTGTGTATGTGTGTGCATGTATGATTTTTATGTAGCATAGCTACAGGAGTCCTATCATAATCGTTACAAAGTAATCATTCTATTTGTTTTTTACCATACTGTATCCAAAATTTAGTATTTCTTGTGATTGTACAAACAAATTTAATTTTGAGTAGAAATTAATAAATCGGAATCAGTTTCTTTCCTGACTACTGATTCACTAAGCAGTCAATAATCCATTGAGAAAAAGATATTGAAACAAATAGCAGGTGAATGATGGAATAATGTTCCCTAGGTGGATACGAACACAAACCGATATTCGAGTTTTCAACTAGTCGAAACAGACCACTGGGGAATACAAGCTAGAATAATGAATACCAGATTTAGTAGCTTCATCTCAAAGTACCGATACCTTATATGTCGTAATAATAGACAAAAATATGCTCTTTGTAATCAGAGGAACACATAGACAAATTTTGAATACTGTATAGAAAATAAGGACATGGGGAATACAAGAATAATGAGCATTAGGTTCAATAGCTTCCATAGGCCTTATATAAAGGTCATGAATTAGAAGATAGCTAGATACTAAATACCATAAACTATGTTTATCTCAACTCATTGTAATTGAGAGGAACACAAAGATCTATTGGGGAAAAAAGACAAATAATAATGGGCGTGCTATGGTTATGTCAACAAATTAGTAGCATCTCTGGCCATATAAAATATAACGAAATATTTTATACAGTTAAAATTGTTTCCATTGTGTAGTGTCATATTTTTAAATCGTTACAATTACTTTTTGTCACTAATACGCGTACAACGCCCTTTCATTGTGACCTGTTTTGACCTTTGTTGTCTGCCTGCTGCCTTGTATTTGCTATGTTATTGTTATTGTTGTTGCTGTTGTTCCTGTTTTGTATTTTTGCGACGTCATCACCATCATCATCATCATCATGACAATCGTACGCTGGTGATGGTGTGTGGCAAATGTCTGCGAAATTTTCGCATACCCAGTATGTCGTCCTTCATCATCATTATCATTTTAACCGAAAAAAAGGATGTCGTGTTTTTTTTATTGAAATGATTTAAATAATAAAAATAATCAAAATCAAAAGAATTTTAATTTTTTTCAGAATATGTATGTACGAGTAATATGTACGTCGTTTTGATGATGAAGTATTTTGGAAGAAATTTTAAGTTTAATTGTTTCAATTTTCAATTTAACAAAGACAAAGGAAACCATGGTGGACTAATGAAATGGTGGCGACAATGGCAACGAAGTTGTTTTGTGTTGCATTGCATTTATGAAATTTGTATTCACCTGCTTTAAGCACCTCTCATCACCCTATACTCTTCCGGCAGTTAATCTATAGTTTTTGACTGTTTGGGTTGGCAACTAACGCCAGGCAAACACGAGCGACCATAGCAACACTCTGCACTCAGCAGAACAATAGGATTCAGATTGTTCCTAACCGAACAACAGTAACCAATTTGCAGTGAGTGTATGTGTGTCTGGGTGAGTAAAGCTAGCCATGATGACCAACAAGCACTCATTCTGCTAAAAGCCACCAACTAATATCACCATCACCTCAAACTGGTGCCGACTGTCAAATCAATTGCATGCAAAGAGCAGCAGCAGCAGCAACAGTAGCATGGACGGCACAGACGGAAGTGTAGCAAGCATGGAATTGGGCGTCGTTGACGAAATTGCTTTGTGTGCATGCAAAGGCGGCAAGGCAAGACGACGTGGTTGGTTGGTTGGTGGCTTTTATGTGAAGTGTAAGTGGTGTAAGGTCAATGTCGCCTTTGCTGCATTCGTTACCGCCGTCGCTTTCATTTCCGCACACTTCATAACACTTAATCCATCCATCCACATTCAATGTTGCTGAATGTATCGACTTTGACGACTTTCCCCTTTTCTCCGTCTCTCTTTTTCATTCACCACATTTTGTCATTACCCCCTTTATGTACTTATATTGTAGAGACATACGTGCGTGCTTTGTTTCATGGCAGACTAACTGCCAATGCCAGCATTTTAGAGCGACTCGACTCCTTTAGATAACTCTGAAGTCAGTGCGGGTGAGACAGGTTTATGACTCAAGTGCACTGGGATCGACGGCGTCCAGCAAACGAGGTTTGTATATAAGTACATACATATGCATATACTACACATGTATGTATATATTCATCAACATCATCATCATGGGTATGAGAAGTGTCTGGTAATTCTTTATTCTCGCAGTCAAAGTCTCTTAAATGAAAAAAGCAAAAAAAAAAAAACCACTTCGACGATTCTTTGTCTGTTGACGCCACACAATACAAAAGCTCAACTGAAGTTGTTCTTAATATGTAAAGAAGAGATTGGAGACGCTTGTGTAAGGTGGTACACCTCAGGCACGAATATATGTATGTACGTACGTGTAGTAGGAATGACTAAGTAGTATGAGACCGGGTGCTTCTTCTATAGCCGTTTAGTGTCTGTGAAAATAAATGGTTGACTGACTGCTTGGATGGTTAGCTGAGTGACTGCCTGCAACTGCTCTTGCAAATAAGATTTATTTAGGAAAAAACAAGAATCAAATCAGTTTAATTCATTGAAAAAAAAAAAATGTTGCTAAATTTATGCCGAAATCCCATTGCTCTCTAATTATTCAATGAATTCTTTGGTTGGTCTTTTCTTCACTTGATGAAGATTAATAGGAGGAAACCGTATAGAGTTTTAACTTGTTAGAGTAGCTGGAAATGTTATTTAGCAATTTTAAATTAATATTGATTTTATTTAAGTTTTTCATCAAATGACTCATATTTAGACAAATCATCAAATGTTAGTTGATGATTTCATTGGGTCTACGATAAACAGTAAAACAAATTTTGCGCCAGGTCATGGTAACTTTGTCATAGGGTTTTCCAAGAATATTTTGCAATCTAATAAATGACTTAACTAGAAAAAAGCAACTATCATACATATATGTACTAACTTTAGGGTGACTTAAGTTTATAAATAGAAGATGAGTTTAAAAACACATGATTTCAATTATGTTGGGAGGCTAAGAAAAAATAAGTAATTTAAATCACTAGTGTACATATGTTTTAATGAACGATGATACTAAAGGGCGAAAGGATGTGCGTATCATAAAAGACAGAAAAAATCGAGCTTAAGTTATCAATCCAGTGTTCAGATCATCACTGTCACGATCTGCCAATAGTCTCCGTTTTGATAGTAATTCGCTAGTGTCTTTTCTTATTACCTGGTGGCTAGTGAATTCACTAGTCGCAGGTTATGGAGAGGCGAATCAGTAAGTGCGGGTTCCATAGCACTATGGAGCCAGCAGCCAAAAATACTTCCAGTAGAGATATCAACCTGAAACTTTGGTTACATCTTTGTATAAATGAGAAAACTATTGAATGAAAAAATGGGGGTGGTGCGACCATTCAACGATCACCCCACCGCCCACTTTCTATAAGAAAAATATATACAAAATTTAAATCGCAATTTGTTATATATGACAAGAAGTATATAATAAGATATTTGTCACCTCTACACCCACCCCACACCACCCACTTTCAATAAGAAAAATATTTGAAAAAAAAATTTTAAATTCAATTTGTTGAGACCGAATTTGCACACATTTTTTCATCTAGACATGGAGAAAATATACAAAAAAAACCTATGTACGAGTATAGGGGTATCAACCTAAACTCATAGCGACTGTCGAGGACATCTTTTTGTAATTATTTAAACATGTCTGGCCTCTTTTGCATTACTGTGTTTGCCCAGCGGTTTTAGTACAAAGGCTTACAGTCTATGCAAGATAACACTACGCTCGGCACATCTCGGCAGCTGGGTCGAACACTATATTATCTTAAAAAGTCAACTAATATTAGAAAAAAAAAAAATCATAAACGGATTCGGGGGGGAACACAAATAAAGTGAAATTTTAAAATAAATATAAAAAACAGAAAATGTAGTGCTTGGAAATAACTAGATTTTCTAAAAAGTACGCCACAATTAAAACATATTGTAATACGTAAACTTAGTACTTATACCTTCATGTTTAATAACCATTTTCCAAATTTAAATTTTAAGACTTTCTTAAAAAGTTATTAATGTTCAAAAATGAACCACACTATTAAGCTGCTGACACTTCACTGAACGATTGAACACTTGTTCTCACTTTTGATGATATCTTTAGAAAGTACCGTTAGAATCAAAACAAATTTAAATTTGCCATTTACATCTATGGCAGTGACCACAGTGCATAGTAAGTCAGCAGCATTACAGGTGTCTAGTGAATTCACTAGTCTTAGGAATTGCAGGCGGTGGCAATGACTGATGACACGACTGGAAAACGGTAATACAGGTAGTGGCAGTGAACGAAGACATGACCCCTTCTAAATACATTGCCATTTTAAATTCACCAGTTGAATACATGTAAAATGTGATAGTTAGAACTAGTACTGGTTTAAAAGGGCCTGCCACGATTTAGTTTTAGACCAGTGATTCATACAGCGGGGTGTATTTATATAAAAAGAAATTGAGCTCACAATGTCCAAAATTGCTTAACTAGATTCCAAATAATACAGGCTGCTCCCGAATGTGGTATCTTCGATACATGGCTCTAAGAATCGCAAGTATTGGACTAAAATGATTTTAAAATTGCATCACTAGTGTCAAGAGCAGTCTACTCATCATATAATATGAATCATCAAAATAATAATGAATGTTAAATAAAATTGATTACTTGTCATTCTATTGAATATATGGAAAAGAAAAAATAAAATAAATACTTTAGAATTTAAGTAATTAAAGCTCATTATAGATGATGATGGTGATTATTGTTAATAAAAATATTTCTTTAATAATAATTTTTAGAATGTCAAAGCCAATTAATAAAGTGCAATTGTTTGAATTCTCAGTAGTAATATCTATAATTAGGTTATGTTTGGGGTGGTATTAAAAACCAGCTCACTTAGCGGAATTTTCTTTTGTTTTTGCTACCAAACATTTTCTTGTTTGAAACGAAGAGGGAGAATTCTCACAGAATAGAAATTAGATACATGTTTTAGTATTGGTTTGGATGAGCCCTTTTATATTATAAATTTATTTTAACAAATTTACAAAGAAAGTTCCGACTAAACAACCAATTTGCAACTTCAAATGTACTTTCTATTGTCACCTATAGATTAGGGAAAACTGGCAGCTAGTCTCTTCTTTACTGCGGCCACGACTGGGCCTATTAAAACAATTGTCATCTATGTCGGTTTCTTTTGGTAATTCAATCGTATAACAATGACAATTGTGTAATTTATATAAGTCGCTGATCCATCTATTATGACTCCTTAGTTGGTTGGAACGAAACTGCATTGGGTGTTATAAAAAGAAATCCAGATGACTTGAGTAAGCTGTATCTTGCGTTGTAGTATATGTAAATGCGATCGGGTTAAGCTAGATGGCGGTATAAAGATAAAATTTGATACTCAATAAGAATTATGTGTGTGTTTGGTGGGATTGGCACGGAATCATCTACTATGAGCTGGTCCCCTATGGCCAAACTCTTAATTCGAACTGTTAACAATTGGACCGGCTGAAGAAAGTATTCGCCCAGAAGAGTCCAACTATGACCAACAGGAGAGGAATTGTGTTCCATCAGGATAACTTCAGGCCCCATATTTTGATAGTCACTCGCCAGAAGCTTCTGGAACTTGTTTGGAAGCTTCTTATGCAACCAACAAATAGTCCGGACCTGGCATCATGTGATTACTACCTGTTTCTACCTATGGGCAATAATTTCGCTCCATAGAGAAGTTAGTGTAAATCAACTGCTCCAGTTTTTTGCCATAAGGGACGATATAGGGATAATGCAATTAATAGTTTTCCTGTTTGGAACACTTAACATCTATTGAATGATTGAAAATTTGTACTAATTGTTACGACAAATTGTAACTGACGGCTTCAAGACGATAGAAGGTACAGGCATCTTCTCGGAGGAGATAACAGCACAGCTATCGTATCGTCTATCTGACTGGTGTAACGTGTTCCAGGCAGAAATCTACTCGTTCTGGTGGCAGCAAAGTTAATTAACGCTTTGGGGGAGACCTCAAGGCACTTATTGATTCATGTTGATAGCCAGGCCGTTATTAAAGCTCTGTCGGCCCACAGCTTCAAGAGAACAAGAACAAAACAATGCATATTTGCCATAAATCGAATCATTTTAACTATACTACATAAAGCCTTCAACATCCAATACATACATTTCTGGTGAAATTAGAAAGAAATGCTGATTAAAAAGGTGATAGCTTCCAGTCATTAGAAAACTTAGGATACTGTGCAATGTCCAAATTTTATATCTAAAAAAAATCGGGTCTATTAAGGCCAACCAGGTTAATCTATCTCCAGATTTGAAGTTCAAGGGCAACTGTGTAAAATTAAACTAACTTAAAGAAAAGATTTTAAACAAGTTTTCTCCTCTTCATTTCAATTTGATTTTATTAACATAATTAACTGATATATTTATTCTATATAAAATTCTATTGAAATTTACCAGAGAAAAACAGTTGTGCGCAATTCTTTGTGATTGGAAAATATGGTTTACTGTGTAGTGTATCAAGTTTCTGCAATTGTTTTTATTGATACAAACTGTTCTTCGGAATTGTTAGTTTGCTCAGATGGTTTCATATGCTGGCAAATCAGAAATACATATTTATTATAGCGAAGTCATATGATACAAAGTGAAAAACAGATGGAAATTCTAATGAAATCTTGGACTTTGTGCTTCAAAGGAAATAATAAACTGCATATATTATTTTACCATAGTTAATAAGCTCTCGAGTCTTAAAGAGACTTTCGAAAATTAAAGCCAACAAAAATAATTAAATATTTTAGTCACAAGGTCAATAGAATAATAAAAGAAGGATTCTATTTCAAATTACTTAAATTTAAATCAATTATCTCATGTCCTTTTGTCAAGGTAATCATTTGCAACCTTTATATTTATAAGTGTCTTTCATGGACCAATTAAGATAACCCAACCATACTTAATAGAATCATAATAAGCCAAAAAAAGAAAAAAAAAGAAAAATATTCATTTTAATACTCACTGAAGTCAATTAGTAAGCGTCCATAGCCTTTGCGTTGATATGGTGGCAATGTCAGGATACATGAAACATTATAAAAAGAATTTTTTTCCTGTAAAAAATAAAAAAGAAAAACAAGAGAAAGCAAAGTGAAAAATTGTACAAAAAAAAAACATGCAAACAATGTTAATAATAAATGGTAAAAAATTACAACAATTAATGCAATAATTCCAGACAATCACAAGGGAATGGGGAGAATTTTCCAACAGCATCATTATTATCATCATCGTCACCATTATCATATAATAATAATTATTTTATAAACATGACAATTACTAGCTTAACTAGTAAATATGAAGTCAGATATAAACCTCACATCACATCACATCACATAATAAAAGATCCAAAAGCAAAAGCAAATATACAATTCGTGAGATTTGGACTTGTTAGACGCCAGTTACATTCATTCATTATTATTTTTTCGGGGTTCATTGACCATAAAAGCATTGAATCATTGCTGCTGCCGCTGGTGCCGGAGACAACAGAGTATAATTTCTGATGCTGTGCTGATGATGCTGCTGCTGAGTCTGCTATCTGATGGCGGTAGTAATGGTTATGTGTGTGCGTATACATACAATAACATCTGGGAAAATGTGTGTACGAGTATGTATTGTATGTACATATAAAGAAATTGTTGTTATACTTTTGTACATATGTATATCTCATATACATATATAAAAATTTGACAGACCCATAGATGCAGAAGCACCAGAACAGCAAAGCACACAGACATTGGATCGACCAGCATATTTGGAAAGGAAAAGCAATGCAAAGGAAAGCATCCTTTGACAATGAAAATGTATTAAACCAAGAGTCGCAGCAGCATTCTAGCTCATTCCTTTTCCTATACCCATGCTAGACAAACGTAAAATTTCGGAAATGTACGTCTGATAGCACAGCGTCTGGCTGGACCGGGTGACACACCATCTAAACGCCAGACCGGCCCAAAAACCAAACCCAAACAAAGTACACACACTATGCTTGAGTGTTTCATTGTTTCAAGCGCATGTTCCAACGATGAACGATAAACGACGAACATTGGAACGAAGTTGTACAGCCGAATAAGGTTCACGACCTCATTCGGGCAAGAGCAACGACTACAACGCATCCGCATCAATACACTCGTACTACCCATCCAGTGAGTATTCTGTGTTCTCAGTAGTTTGGAACACCAAATCTCAAACCAAACATGTCTGGATACTGTCTGGCTTCGTTGCCATCATCATCATCATCCGCACCATCACCAACACCATCTTCTTCATCATTACTACTATTGGCATAGAATTGTAGAGTTGTTCACATTGCCTCCCTTCGTTCGGTTAAAGTTAAAGTTAGCAATGCAGCAGCATCCATCCCTTCGTTGTTTGTTGAAGTTGTTACTGTTGTTGTCATGTCTGCTGGATGCGCAGCATAGCAGCCAACACACTCTACTTATTGCAAAATGTTTGATAACGGGTAACCGAAAAATCTTTATATACTATATTATATACAATACAATATAGTATTGTACATGTGCATATAAGAGAGATGACAAAAAACGAGTGAGACAGTGAATAGTAAGAACTATGAATGCTCAATTACAATAATAATGCAGAAGCTGGAGTATCTACTACAATTGTTGTACAACAATTGTACGAGTATGTACTTTTAGTTATTGTAGTTCAAAACGCCCGACACTATAACAAAATTTTAAGCAAAAGCAACAACAACAAAGTCAATAGCACGACATGCGCAATTTGTAACACACAAACCCAGTCTGCCCTCCATTGTTGTTGGTGCTGGCTCTCAAATTGAATTGCCGGCAATGCCGACTGACTATGTGCTCAGTTCAGTTCGGTTCAGCTCTGCTCAGCTCAGCTTTGTTGTCATTGCTGTGCTGGTGGCTGCACTTCAGCAACAACAGTAACACTAGCAACAAACAAATCTACTGCATCAGGGGGAGGTCAAGAAACCGTGTAAATATACTCATCATTGCATTTAAGGATGATGATGATGATGATGACGATGACAAGGGTAGTAAGTAATAGTAGTACTAGTAGTCATCGACTTTGTCGGCTTCAGCTTTGTGCCCCAAAAAAAAGCAGGGAAAAACACATAGAGATGCATACATACGGGGATCTATGTATACACACATACATTATCATATATATACATCATAGTACAATTATGTAGGATTCTTCTTCTTTATGCACATAGTAAGTACGGAGTTGTAAGTATTTCGTCAAAATTTTTTGGGTATGGTCAAGAATCTGCTTGTTTTTCAACATTTTTCACTTCGTCACATTTATGTATACAAGTATATACATATACTTGAGTAAGCTTTGTCTAGTTACTTTCATATACATATTTACATAAATTTATAAATAGATGATATGAGTCTTCATATGTGAATGTCTTCGTTGCCTGGAGTATGCGGAATACTACTATGTATGGCTGTTTATATTTTACTCTCTCTACTCCTTAGATTGGGAAGAACTAAGCTATAGAATAGAAAACTATTATTTAATCTTTGAAATAAGTAGACAATTTTTGATCTCAACATGAAAATCATGTATGATATTCCTATACTATTGATAAAGGTTTGTACTGTGACTTCAAGAATCTATAATGCTTCCAATATGCTAAGTCTGCTATTGTTTGCTTCCTTAATCTACTTTGTTTCTATAGAACAAAATGTTTGAAAAAGCTTCTGTTAATTTATCTCATCTCATCTCTAATTTATCAGATTTAAAACTAAGAATTTTAATGACATTAAACAATTCATTCAGATTGTTTCGCGATCTAGTAATAATAATTATCTCCGATTTCCTAAGGTTTCTGGGTCTATTAACCGAGTATATAGAGTACCACACAGTATACCTTATGCTGAAGCCAAAGGCCATAGTGTCTAGTGATTTATCCTTAAGTTAGTCTTTCTCCATCCACCTTTGTTATATATTCAAATTTGTATATGTGATATTTTCAAAACAAACTTACCTTACTAAAATAACCGACAATATGACAACCATCAACATCAGCCAATGTCATGATATAGAAGAGAAATGGTTCAACATCATAGTACAAAGTTTTGTGATCCAAAAAGAATTTCGCCAATAGACAAAGATGTTGGCAGTATTGCTTATAACGCTTTCCATCGACTTGCCAAACTTGTAGTTTGCCTTTGCGATAGATTTCATCGCCTGGCGGATGACGCCAAACGCATTTTTGGGCATGTCGCTTGATGCCCGTTTCAGATTTCTGATAGCGCAAACAAAACTCACAAATATACATTTTTGGTAGACGCGCTGCATCGTCAGGATAAGGTGATTGATACCAGACCTTCATTTTGTATTTACCCATAGTAATGTATCTAAAATAGTGAAAAGTTATAAAACAAACAAAATATTACAAAATTCATTAAATTTGATCTTACTTAATGCCTTTGCCTACAGGCAAATCTTTGAGTTCATCCTCAATTTTCTCGGAGGCTAATGCTTGAGCTTCACGAAACAATTGCAAATCATAGTCTGGTACAAGACCAGCCAGATTTGGTTCACGATCTTCATCGGAACAATCTTTCTCTAGTTTAACCTTTAAATAGAAATAAAATAATTTTAATATATACAATTGATTGAATACATAATATCTTTTTGTAAACATACTTTATCGACTGTATTATTTTTGATGGGTTGGAAGGAAGCACGAGATTCTCGTATTTTGGCCAGAAATTCTTTTTGTTCTGTGGTCAATGTCCGAACAGTTGTTGTGCCATGAGCGGTTGCATTTTGATTGATGTGTAACTTTTGGCGCTGCTCACTGCGTAGTTTTCGTTCATTTGCACGTTCTTTGCATTCGGATGCTGACATATTGTGATATATGGGACATGCTTCGGGCAGGAAATGTCTATCAAGATTACCACTTAAGTGTCCAGAGGAATCACAACCCTCTATGGGGCATTTCTTCTCGAGTTGCGCAAGCGGAGAAATAGGTCGAGATTTTATTTGCATAAAACTGCTGCTAGTTTCCTTCTTTACTTTGCACTTGCTAGCGGTAATGTTATTAAAACTGGATGCTGGTTTCTTGGCAGGACTTTTCGTTAGACACACTCGATTATCAAGTTCTGCATCTGTATCGGTATCACTTCCTTGTTGTTGCTTTACTTGTTGTTTTGTGCGTCGCATGCTCAAAGAACGTGTCAATTTACGCATTGGATGTGGTTTTGCTTTTACATTCTCATCACTTCCAGATCTAGTAGCTTGCTTAGGACCAACACTAACACCTCCTCCCCCACCACCACCGCCACCACTACCACTAACACCATTACGTCTTTGTTTGGTATTTTTGGTATTATTGGGTTGTGAACTATAGGAATTAGTAGAATCACTTTCTTCCGATTCGCTGGCAGAGCTGCTTTCATCACCCGAGCCACTACCACTTTCCGAACCACTTTCACTGCTATCTGAACTCTTGGTGTTACGTTGTGCTGCGACCGCTTGAGATGCTTTAGTTAGAGTTGTTTGTTTTGGTGGCATTTTATTGCGTAACTGCTTGCCGCGCACATTACTGCTTGTTGTTGCCATCTTTGGTGGCACTTTGCGTTTAGTTTCCTTAATGGATACGTCAGATTCATTTGTTGATGACCCAGCAGCAGCAGCATTTTTACGATCACCATTCTCTGTTGCACTACGTGTGTTGCCAGCTTTTGATTTTACTGCCAACGAATTTCTAGCATTGCTAGTAGTTGATTTTGAAGCACTAATTGATGTCTTACGTTTGGCAGGCGTCTTCTTAGGTGGCGGAACTTCATCCTCATCATCCGATTCACTCGATAGTGCACTGACATTACGTTGGCTGGCAACAGCACGAACTTTGGAAGCTGCACTCATATGTGTTGTGGTTTTTTGTTTGGACGACGACGACGATGTAGTCGCTGTGGTTGTCGGTGGTGGTGCCGCCTGTTCATTATCTTTATCTGTTGTTTTTGTATTTGTGTTGGCCTTGAATTCGGAGCTTCTGCGTTGCCGTTGATTAGTTGCTGCTGTTGCTTTTGTATTGCTCGTTGTAGCAACGGATTTTTCCTCCACAGCAGCGGCAACTGAGCTGCTCGACTCGGAATCCGAAGAACTGCCAGAGTCCGAACAACTGGAGCTGCTTGAGCTACCAGATGATGAACTTGTTTCAGATTCAGATTCTTCCATTTCTTATAGATTTTCTCTTGCGAAAAATGTAAACAATGGAACACACTCTCTTCTTCTTACTTAATTTGTTTTTCTTGAAAATAAGCATACCATCAATTTTTCTTTGAAAATATATCAAGGTGACCCTGTCAATGAAATTTCAATTGAAAGAAGTTGGCAGTCTGATCGATATTTTTCGATAGAAAATGTTATCGGCCTAGTTTTATTAATTTTTTTTCTGTATCAGATGTAATAGCTAAATTATTTAATTAAATTATAAGATTATTAAATTAAATTAGGTCACTTAAGTTTTAATTGTTGTTATAACCTGAATTCTGAGTCCAAATCCAAATGCGTCCAGTTTATGTGTTTCTTTTGCTTGCATTTCTATGTGCCGCAAGCAATAATCGCGTGACAACAGCGGCTGCTGCTGCTGATTTTGACGACAATGAATTTGCAGAATTCGAGGATTTCGATGCCGATGATGACGACTTCGTCGAACCAGTTCAACCAGGTCGAACTGGCGCCGGTGGTGCCGCTGATAAACCGGCGGCAAGTGCCACGCGGGAGAAAGTCGTAAATGCCGCAAAACCAGTTTCTGCTTCTGTTGAGGAGGATGATGGCATAGTTGAAGATGAAGATGATGATGAATTCGAGCACTTTGCCGATGCTGAGGAGTTCGAAGGCTATGAAGGTGATAGTAAGGATCCCCTACCGGATATTAAAACTGAACCCAAGCTGACAGTTGCCAAAATACCAATGCACTTCCGAACACATTGGGATTCCTATTGGATGGAAATGCTAATGCTGGCCGGTCTGTTAGCCTATTTTGCCAACTACTTTGCAGGCAAATCGAAAAACGCACGTTTAGCTCAACTGTGGTATAATACACATAAAAGTTTGCTAGACGATAACTTTGCGTTAGTTGGTGATGATGGCAAAAATGAAATTGAAAATCCTGGCCTTATGAAGGAAAGTGAAAGTCTGTATACGCTGTGGTGTTCCGGGCGAACTTGCTGTGAGGGTATGTTAGTTGAATTGAAAATGATTAAACGGCAGGATTTGGTATCATTGGTTGCCGGCCTGATGCGACCACAATTGGATCAAGTGCATATTAAAGTAGAACTGACACGTGGCTTAATGGATTCATTTGTATTTTGTGTGGGTTCAAAGAAAACGGTCACTAGAGTGCTAAAAGAATATGCTGATTTGGTGAGTATGCACACAAGTACCCGAAATTGTTTTCTTGCTTAACGTAGTCTTTCTTTTGGTTTTGTTTATTGTAGAGCAAATATTGCACTCTAGTCAGTAAACCGGAGGATCGCTACAATGTACCTTCCGGTTTTGGTGTGCTCTCAGAAATACCTGAGGCCACATCTGCCATATTGGAAACACGTGTTATTGTTGCACTTAATAAATACCAAAGCTACATTGATTACCTTCATATTTCGGACCAATTTAGTGGTCCCATACTACAAGAGGAACAAGTCACACTACTGAAGCAGCCAGAGACCAAGTGTATGATCATGGCCGGCTTTAATTTACCCAAGGCTGCTGATATGGAAACTATCAAGCCACTTTTGATGCTTATCTTTTACTTAATGGAACGCTTGAAGGTCTACCGCATGTCTAAGGAGGGCAAGAATAAATCGGAGAAGAACCGCCAACGTGTCGAAGAGGAATTCCTTAAGAGTACACATGCTGCCCGTGCTGAAGCAGCGGCACAACGTCGTGAGGATAAACGTAAACAAGAAAAGGAACGCGTTATGGCCGAAGAAGATCCCGAGAAACAACGCCGTTGGGAAATTAAAGATCAAAAGCGTCAGGCAAAGCGCAGTGCACCCAAAATGAAGCGAGTAGCCATCAAATCACTTTAATTCAGGAATCACTTTAATTCAGTGCCAAGTCAAACAAATAAGCTTGCTTGCTGTCTATTGCAAAAATATGTTTAATATTCAATTTGTTCAGTTCGTTAGGCCAAAGGTGCCACATTTGAGCGTCGCTGCTTGTTTAGAATTTTCAATTTTTATTCTAATTTAATAATAAATAAATTTCCAATAGATAAAGAGTACCTGGATCTAAATTGCTTTTATGTGGATCACTTTTATTTGCATAACGCAATTATAGAAATTAATTTTGGTTGTACGTAATTGATAAAAGAAAAGCTAGTATGTGTTGACTTCCTTTGGGGTGTAAGAATAATGTGGAAGAGGAAAGTCAAAAAACAAAAAGCGATCAACAAAAAGGAAAGATGTAAGCTTAGATTCTAAATTTAGGATTCTTGAAACAAAAGAAATCATCATTGTTCATTTTCAAATGAAAATAGGCTATTGCGCGGACTGACTAAATTTACAGGTACTTCTTCCATTTAAGCCATAAAATGAGGTAAGATAAGATAAGATACGGTTATATGGACTTCTGAGATAAAACATCACGACTAAGTTACTTCTACTTCTTTTCTTTACTTGTTTTCATGTAATAATTCTATAATTTAGAAATTACACAGTTTTTTGTACGACTTAGATTTCATTTTCGGCCTTCCGAGCCAATTTACAAGGCTGCTATCTGGCTCTGTGCATCTGGTGTATTTAGCAAAAATTGACAGATCGCTATGAATATTAATATATGTTGTTTGTCCGAAAGAAAAGTGTCCGGTAGTGCCTTTGTTAAACAGAAGATAAAGATTAATAAAGACTTGGTCCAAATTGGAGATATCTGAATACTCAAATGTACCCTCAATGCCTAGTGTTATCAATGTAATGTAATCATAATTCTAAATTTATAAAAAATGATTCATTCATATTCATATCATTGGCTATGCCAAAGATATAATAATCTTCACGCTCCTCCGGCTGGCATCCAACCGAACGGCGACAAATGCCAGATATCAAATATGCTTCCTTTCTTAGCATCACTATATTCTCCCTGTCGCAGTAAGAACACAGTTTTTGTGGTCTGCGATGTCTTCTGTGTCTTACAAACTTCATGACAAACTTATAATACTATTCACTCCCGTGAAGAGTATAAAAATCAGTGCGAATAAGCCGGTAACATATCCAGATGGCACGTTGATCATTGCTTCAAATGAAAAAAATGATGGTTGCACAGTACCTGCAAGAACTTTACATAGTCGAAAAATTGCTGAAGCAATGAAAAATATCTCTTGGTGCACCTGGATCGGAAACTTACTTGGAAAACCCATGTTAAGGCGGAACTGACACAGCTCAAAATAAAACCTAAAAAGATGTACTGGCTATTTGGACCACGATCTCGACTTAGCCCAAAGAACAAAGTTCGACTATACAAGACTGTTTTAAAGCCGGTGTGGATATATGCTGATGCTGCAATAATACCAGTCAGCAAAACCTCCAGTCTCTATTAAGTTTTGGAAGTGATCCGTGGTATGCAATCAATATTGAATTTCACAATTGCCTGAAATAATGTATGTCTGATAGATAAGTAGCATAATGATAACCAATCAGCTAGCAAAAAGTTTGTTAGACAACAGTACAGATGTCAGGCAAAAGATCTAGTCTTGGGTCTAGATTAGGATGGGCTGGAGCCATTAAAGTACCGCTAAGATACCACATATACAGGGTGTCATATTCATTAGTGATCCAATCTGAACAGTCAAAATACACCTGAGTTCCATGTCATTCAGATAACCCAGTTCATTTATGAAGTATTAACCAATGATTGAGTTTAGATTTGCATGTTTTAAAAATTTTTATTATATTTTTGAGGTTTTTTGTTGTACTAATTAAAAAAAAAAAAGAATACTAAGGGAGGAAGACTTCTAAAACAAATTAGTTCATTCTAGTTGTGTTAAAATGGAAATTCTTGTTAGCATTTCACAGGGAAACAATTCTCATTTGATACATAGGCAATGTGATTGCGTAGGGTCTTGATTTGTTTTTGGGCGGCATCGAAACTATAGGACAGCGTATTCAATTGACCCTGCATTTCGCGTATGACGGCCTCACGATCATTGACAGATAATGAAGCAGTTGCACGGCATTGAGCCAATTCACGTTCCAGGCGATTGATTTGCTCTTGTTGTTGTTGTTTGATTAGTTCGGCACGTTCCTTGGTGCCGGCAATAATCTTGGCGGACTCCGTGCGCAGCGTGTCCAAGTCATCCTGAGTTGCCTTCAGTTGCTCGCAGAAGAGATCGCGTTGCCGTAGGAGCTCTTCCAGTTCGGCCTTTGCCTGTGATAGCTCAAGTTGGCATTGGGCAAGTTGCGGACGACAGTCGACTGCTTCAGTTGATGTCGTTTGGGATTTCAATTGTTTCAGCTCTTTACAGACAACAACGAGCTTAGCCTGAAGATCATCCTTTTCCTTACAAACTTGAGCCAGTTTCAATTGCTCGTTTTCAAGTAACTTTGGGAAATGTAATAATTCACTCAATTTCTCTTGGAATTTTTGTCGTATCTCTTTGACCTCAGCATTGATTTGCTGTTCGATGCGTTTGTTATTCATATTGAGTTTTTCTAAGGCCACACACTGTTCTTCAACTTTTTGCTGAGCGAGAAGATACTTGTTCCGATAATCTTCGAGCTGTTGGGATTGTTCCTTCATGATACATTTGAACTCAGCTTGTTCTTCTTTCATTTCGTTAACGCGCGCCCGCAGCAAATTCAATTCAGCAGCATCAGCATCACCGCCTTTGCCACCAGCACCACCACCACAACTACCACATAAGCCTTTCATGCTTTAGCAAGGTAAAAAGATTAAAAGATAAATAAAAATGGCAACTTTGGAAGATTAAATGAATAATATACTTACCGTTTCTCTAGCTCTTTCATTTGGCAATCCTTGCGTTGAAACTCTGTTAGCAGACGTGTGTAATTCTCCTTAAGTTTCTCATATTTATCCGATTTGCTGCGTTTGCCACCACAAATGACTAATGAATCTGGCTCTTCTTCACAGACCGGTTGTTTGTGACCACCACCACCACAGACGCCACCACCACCACCACCACTTGTATCGCCACATGGTGATGGACACGGTGGAGCGCAAGCTGATAACAATTTAGTAAAACTCGATTCATCGGACACGCATGAGCTGCCTCCACCCTTGGCAGGGGGACACGATTCACGTTTAACGACTTCATTAAGAAGTTTTTTAACCGAACATTGCATGCAAACAATGCGCTGCTTTAAAGTCTCCAACGAATTTGATTCTTCAGCTTGATGTTTTCGCTTTGATTTTTTATGACCTCCTGCATCATCGTCTCCACATGGCATCGGGGTCTTCTTCTTCGGCGAGCCTTGCAATGCGCAAACGATTTCTTGTATTAGTTTTTTATCCTCCGGGCAACAAACCTTCATTTTAGCCATAAGCTTACAAAGTGTTTGTTTCATTCTATCATTATCGTTGGAACCCGGACATGGTGGTGGACAGGGGGGAGGGCATGGAGATGGACATGGTGGTGGACAAGGTGGTGGACAAGGTGGTGGACAAGGTGGCTCACATGGATCTGCACATGAATCCGAATTTTCTCCACCAGCCGCTGCTGATGAAAAGAAATTGTATGGTGGCACGGTATCCTCATCAACGGTTGTCGACAAAGCCAGATCCTTATAATGCCGAGGTGAACCAAAATTTTGCAATTTTATGGCCTTATTCATCATTAAATGCAATTTGATATTTTCCTGCTCCATACAGATGCGAAGCCGTTTGATTTCACGCATTTCGTTTCGAGTTTTACACTGTCTCTTACACAATTCCATCACCTCTGCCTTAATACCATCAATTAATTTATTTTGACAATCGATTTCTTTGATTAATGCCAAGTATTCCCGATACATGCGTTGTTGTTCCGGATTGTCTGAGGATTCGCCAAGACGTGAGAATAAATCCTCACCATCCTCTTCCTCAACCATGCCTTCCGTGGCAATTGGAGCTTCGGTAGTATCCTCATACTCCCCCTCTCCCTCGGTACCTTCTGTAGGTTCAGCCATATTGATATATTGTTTCCTGCTCTTACTACCGTTACTGTTTTTGTTATTGTTTTAGTGGTTATTTGAATTACGGAAAATTTTTTTGGTAAACCGAAAGAAAAGCAAATTTTTTTTTGTTTTTATTAAAAGTATTTTTTTTGGGTTTCTTAATTTTGAATAATTTATCGAACAGAATTTAACAGAATGGAAGAATTTCTTATTTTTTTGTATTTTTTTACTCTAAAAAATTTGATTTTTAGGAACAAACAAAATTTTTAATGCCAAATCATGACTTGCTGTGGAGGATGGAAAATGTCGAATGCCTAAAACGACAATCTATTTTACTTTCATTGAAGTTTATTTCCTTGACTACTACTTAGGTTAGGAAATAGAATACAATAAACCTTGGTTGATAGTTTCATTCTTAGTTAAATAGATTAGTATTTTGCAATAGATGAATCAGTAACAGTCATCACTAGAATTATCGCAATCATTTTCCTCATCATTATCACATGAGAAAGATTCCGCGTCTTCTTCATTATATTGAGCAGTTCCCATTGTAGTCTTCGTTCTTGGACACCACCAGTCCTTTTGACATCGCGACAAATCCTCATCTAATGATGTTGATAAATCCAAACCCTCATATAGCCGTGCTGCTCCGGAATTTTGTAAACGTATGGCCCTCAATTGCATAAAATCAAGATGCTTGAGCTCTTGTTCCAAACAGTAATGTAAGTTCCTTAAATTAGTTTTTTCCTTTTTGCCCAGACATTGTTGTTTGCAGTATTCTTGTATCTCAGATTTGATTTGAGTAATTTTCTGATTTTGACAATCGATTTCGTCCGTTAAAGCGAGGTATTCTTGATAAGTTTCTTGATCTTCTTCATCGTTCTCAGCCTGATCATCGAGTAATGGATATAAATCTTCAGCATTATCTTCATCTTCGATTTCTTCATCCAAGTCCTGATCTAAGTTTTCATCACCTTCAGCCTCTTCTTCGCCAAGTTCTTCACCATCGTCTACAACATTTGCCCCTTCAGCATCCCCCATTTTAATATCCCTTTGGTTTAACCATATAGAAGCGCTTATCTATATGCTTTATTTACTACTATTAAATTTCATCACATGAAATTCAAATTGACCAAATATTTTACTAAGTATTTTGATTAAGATACAAAATTTTCATTGTTTACTACATAATTTTTGAAGAAAGGGTATCAGTTCCAAAATGAGTTACTGGTCATTTAGTATGATAAAAAATCTATGATCACCAAAGCCTTCTTCTCATGGTGGCCATAGATCACAGAAATAAGAGAAAGAAATAGCCGAGGAACTAACTACTACTAAGTACTTTGTTGAAAAAAGATGTCTATCTAATCGCCCTAGACTAAGGTTTATTGGCAAGGAACCATAAAAACCTTTCAAAAACCTTAATCATTTTGGTTGAAGAGAGAATAAACTGAAAGAATAAAGTACATACGAGTACAATACTTTGTAACAGTGTTGGCTCTGTGGTGTGGTTCAATGATGGGCTAAAATTGAATCCACTCGGAACCTACAGTTACATGCCATAGAAATATATGTCAGAGAATGTATGAGACGGAAGGAAAGATGGTTGCATAGTCATACATTCTATACCAGTCAAGCAGCTAGCAAAGATTTTGCCCATCCACCCATAGGTTATAAATTTAAGCCTAGGTCACTATGACTCTATTCATGATGTGCAACATAAAACCTAATCGGATGTTTAAATATATTTAAAACCCTCAACTTTTTAATAAAATGGTCAAAATATAATAGATCTTTTCAAGTCGAAGTGCAATGAAGGTCAAACCAATAACTGGCTAACTACACATTTGGAGATAAGCTCAGAAAATAGTATAGGATAGGCTGATTGGCACAGGGACGACATCACCTAGAAGCCTGATGGTCCATTATGATGCCGTTTGGACTGCTTTTCACTTCAGCGTTCTCTTTCAATCTTACCAGCGTGGGAGGCTCTTCCGATAGCTTGGTCCACTTTTCCCCAATGCCATCCAGCAAGACTACCTCTTTAGAAGATTATGTATTGTACAACACATCAAAATAAAGTGTGACTATAATATTTCACTTGTGGCGCATATTAATAAAAATTAATCGTATATTCAATCAAATGTTAAACACAATAAATTTAAAATATAACAATAATCCAAACATTTCAATTCAGGGATTCACGCAACTCGAATATGAAGAAAAACTTTGTCTCAGCTTTTCCAGCATACTCAAGTTGCGTGAATTTTCATATATCAAAAATAAAAAGGTAACAAAAATATCTTTAAATTAAACCATTCCGAAATTCTAAACTCCAACCAACAAAATTAAATCAAGTCTTAATTTGGACTTGTGACTTTATTGGGCGTCCATTGGAACTAATGCGCGAACTAGTTGAGCCTCGACATGCAAGTTTATTTGTGCTACTTCCATTGCCGATATTAGCCGTGCTGTTTATGGTACTACCAGCGTTGACCCCTCCACCTCCTCCACCAACAATGCCATTTACACTATTGCCAGTTGTCATTGAATAAATGTGCCGCCGTAGGACGCGTATATGTTTCTGTGATACTTCAAAATTATGCACTAACGTATGCAATTGAGTCTGCAACTCCGCTATAAGACTATCTCGTTCCTGAATTAAGCTCGTCGTCGAGTTCTGACTGCGACTGAGCTTCAATTCAAGATCGAAAATACGCTTTTGCAGTTCACGTCGTTGCTTCTCGCTTTGATCTCGGTGACGCGTCATTTGGCGTTTATTCACCGACTGTAGGGCATCTAATTGTTGCTTGACCTTGATGAGCTCATCGCTCAGGTGGCGCTTTTCTGTTTTCAATGCCGAATTGTAATTCTTAAATATTTTAAGGTCACGTTCGGCTGCCTTTAGACGATTTATGGTGACCAACTTCCTGCGGCCAAGATCATCGATTTTGACCTTAAGCTGTACTGCCTCCGTTTGTAGACAATGCAACTTTTCCGCCAGCACATTATTATCACGCATTGCTTTCTCATATTTAATGTGCTCTTCACGCATAAGTTTCGGCAAATGATTAACGTTCTTCAACTTCTCATCGATCTTGGCACGCAAATCATCGATGTCATTGTAGATACTTGACTCCAGATGTTTGTTGTTAATGTTCAACTTTTCAATTTCTTGCTTTTGTGTCTTCATAATTTCCTGGGCTTTGACGCAACGTGTATGATAATCACTTATGGCATCCCGTTGTTGTCTGATGATATAACGATATTGGGCTTGTTCATTCTTCAAGCTGGAAATCGTTGTATAAAGTTGACTTATATCGTGGCCATCACCATCATGTGTTACCTTTTGTTGTTTTGTGGTAATCACATCATTGAACACATTATAGACATCCTTAAGTGTATTGTCATGTGGTGGATTGTTCTCTTGATCAATATTCGAATGACGTACACTGCGTCGTTTAGATGATGATTTCAATGCTGAGATTTGCTGCACCTGTGAACGTTTGCTGTATTGGTCTAAGTGACCATGTTTATGGTACATCATGTAATCGCGATCTTTTAACTCTGAATTCGAAGGTCTCGTTGTCAGAACAGTCATAAAACTATTATGGGCATTATATAAACTTTTGGCTGCTTTCGGTTTTATTACAATATCCGAAGTAATACTTGTCGTAGAGCCACCATGATTGGTTGTGTCCGAATCGTCAACATGTCTACCACCTCCTCCGCCAGTACGAGTTCGATTTCTAATGAAATGAAGCTTGTGCTTATGTTGCATTTCATTCAATTCATAATTAATCTGCATATATTTCTCTTCCAGATCTTTAGTTGTCTCATTATATTCTTTTAATTCTTGCTTATACATGGTTAATTCGTCTTTAAGTTTTTTGCCAATATTGTCATGACCATGATGACGATGGTGATTCGGTTTGATCTTCTTCTGTGTATTGGACAAACTACTTCGTATGCTTAATAGATTCGATTTAATATCCTCATCGCCTTCGCTTAGCGAAAGTTCATTATTATTTCGTTTCGTTTTATAACGATTGATCTGTGTTAAACTCGATTGTGGCGTTATATCATCCGTATCGACAATATTGTCTTCGAGTAGAGAGGATTTTGATCTTCGCTTTAGACTCGAGCGACTGGAACAATCCAATCTGCCATTATCATCAACAGAATCTTCATTTATAACATTTTTATCTGATTTTGTCTTATCCAACTCAAAATTTTGATTTTTGATTGCTTCCATATAGTAGGAAAATTTATATAATTATAAAAATATTTATACATAGATTTTTTTAATGCACTTGTAAAATTTAGTCGCCTTCCTTTCAACAGATAATTTATTAGAAAGATTTGCTTGTTTATAATTCCAAAAAAAATTCACAAAAAATTTAATTTCACTAAGTGAAACGTTTAGATCAGACTACTGGGTTCCATGGAAAAATAAGCTCTCTGTTGGGTAGAAAAGAAACTGGATCTTTGTCCACCTCATATTTTCAGATTTTTCTTTGGCGGAGTAAAGACTTAATTGTTGCTCGTACAAGAAATTAAGTGGGTAACACGTACTTATGTTAGTAGGTGGATTACACCACCAGACTAGATATTATTCGAATCTAATAGCCTGGATTATTAGGTTCATTCGATGATTATTATTCAAACATGATTTTATGCAACGTACTCTAAGTCTACATTATCATTAAACGTTAGTAAAATCTATAGGTCCTTTACATCCAACCAGAGTTAAAGGAAAATTTATACTTATTATATGTTTGTAACAATAAAGTGAAAAATATTGAAAAGGGCATTCCTATGACAAAGCTTATCATTTAAATTAAAGTAGGGACGGACGAATTCAAAAATTTCCTTGGAGATAAATTTGCAATTTCTATTGATTCTAGTTGACTTGATATATGGTCCAAATTTGAACATACATAATCTACATTGATTTAAAAGTACTTATCTAGCTTCATACCTCTAAAATGCCTAATGAAGAGGCCTAAGACTCTACGGATACCTTTCCGAGTTAGCCTAAGTATCTCTTGAGTTCTTTAGTGAGAGCTAGAAGGTATGAAATTTTTGGCTACTCTTATATTTTTCTAATCAATATTGGTATGGTTTAACTACAGATTATTGTTTGAGTGCTCATGCTCCTTTCCTAGCTAGTTCATCTGCGTCTTTGTTTTCAAGATAACCACTATACCCCTTCACCCAAATAAGATGAAAATAGTTATTTACAGTTAGTCTTTTTAGTCGTATTAAGTAGTCCCAAAAATAATACGTGTACAATAGCTTCTATTTGATATCGAAAGCGCTGAGTGCTTGTATTAGAACCTTGCTACCATATCATAGTGAATGTAGATGTTCAAGTTATTCTCTTATGCATAGCTCTTTTGCCTGGATTACGGGCTGAAAAACTAAGTTCCCATGTTTCTGAATAAGCGCCTCCTGGGATTTTCCTGATAGACTCTTACATCAAATCCAGTGTTTGTTTTTGACACATCTGTGTACCACATATGAGAATCACAAACGGGCTTTGGTCTTAACTGTTGTCAGTTTAATCTATCTGGGAATATATGTAACTACAAAATTGTGTTACAAGTTAAATTTGGTAGGGCAGAGGGTAAAGGGTAAAGTCTCTTTTGCTCAGATTGAGCTTATCCCTGTATAGAGATTGTAGATAGACTACTGATTCTTTTTTATTATCTCAGATGACAGAACATTGTTTCTTTCTTTATAAACAAATGGATTGACGGTAAATTTAATAATAGGAGCTCAAGGGCAGCTTGGTAATGGAATCCGTATTTAACAATTATATTGCATTTGGTTATTGGTCTAATCTTTACCATAGACCTCCTCATAAGGTTTATTAATATCACGCCGAAACAGGAAAGACATTTCATAGAAAATTATCATTCAACTTTTGCAATAGTTCCAGTCCATCACGAATAACTAATGCTGTCAAAGCATCTAACTAAAAATATAACTGCCAATCGAATGTAAAAAGAAAACTTCGTGCAGAATTTTAGCTCTTTAGCTCAAAAACTGAGGGACTAGTTTTTATACATGCAGGTGGACATGGCTCAATCAACTCGTCTAATAAAGAATATAAGTATAGACTTTATGGGGTCTCTTCTCTGTGTTACAAATATCTTGATAAACTTATCATATTATGACCATATAAATTGTTTGTTAGGTGTATTAGAAATCTATAGATAAGAATAAAAGTTTAGAGGAGATTTTCTTTAATGCCATACTAACAATCTATAGACCATGTAATAATTCCACTTGTAATATTAGTGAAGGGAACAAACACTGTGGACAACTTAGCCTTCACATTATCAATTGATTTGGATTGATTACAATGAGCTTCTTTATTCCATATTTGAGTCATGATAATCGTAAATCTAAAACAGTCTTTGATCATTACTAAAGAAGTAAAAAATCAAAAAGAATTAATACAAATTCTTTAGATAAGAATGATCTATGTCTACTCTTATATTCATACATACGTACGTATACATTTCCATTTTCAAGATTTTGGAATAATCTTAGTGTGTTGTATTAAAAAATTGTGCTTTTATTAGAGAACACATTAAGTGGAGCATGAGTATGAGTATGAGAGAGAGAGTAAAGAGCCTTAAAAATATTCTAAAATTAAATTATTCAAGAAAAACAAAAAGAAAAAAAAAAATAATTGAAATGTTTGTTGTAGCAATGGGGTGGCACATTATATTAAATAAAAAAAATATTTGAGGAGCGGAAGCATGCTAGAGAAGCATATTTGTTTAAGGTGAGAAAGCAATGATGCCGGAGAAGATGTTTGAGATGACACAAGATTTTTTTTAAGGAAAAGTCGAACGAAAGAATAAATTTGCTTTACAAAAATGTGCTCAGTTGATTTTTTGCACTCCGTGGCGCCGGTACATGATCTGAATGAAGGTGGAACTAACAAATTAACGGTGTACGCATCATTAATTGGCAGATATTCTCATTATACGGCAGCGATGACGCATCATGTGCTTCAGCAGCAATTTGCGACGCACATTATTATGGCTGTGATGATGATGATGACGGCAGCAACAGTAGCAATAACCACTGAGGCCTTGGCATCTGCCAACTGTTGGAGCACTAGTAACGCAACAGATGTGTGCATCATACAAGCAACTTTGTATACATTGAAACCAAATGATGATGGTGAAGGAGAGGACTATGGATTGCCACTGGATATTGATTGTACACAGTACAATGAGACTACAATAAAATCAAATGATGATGATGGTAGTACTAGTACTACTGCGCCTAGAAGTTATATGGAGAATCGTTCTGCTCGTAAGGCACATGTTCAACTTGATGGTTGTCATACGCCTCTGGCTGCCACCACTTATGGCCTTGAGTATTTACACAATTGTGCTGAAATAAGTAGCCTATTGATCAAGCGTTTTCAAGGTGATGCCACATTGGATATAAATTGTGGTGATAATGACATTGAGAAAGATTTTCAAGTTTCTGCTTTATATTTTCGCCATAATGATATCGCCACAATTGGAGCGAATAGTTTTGCTAATCTCAAGGGATTGCAACACTTGCAATTCGATTCTAATTCATTACGTTATGTGGAGTGCCTTAAGCTACCGAGAGATTTAAGTTTACAGACTGTTAGCTTCAGGCAAGAGAAGTTGTTGGCCTTAAAAAATTCATCACTTTTTACTCATCTTGATGTTCACACACTGGAACTGGTTTCGCTCAAGTTTATAGTCCGGAATTTGTTTAAAGAACTGCCATCTAAGCTGGAGTCTTTAATAGTGGCAAATACTTCGGTGGAGGATAATAAAGTGATTTTAGTAAATCCAATGCAACTGAAGAATATAAGCATTATCGATTGTGCTTTAACAGAATTCCATTTAATTGAACAAAAATCCATTGTACAGCATCTTAATTTGGCTAAAAATGCTTTGAAAGCATTTAGTGTTGAGTCTAA
This sequence comes from Amiota communis, assembly GCA_037043315.1. Classification (NCBI taxonomy): domain Eukaryota; kingdom Metazoa; phylum Arthropoda; class Insecta; order Diptera; family Drosophilidae; genus Amiota; species Amiota communis. The sequence continues at coordinate 327,052 of JBAMAV010000758.1, read as the reverse complement.
TGCCGAATTGGGACAATCAAACTTGCTGAATCTCGATATGAGTGAAAATGGTTTAGTATTTCTGGAAAAAGATTGGTTTAAGAATTTAAAATCTTTACAAAAACTCCACTTACATGGTAACCTTTTCAAGTCACTTTCTTTGCCCATCTTGTTGAAACTTACCAAAAGCATTGAATTTATTGACTTACGTGATAATCGTTTGACAAAACTAAGTGACACTGAATCGAGAGTAGAATGTGAATTGACACGCATACAAATTGATCGAAATCCTTGGAGTTGTATGTGGCTATTAAAATTTGCTCATACTCAACCGGAGAAGTTTCGTTTATTCCAATATGATAAGTATATATCACAATTAAATGTCAATGGCTTGGCATGTCAGTCGCTAGAAGCGGAAACTGAAGAGGAATTTGAAGTAAAACAACAAATACCAAAATCGAATTTCATAGATATAAATGGTATTGAACGTCAGGTGGTGTTTAATGCCACTGAAATGCCAATGGGTACTTCAAATTATACAATAATCTATGGTGATCTTGCTTATGAAGTGAAACGTAATCAAAAAGCTGAAGCACTTATCATTGTATTTATGCTACCAGTTGGAATTGCTTTATTATTTCTACTGCTCTATATGTGGTTGCATTGCCAAAAGGTATTTCATCTCTCCTATTATCGTAGCATACCACAAATGGGTTGGTGTAAGTCCAATAATAGCAATAATCCACCAACATGTTACCACGAACGTTTCGATGTAGTGCGTTTTCCAGTAGGCAATACGCAGGCAAATGGTGACATAAATTATGGTGTCAGCAATGGTTGTGATGATGGCTATGAGACACCTATCAATGGTCAAGCATCAATATGCAATTGTCAATTGGATATGCTAATGGAATGCCAAAAGACTTGTCATGTTACTTATGAAGCCTTACCGGAAGAAAATGCTTATCAAGTGTATTCCGAGATCAAAGAGGATGATGATGATGATTCATCACTAAAAGATGCAAATGGAAATGGAGGAGTGACAATAACAATAACACCAACAGCACCTATTTATGATCATCTATCGTTCATTGAAATTGATGAGCAACAACAAATTGCTGGCAACGCCGAGACTTCGTAAGGCTTAATTAAGTTGTTTGGTTATGAGAGATTATCACATCTAGTCAGTATTAGTTGTACTTATGTATTTATTAATTAAAATTAAACATTTATGTTGAATTGCAATTGAATCATTATAATTAAATAAAGTAGTCCAACCAATATTTCCTATGTCCAGCATCATACGATTTATGTTTGACGACGTGCATGCTTTGAACCCACTATGATGCGTTTAACAATCACTTTGGATTTAGGCTTAACCTGCGTGCTATTTATAATCGGTTTATTCTCCTTTAATTCCTCATCACCAGTATCTGAGGTTAGAGGGCTTAGATGATGAACAACAGGTGATGCCACAGAGAATTGAACACTTTTCTTGGTATCTTCGGCAAATATATCGCGCTTTGTAGTGAGTATGGAACGCATATGGCCATTTTCCGATGGTATATTGCTTTTTATTGCACTAGCGACCAGCGCCAGTTTGCCCATGGATTTTGGTGGTGTAGGTGGTCGCAATTTCATGGGTGTGTCATCTTCAATTTCAATAATATCATCGCTATTCTGGTTAATGGGCAATTCTGTTTTCAGTTCAACTGAGGGTACAGTTTCAGTTTTAATCTTAACTTCAGTTTCCAACTTAATATCAGTATTCTCAATTTCCATTTTTGGTTCAAGTGAAGTCTCTTTTGGTATTTCTCTATTAATTAGTGAGACATTTTTCACTCTTATGCCTGAAACTATTGATTCTTCTTTAACCTCCTTATTGGTTGTTTCCACTGGATGATGTTCCTCTTTTATGATTGTGGTCAATCCCACATTTCTATTGACAACCTTATTCGGAGTTGTAGTGGGTGTTGTTGATTGTGCCTCCAACTGCTGCATATTGACAATACGTGGACGCGCTAATTTCAATTCCGCTTCTTTAATATTAAACTCAATTGCATTGTTAGGCTTAAAGCTGACCTTATTCTCTGTCAATAGATTCTCACGATCAATCAAAACACAGCGTGACTTAAGAGATTCAAAGCGCCAACTAGAAAGGAGCAAAATTTAGTCAAACTTAAGAATATATATATTTTTTTTATTTATAAAGCTTACCGTGCTAAATCCTGTTGGGAATTGCGTAGTTGCTCTTCTAGACTTGCCTTCTGTATGCGGACGCTGTGTAATTGCTTTTTGAGATCATCGGTTTCTTGTCTAAATGAATGGTAAGTTTGGGTTTTTGTTTTTGTTGTATATATATATAAATATTTATATAAGTTAGATAGACTTATAGATTTTAGATCTATTATAGTTATTGTCTTGTTAGATTGATAAATGCTTCCAAAAGGACTAATAGAGTACAAAATATGCAAAGCAAGATACACTCAATAGCTTAGAGCTAAAATGCTTCATCAAATTTGATAACATTTTGGATAACTCATACTTGCAAAAGTTCAGCATTGAATCAAGCCACAGTACAGATTTGTCAACAGCCAAATCCTTTAAACGTTCCTGGGTCCAATTCAATTTTCGTTCAAGCGTTTCATTTTGATTATTAAGATGGCGTATGCGTTCATTAAGTTTGTCTAAAATTAATAATGAATTTTTTATAATTTAAATTAATGACGCTTTTCTTTCTTCTGTTAAGAACCTTGATATGTTTTGTCTGCTTTACAAAAGATGGTACTGCAAATCTGTAGTTCACCATGCATGGCTATATTTTCTCGTTTCAATCGTCTTATTTCATACTCGCTTTCCGTGTAAGATTTTTTCATTTGCATATAGCTTTTCTTTTGGGCAGCAAGTTGTTGCTTCATGGCTTGACGGTGTTCATCAACCTCAGCGAATAATGAATTGCCTTTTTGGCCTGCAATGGAAAGTGGATTTTATTATATTATTATCTTGGATCATCACCATCATATTTACCTATTGCTGGAGCTGCACTAAGCTCAGCTATTTTTGCATTTGCCTCTACTAGTTGATCCTGTGCACTTTCTAGCATTTGTACTTTCTCCTCAAGTTCATCACGTTTAAAACGCATATTCTCTTCAAGACAATTGACTTGATCACGCAGTATTTCAATAGTTTTCTGTAATAAAAATTTAATATGTTATTTTGGTGAATTCGGACTAGCTTTATAGTTATAAATGTAGTCCGTACCTCTTTCTCTGCTACTACAAACGTATGCTGTACACTGTTATCGGCACATTGTTCCAGTTTCTGCATCAATTCCATATTTTCAATTTCTAATGCCGCTTGACGTTCCATACAATCAGCATGAGTGTTCCCTGGTAGTGCTTGATTTGCTTGGCTTTTACGCGTTGCTTCATCCAATTTTTGTTTAAGTTCTACAATTTGTTCAGCATTGGCGTCATTGTCCTGTTGCAATATTTCATGTTCACTTTGCAATTGTTTATGTTTGCGTCGCAGTTCATCCAACTCCTGCTGTGTTTTGTTGTCACCATAATTGCTGGAACAATTCACTTGGCTACTAAGTTGTTCCAGTTCTTGTGATAGATATGCTTCTGCTGCTGTTGCTGTATCCAAATTTCGTTTGAGTTCATAAATCCTTTGTTTATCTTCTTCGCTGGATTCTTTGAGTTGTTGATAGCGTTCGTTTAGGAGTTTATATTCTTCCAGTAAATCGTCCAAGGTTAAAGAGTTTAAATCTAATGTAGATTCCATTTTGTGCAAAAACTTATGAATAAATTTATGCAAGAAATGTACAATATTAAAATTTTATACAACCAATTTAAAAGGGACGCGCTTTGTATAATGCTGCTAGCTGCTAGTGCTGTACATTGTTGTTGCCTGCATCAAACAATAAAACAGTGCTGTAAGGTTCGTTAACTTTCATTAAGCAAAACAATAATCGTCGTCATGTGCTAGAGATGACGCTATGGTGTTAAATTATGTTGGAGCGCCATCTAGCACATGACTATTTACTTATTATTTTGTTCAAACTACCCACGCGGAACAGTTGCTATAACAACAATGCTACAAAATCAAAACACAAACATTAATTGTTCCGATTCTGAACTAATCATTATTTATTGTTCTTATTTTTTCATTAAAATATAAAAATGTCACAAGAGGATTTGACCAATTCGCAGGATAAAAATTCCACAACTTATCAATCGGATGATTTGTTGGAAAAGCTTAAGTTGCTCAATTATGAAAGACATCTGTTGCGTGAATATAAACTGAAACCATTGTCACGTTATTACTTTGTAAAATCAGTTAATCCCGGTGAACAATTTTATATGTTCACCCTTATATGCTGGTGGTTATGTCGGAAACTAGGTAAAGATATGGAGCGACCACAAGAGTCTGATGATCCCAATACGGTTATAGCAAAAATTATACAAATACTTGAGGAGATTGTAAGTAGTATTGTAGATTGTTGAAAAACGAAGCTAAGGAATTAAAAATATTCCAGGATGCTCCTGTTGATTTTCAACCCAATAAATTGATACGTGGTGCTGGGCCCATTTGCTTAATGGTTTTAGATTGTTTGGCCACACAGGCTCTCAAAGTAACTAAGGTAAGTTTTAGTGATTATATTGAAAGATATAATTTTCCAATTGTTAACCCCTGCTGCTTTCCAGGTTAATTACCAACATCTACACATAGCTCAGGAAGAAGAAGTGTTGGGGGATTATTTGGAGGATAATGCCGAAATCATACTTGAAAAGCTTGAGGATGAGCAAAATGGTGCCTTAAGTGATGAGAGTGATATGGAATTGGATGGACAACATTTTAAGAATCTCAATTGGCTTGATAGAAGACGCAAACGTTCCGATGGCTTGATTGATGGCCAACATGCATCGCTACCCTATACAGAACGTTTAAGTGATCATCAAGAATGGCGTTTAGAGTTGGAACGCGTTTTTCAACATTTGAAAGTGTTTGTCAAAGCTGATCCTCGTGATTGGCGGGCGCATCTTACACAAATGGAAAACTTAAAAGCAAATATGGGAGAGGTGAGCTGTTTAACTAACTAATCTTATTCAAAAGATCTATTGTATAGTGGTGGTGTGTAATTTTTTCAGGTCGCTGAAGAAACCCAAAATCATTTGAAGAAATTACATAATGAATTCACATTTTCATTGGAGAAAATTGAAAGCCGTGAGAAACATTTGAATAATGAGCTACAAGATTTAATTAAACAGTATAAGGATGTCTCAATTGAATTGTCAACTGTTGAACATGCCAATGCACAGATGCAAACGGACATGGAACGCTTAATGGGAGAACTCAATGAAGTAATGGCCGAAAATGATGCCAAAAAAGAGGAAATGGAAAGACGTGGTCAAATCATGTCCGATGGCAGTAAGTAGACATAGTACTATCTATGTTATTCTTTTGTTATCAATTTTTGTTAATCTAGGTTCTGTACTGCAAATCAAGAAAGCAATAGCCAAACTCAAAGAAGATGTGGCTCAAATGAATCTTGAGGTAGCATTGTTAGTGCATGCCAATGATCAGGATTTGGTTATACGTCAAACTGGTGGCAATCTAGCAGATTTGGATGGCATGGGAACATTTTAGTTTGTTGAATCATTGAAATAAATAAGCCACCACCAGAAAAACACCATGTGTGATTTGAATGCTGTTTTGTTTATTATTTAAAGGCAAACAAATTGGCCAATTTTCCATCATCATCATCACCATCATCATTATTAATGGCAATGATGGCGGTAGTACCTGTTTGGAAAACCTTTTAGCACCTTGGCACCACGTGCGCTTATCAACAAGAATCACAAAGACCAAAATAAATAGCGATTGCTTGCACAACTTTGCTTAGTGCTTGGGAGCGAGCCAACCTCTATCTGTCCGTCCTTTCGTCCAACGGTTCGCTTGTCCGTCTGTGAATTTGTTTGTTTGTTTATGTAAACGCGGCGGCGCGGCGTTTGTAACACCTTAATATCAACCACAATATACTTGTTTTCATCTCCTTTTCTTTTTTTTTTTTTGAAAGGACTACGTACAATATTTGGTGTAAAAATTGCCATGTACGTGCCTGACCTGGCCCATTCACCAAGTGCTTATCATCAGTATAGAGTAAGGAATATACCGCCAAACGTTTAGGCTTATCATATCATAAATGTTGGTTAACCAAACCAATCGATTTTACTTTCGATATTTGCTTATTTGTGGGAGAACTCGAAAGATGATGATAACAAGGTGATAATTATTGATGATTGCCGCCCTATTTGTTGGCTTAGCAAGCAATTATGAAACTAATCATCATCATCATCAATATCAACATAATCATGATCATCATAAAAATGAACGTGACCTTATCAGCTAAAGGCAACGTTGGTGGTCGTCGTCATCATCATGAGAACTTTATATAGATGGCATCAAATTGATATGAATTTGATGTTTGAACAAAAAAGATGGAAGAGTAGAGTGAGAGGGTATATATTAAAGGAAGTCCGTATAAGTATGGAAATCATTCCGACTGTAAGCATATTGCTGTTGATCAATCCAGAAAGCGACCTCTCCATCTGTACAAAATTATATAGGCATCAATTTATAGTAGAATACAATCCCATCTCGCAAGAGATATATAAGCAACAAACTGGCTTTCACACTAACAGGACAGGGTTTGATAGCCTCGATCGGAATTCTCTTGAGCTCTTGGAAAACTCTTTGCGTTCTAGAGATGTACCGATATATATAGGTCTTGAATGCAAACAATAATCGGTCACGATGCGCTCTATAACTTTTCCTCGTAGTTCTCGATGATGAGTTGAACATAGCGTTAACAAGAGCTAGAAGAGATAGCGTACGTGGATGATAATGAGGTCCTGTGAAGATTTGACCTGTAGTCAAATTTGAATAAGCTTAGTATGTAAGTAAAATTAAGTCTAAAATAAACGTTGGCAAAACTGAATTCATCTCGAACCTCACGGCCCTCGGTTTACCATATTCGGTAAAGAAATTTAGCCGTAAGTCGGAGTTTTGTAATCTGGGGAGCAAAGTAACACCTACAGGTGGAACTACTGAAGATATTATAAATCGGATAAAAAAAGCATGTACCGCTTTTGCCCAATTAAACAACATATGGGCCTCAAATTCCATATCAGCTAACACCAAACTTCGTATCTTTATTTTCAACGTAAAATCGAAGCTGTTATATGGCTGCGAGTCTTAGTCGCTGACAACAGTACATACCCTGAAGTTGTAAACTTACGTTAATTCCTGCATGCGCAAAATTTTAAGTATGGTGGCCTCCCATCATCTTTAACCACGACCTACTTAAGTTGACCAAAGAACTTTCATTTGAAGTACTAATCATACGTATATGATTTGGATGGATGGGCCACACTTAACGCAAAGATGCCGGAGATGCAGGGCAGCTCTGTGGTGCAACCTGCAAAATTTAAGAAATTGTAGAAGGAGAAAAACAGCTTGAAGACGTATGGTGGACGCTGACTTGAGGAACTCTTATAGCAACTAGAACAATGTGAAGCTTCTCGCACAAAATCTGATTGGCTTTTATAGTTTTGATTTGGCCCTACGTGAAGAATCATAGTATAAACAGACCTAAACAGATGATATAGTGTCAGCGTATTTCTATTATGACTACGGTAATCATTAACAAATGATATGTCACTGTTAATAGGGTTTAATGGCGGACGAAATCTATTTTTATCTAAGTATAAAAAAAATGAATGAAATGTTTCTTATCCTGGCAAAAGAAACATCAAAATTGTTCTTACTCAAATGTAATAGTAAAATTGACAAAAATTACCTAAGATTTTGTTCAAGATTAATTACATAAATTAGCAAAAAGTGCTGCTGCCAACTAAACGATTTTTCATTATCAACAAATTAGCAGCTTTATTTTCATTAATCTCCAAATACAGAAAAGCTCATACAAAATTTCAATGTTGTAAATGCACACACACATGAAAGGAAAAATGAGTTTGCGCTGCTGGGCCTGGAAACAAATCGATAGATTGCCTTTAACATCCAATTTAGTGAAATATTTTAGTAGTAAACAAAAGAATTTTGCTGCACATTCATCGTCAACGCTTCGTCATCTCGCAGATTTTATTTTCTCTCGCTACAATCTTCTGTCTTCTTTCTGTCTTATGTATTTTTGCTTTATTCTCTTTTATTTTGTGTGTGTGTTTGTTGTTGTTGTTTTGGTTTCTTTCATTGACTACTACCGTGCATTTCCCACGGTAGGATGCCCCAATGTATTGGATGGATGGAATTGTTGGAGTAGAGTGTGTGCGATTGTTGTTGGCCGCGGGGCAAACATAAGCCACGCTTACTTACTTGTTTGTTGTTATTTTTTGTTTCTTGTTTTTAAGCTTTACCCAGCGAACACTTGTAATAAGAGCGCAATCTACACAATGAAGAGCTTAAAACTGAGAGAGAGAGAGACAGACAGAAATAGAGTGTTGAATATTGGGTTGTTCAAAAAGTTAGAGAGGTTTTTTGATTAATTTTCATTACACTGTTTTGAGCAATGACTTTTTGTCATTTATCAGGTAGCCTCAGGCTCAAAGAAACTTTCTCAAACATTTTACTATTGAAAGAGTTTTACCAGATACGTAATATTTGGAAGTTTGATGGGGGCAATAGTAGGTGACAGCACATCCCAATCAAGCTCCATTAAATTTGTACGAGGTCTCTTTCAAGGATAGGGTGAATCTCTGCAAAGGAATCACTTCATTTTTATAGCTATTTTCAGTAGACATCAGGATATATCATTTGATAAGAGATCATGGAAGACAGGACCCTTTCAATTATACTATAGTCATCTTCTATAGCAAGGTGATCACCTTGGTTAGCCTCTCCGGTACTTTAGTTTGCCTACTGTGATATATTTTATGGCTGATATTGTTTTAAACATTTCATTTATTATCTCCGTGATCATGCGTATCAAGAATGGATTGTTATCTTTCTGTCTAGACTCTAGAGAAATGATTGTCGAAATATGTGCGCTTTGATCATTGAATTTCTTTCAAATGGAAAATTAACCATCACAATAGACAAATTTTTCTTTATGATCTTTTGATTTTGTTGACTTTTTGAACAACCCAATAGAATAACTAAGACGTGGGAGGAAGCTGCTGCATGAGACTAGTGAATATGCAGATTATACTTACTATGTATATATGTATGTAAGTGCATTTATCCTTGTGCTTGCGAATGCATAACTTTACTTGAAGTCCGTCGATCGGAAGAAGATGCAATGGTGAATGAATAAATGAGTTTTTGGCTTTAAGCAATTTTATTTTTGTTATTGCAAAAATCGTGTCTTTGCTAAAAGTTGAATGAGCTTAGCTTCTTTCTTGCTCTCGTTCTTTAGTTTCTTTCACAGCTCAGTCACATTGTTGCTGCCAATGCTTTTCTACCTGACTGACTGACTGAATGATTACTTACATACCACCCTTCTAACCACCATTAACTTTAAAATTGGTTTAATTTAATACTAGAACCAACCATAGTACTATTGTACAATACAATGGTATAATACTACAATAATATGCGACGGCGCCACCTACAAAATCAAACATGAGAAACAATGTACATATGTATGTATGGTAGGTAGTATAAGTTGAACCCCAAAATATCGAAATAAAAAGACAATAAAATCAAGAATAATTTCTTAATAAATAAAAAATCATAAACAAAGAAAAACAATAAATTGTATGCAATAAAAGAAAAGAAAAAAAAACTTGAAATATAAATAAAATAATAAATTTTATTACGAACACACATAGATTTTTGTTTCTTGAATGATGCTGCTGAGCAGCTAACTGAATGGAAGGTAACCATAACGTTAAAGATGATCATCATTATTATCATCATGAGATGACGATAATGATGACTACGACGACGACGACGACATTTGGCGATCGCGCAGCGGGTGACTACTGTAAGCGCGCGGGTTAGGGGGCATCCATGACACGACATAGTTGCCGACAATGGGCCAACTCTAACAACTGGTGAAGTCCAAAAGTATCCATACCTTTCTTTGGTGGATAGCTCAAAAAATCATGACTGAATTATGAGCAACAACGCGTTAAGTTTGATGAAGAAGAAGATGCCGACGTTTAGGACACTGTAAAAGAAGAAGGGGACAAGGAAGCGTTGAATAGCGTCAACAAAATATATAAAAAAAGATACAAAAGAAAATAAAACAAAATAAGGTGGAAAACAAAATCATTTGTTTTGTCATATGAAATTCCCAAAAATAATAGCTTTGCATAATTTATGGTTAAAAGAAATATACATAAAATGAACAAAAACAATAAAAAAAAATCCAGTTAGATGACGTATGGCATGCGGGGGAGACAGCAGCATATCATGGTAATGAAGAGCTTTGTTATTAACTGGACAGTCCAGCTTGGTTAGTTGGTGGTTAGGTTGGCTATTCATAATGGTGGTGGCGTTTCATTCATTGTCAAGCCAAGCATTTCATTCATTCATTCATTCATATATTTCAGTATTGTTTTGTTATTGTTTTAAAGCAATGATGATGATGATGATAATGACGATGTTTATGATGATGCTGATGATGATGTAGTAGTAGTAGTGGTGTTAGTGGCTAAGAAATCTTTGTATTTTTGACTATACTACCTGTTTGTTATATGTATATATATCACTAAAGCACACAATGAGGTAGTTATAGACAATGAATATAGTCATTTGACAATGGATAGGGGGACTATGGGGAATGGAGGGAAACGAAGAAAGATTTAATTTGGACAACATACTGTGTGCGTTCACCATCATCATCTTCATCGTCACTACTATTGTCGTCATCATCAGTTTCAGTTTTAACTTTAACTTTAACTTCATCACTACTCAAATGCCCAAAGACACCCAGGTTGCTGCGAACACTTCGATTTATATGCAAATCAATCGTAATAAAACAGAGAATGTGGTTTTTTTTTGTTATTGTATTTATGTATTTATTGTTTTCTTTGGTCGCACACATTGTAGGTGTTTATGGTGTCTGTTTTGTTTTAATTTTTGAATTTCAGAGGCGCTATAAAAATTGTATAGTATGGTATGGTATTTGTTTTGTGAATTGGAAGCCTTTGTCAAGAAGTTATTGGAACATAATTAAACGATGAATAGTTTTCTTAACAAATCAATTTTTTTTATGTATTGATAATCATTTTATTTAATGTATCTAAATTAAAAGAAAAATTTACTTATATTCGGAAACAATCACTCTTTTTCTTAGATCTTCTTGATCTAAGTATGTATTATGAATCTAACATGTCTTCTCTTTAAGGATCTAAATGCTTCTTTTATGTAATTTGGTTTCCGTAAGACTTGATTATATTTGCTTTTGTTGCGTTGCCAAGGAAGTTACCCTATTTTACTGATTTGCTTGAAAAATTCCCCTCTTTAAGAGTCAATTTGAACTTCAATACTTTGTGAATCGTTATTATTGAATGATTTGCTGTTAATAATCTTGTCTTTCTCAAGTTACTCGATGGATTAGACGTTTTGGACGCTCATCAACAGTTGCCCACTTAGCTGACGATGTGACTTCGGAGAGTAACAAGTAAACCAATGTTTGTTGGTTGTTTTCCATAGAGAAAAGGCGCTATGTCATTTCTCAAGCTATTGCTCTGCATAAACAATGCTTTCTCTTACTAAAAACAAATTTTGATCAACTCATTCATGATTGTTTAACAAAAGTAGAGTCAAACTACCTTAACTTGTAAAATAATCCTTCGATTGACATATTTTCTTTTTTTTTTTTTTGTATGCGAACAAGGAGGTCTTAATCTTACAAAAGATACTTATAGCCCGTGCTACAAGTTATGATGGGTTCCTACCGACTAAAACACCCCTATCGTCTAAAATCCTATTGTTTTCATACGGTACCGTCGAAACATTCCTTCGCAGGGAGGGATAATATCCTTTATTAATTAGTTAGGCGCCATTGTTCACTCGTACATACGAGCCCCACATATAATGTCAGCAATTTGGGTTGCAAAGAATGTCCAGTCCTTTGTTCAATTGATAATACGCCTTACAATCTCCTGTGAATTGCAGGAAGATGCAAGGCGAGCATAAGTTCTGCTCCGTGCTCATGGAAATGCGAGCCGGGTTCCACCACGTCTTCACACAGACTACAGTATGGATCCACAGCATGCCCAAATCTGTGAAAGTATTGCCTGAAGCATCCATGGCCAGTTGCGAATTGGGTAAATTCAGACCCTACGTCTCTGGATCGGCGCTTAAGCCATTCTGCAATACTGCTAGTACACCTACCGCTTCGTCTGCAACAATATGCTGTGCAGATCCTCAGGTTAGTAACCCTGTGAGCACTCTTTATGCTTCGTAGGTACGATTTGGTTGCCAGCACCCCTGCCCAAATAAGAGCTGCATTAAGTAGTATGGATATACTCACCGAATCTAGTAGAACCCGTGTTTGCTATCTGGGCCCCTAAGTTCGTTATAGTCCTTGAGAATTTTTGTATAACGGACGCTGCTTTTTTGCCTGACTGACTTATGTAAAGCACAGCCGGTGCTCAGGTACTTTATGTAAGTCTTCGATTCGATGATGTGGTTCCCCATGGATTGACATGAACTGTATGCATATGTATATATTGTGTCATATAAAAAGTCTCCGCGGTTTTTTGCCACTCGATGGTGTTGGTGTCCATAGATCTAGCAACACGAACACATGTTTGAAAGGTGACATTTCAGGCATGGTTTGAAACTGGATGCTTTCATATTCTTCATTACCACCCTCGGGAGCTATTGTATACATAGTATTTCAAAGGATTTATGTTTGATTCTCCTCACGAAGAACATTTCCTTATGGATTCTTTGAGTTGAAGTAATATTATAGAAGATGTGTTTATTTTTGGAATTACCCTCTCAGAGAATACAAAGCCCACACTTGAATATTTATTGAAGGACATTTTAGTCTAACAAAATTTAAATCTTTTGGATTTGTGAATTGAATCATGAATGTCAAATCTTGTGCTACTTTGAATTAAAGTTCAAGGTGGGATATGGTAACGTCAAACAATCCGGTTTATGAATTTGCAAAAATCACAAAAAAAAAAACCATCAAAAATTCATAGTCTAAATTTTTTGTCTGAAATTAAATGTTTCTTTTTATATATTGTTGTTGCCATAAATTCACAAATTCACACAGACACACTAACACAAATACAGATGCATTTGCGTGAAAGTATTAAATTTCATTAATTTGCCAAATTTAGAAAAAAAAAGAGAAAAAAATCTTAAAATTCATTTGCCCCATAAAATTTTAAAACTGATGACTGTTCATTGCATATCATAAGAATGATAGTGATGAAGGAGAAGAAACTTTAGAGGGGGAACAATGAATAAAACGATTAAAAATACAAGTTATAAAGTTACAATCGTAATAATTAAGATTCAGGAGGAATCATTTATTAATAGCACATTTTACACAGTTTTTTTTAATTGCTTGGAAAAAAAGATCACATCATTATATGAATTATAATAATAATATATTTATATTAATAATATCAAAAGATTTGAAGACATAACAATTTCAGTAATTGTGTTGATTTTTGAGTACTTTCATTTTTTAATTATACATATATACAAAATATTCATCTTCAGTAGATCTTCTCTCCTGTAATCTTTTTCTCTATCTTTCTTTTCTTTCTTTGTGATTTACTAAATTTCAAGGTTCAATCACACTCGAAGGTTAAAATTAAAGCATCATTTTTTGTTTGTTTGTTTTGCTTTTTTTTTCTTCTTTTTAATGATACACAAATTGATTTAAATTCTCTTTGCTTCACCCACTTTATGCATCTATCACATAGAATCAAAACTTAATCTTTTGTCTAACTTAAGTTTAAACAAATCTATTTGCATTTGCTTTGTTAAACAAATGATTTTGTGTCACAAAAACACAAATAAAAAATTAAAAAAACAGAAACAAAGAGAAATCATTAATTTCGATTTCACTGAAGATAATGTGCCTTTCACACAAGCAGATAGTAAGTACATAAAGACAAATGTTACAGAATCTACTTAAGATCAAAGAGGGATGCATTAAAAATATGTTGCCATATGTAAGATCAAAGTTTATCCAGTTATAGCAATTTTGGAATGTCTGGATTTCAATAAATATGATTTTTATCTTATATCTAAAGAAATGAAGAGGTTACCTACATATGTACATTAAAAATTGGAATCTTATGAAAAATTTATATGGCATTTATGTCTGACTAAAAAAGAATTTGTATAAATTATCTATATAATTGAAACTATGTAAGGACTCATTTATAGTCAGTATGCTGCATTTTTAAAAGTTTTTCCTAGAAAATTAAAACAAAAATTTACCTTAATGGTTTTGCGTACGATTTTTAGGGACCCACAGTATATACTGATCCAAAGACCCTAATATGTATATATACAATATTTTTCAGCAATCTCAGCTCTTTTATTCTATAACTGAACTATATAAAATGGGACAAGCTTTGAAATGCCGAATTCAATTACTCATGCAACATTTTAATGTAATCATTTTCACATTTAAAACGTACTTTTGTCCTCTCATCTTAAAGAATTTTCATTTTTACAAAATATTGAGAACCTTGTTTTTCCTTCCTTCTAATCGATATTGGATTAAATTTTCCATATATTGTAGAATTTTAAGGGATGGAAAGTGGAACGTACATGCGTATAGTACGACAGTTTCAAACATTTTTTGCAGTGGTTAGCTTTAGTTAAATATCCAAATGATGCATAATGTTATGGAAGCTTGCAATTAAACAACAAAAAATTGGACAATCGAACAACTCTCATTCTCTTGTATGACAATACTTGACTTGACACCTCAAGAATAACCTTGGAAATACTACAAAAAATAATGTTAGAAACTATCCATCGTTCAATATACTCACCAGATCTGCAATCAGTAGGCTATCACTTCTTATGGTATGGGATGTTGTTCAATCACAGAAAAAATTTTAAAATTAGGGAGGATATAAAAAATTAGATTACCGCGAACTAGTATTTATCAAAGCAGTATCACCGATTTATAAATTGTTTAAAAATTAAAAGTTTATAAATTCAAAGGACATAATTAGTTCAAAAATGTAGAAGCTTTGCAATCACAGTACTCTTTTTAATAATAATGGAGTTCCATAGTTTATGACTGAAACATAAAGTCCTGTAAAATAACACTTCAGTATCTTAAAAACTAAGGAATAGAAAAAAGTTTAACAGAATGTTAAATACAGAAGCATCGATCGATATTTCTTTATTTTGCTTTCTAAGAAAACCTTGGTAGTCCTCCGGTCTGGATATACCATTCATTAACTATTTAGTTCATTACAAACATTATGACAAAGTATTAATACCCTTTTATTATACAATAAATAGAAAACGTGTAAGGTATAAAAAGGTGAGATGACAAAAAAATCAAAAGTTAAAATCGAGAAGCCAATAGTCGTCGTAAATTCATATTATATGTCTGCATATATTTCTTTATTATATTGCCACTTTGGTTGATATTTCTATTTCTCGTACAATAGTATTGTAGTATAAAAAACAGAAACAGTTAGTTAAAATATATAAATTATTTATTTATTTTTAGCATCAACAGTTTCAATATACAAAAAAATCGAGTTGGTTGAGATCAAGTTAACATTACTCAAATGATTTGACAAGTTTCGATGAAGGAACGATTGAATGAAAGAATGAATTAATGAATGAATGTTGTCTAAATATGAAAATGAATGGAAGTGTATGGTATAAAATCAAATCAAATCAAATTGAATTGAATTCGAACGAATCGAATCAACATGAATTAAGTCAATAAATAAAACAAGATTTCAAGACTCATTTACATGAGTTTTAGTTTGTTTTTATTTTTATGTTAATTTCATGTTTCTTGTTTCTTTTCATTTTTTATTTAATTTTAATTTTTATTTACGAATTTTTTTTAATTTGTTGGCACTTCTGTAGGAGCTGTCATATTGTTGTTGTTTGTTTGGTATTTAAATTATACAATAATAATGAAGTTGGCAAAGGTGTGTCTATTAATGGTTTCGGGGTTGATTTAATGCGTAGAAAGAAGCCTTTTAAACAAGCTTACTATATGTATTTATTAATTTATACAAGATTAACATAAATGGATGATCTTCCATTTAGTTTAATCGGAAGTTATGTTTCCAGAGAAGACATTTTTATGTGATTTTTGTCACCTACTTCTAATTAGAAGTTGGGAAACTTCTTATGGAAATATTGAAATGCTTTAGGAGACAAAGGACTGACTTTATTGATACTAAGTAGTTTCAATAGATGATCAATATAGGACCTTAAAATATCAGATTAGTGATAATAATAGATGGAAAAGCTGGTAAATTAAATTTTTCATTACTTATTTCTACGAAGCTTTATACTTTTATTTTAGAATCCAAACAGGAGAAAGATCTAATTAGTTAGTAGTTCTAACTTATTTTCAAAGTATCTTTAACTCAGTAGTTCTTATATTTAATATTTGTGAAAGTATTTTTTATCATTGCAAGTAAGGTTAGGTTATGGAGGAAGTTAGGAAGTTTGAGCCATTGTGCTACTGCTGAAAGAAGTGATGCTATTGAAACTACACACCTCTTAGGAACCAAGTCAAATTACTAATTGCGACCGGCATGCGCACTGGACCCTTGAAGCGGTGTTTCTGGTTCTTAGCACCGTTGATCAAATCACGGCACACGTTACCCAAAGACCAAACATTCCTGGAGGTGAGAGTGATACGGATACGATGCAATGAAGCATAATCCTTGTCATGAGGCTTTTCGATGTCCTTAGAATCAGCAGCCATATTGCAATATACTACTATACTTCACAGGATCATTTCTGTATATGGTACTATACTTACAGTCTTCACTTGTTTGACTTGTAATAAACGAAACAGTTGCTGCCTATGATTTTCTATCAAAACTATTTTCCTCCATTAAGTCAGATCCAGAATTCGTTTGTCGTCTAATATGTTTGTTTATTGATTCAGTTTACTTGTGAGTCGTCCATTTAATGTATATACTTTATGAACTATTTGGCAGTTGTGAGAGATGTTCCTCTACCGGCTATTTCATCAAACAATAAACAAAAATCTGATGGAACTTGAAAAAATTTGAATGTATTGCAATTATTATGAAATGGTAAACAAACTATAATGTTCAACAAGATAAAAGATAAAGAAATATTTGATTTTTAATTTAAATGCTTAGCCAAATCAAAAATATGAAATGAAATGTTATTATAAACAAAAAAATGGTTCCAAAACTTTCAACATTTTAACAACAAAAAAATGAAATTTAATTAAAATATGAAAATGTGAAAACAAAAGAAAAACATATGAAATCAATTTAAAGGCAATTTTGTAGTTAATTAAACTCTCAGATACAATGTATCTATGTACATATGTACGGTACTTACATATATGCAGACAAAATATCGTTTGTATATCATAAAGCGCGTGAACTCTGAGAGATGATGAGAAAAAAGTAAAATGGTAAAAGCAAAATAAAAAAAAAAATTGTTGTATTTTTGATATTTTGTGAAATTCTGTGAATGAAGGCATTTTTCATTCATTTGAATGGCTTCATGCTCAACAAAACAAAGCGATAACAATAACAACAACAACAACAACAACGACAATATGAATAACACCAACAACAAGAATAGCAATAAGATAAAGTGTATATAACAACCAAAGAGATAAACAGACAATAAACAATAAAACGTTGCCGAAATGTATGGGTGCCGACAACAACGACAAAGACAATGAAGACGAAGATACTTTTATTGTTGTTGTTGTTGCGGCATATTGTTTTATTTGAGACAAAGAGGCCACACAAATAACACAAAAAAGGCAAAACAATAACAACAACGGCAACGGCAACGACAAAATAAAGCAATAAGAAAACAATACAATAAAAAACTAAAGTTTCCCATGATTTGATGTTGCACACACATGCATTCATACATATTCATACATCAGGATGATAAATTGTGTGTGCTTGTGTGCATGCAT
Organism: Amiota communis; assembly: GCA_037043315.1. Classification (NCBI taxonomy): domain Eukaryota; kingdom Metazoa; phylum Arthropoda; class Insecta; order Diptera; family Drosophilidae; genus Amiota; species Amiota communis. The sequence continues at coordinate 308,931 of JBAMAV010000758.1, read as the reverse complement.
CTAGTAAGTATGTGTATTACATACATATGTATGTATATTGGAGCGCCAACAGCAAAAGCTACGACAAATAGCCGTCAACAAGGCGTATACGTAATCCAGGTAGCAAATGACAGCTACAACAACAATGAAGCATTTCTACTGGGTTTCCGCACACACACATAGATATACAAACACTTACACTTACTCTGATATGAATATGTGTGTATTGAAAAGAGCTATAAAACGGGTTAAGGGCAACTTACTCTCTCACATATGGTGGATCTCCACCGACTTAAATACTTACTAACGATTGGCTAATAGAAGGCAATGGAGTGCATGTGAGAATGAAAAGACATACACCAGTGAGTGGGTGGGTGATATGCATAAGAAGAAAAAGAAAGAAAGAGAGTGTGAGTGAGTGAGTGAGCATGTAAATGAGAGCACTAAAGCTACCATATAAAGTACAGTGGCAAATCGTTGGCATTACAGAAGCCATTGTTATCGGTTGTGAGAGTCAGAAAGAATAGGCAAAAGTGGGTGGACGATGGATGAAAGAGAAATAACTCTCTAAGAAAATACATTATAAAAAGAAGAAGAATAACACAGAGCTCTCTCAGATTCTCTCCCTCCCACAAAGCTTTCACTTTACTAAGTTTTCTCTATGTCTTTTCATTTCTTTGAGCTTCACTAATTAAAATGTATGGGGTGTGTAAGAAAAGAGAGCAATAAAAAAGTTAACGCCCACCTTCAATTGTTTCTCTCACACACACTGAGGAGAGCATTCAAGTGAGCCCCAAGTAAAATTGAGTGAATTTTTTTGTTTTCCAAATTTGAGTTGAGTTGATTTTGTAGTTGTATTTGTATGTTCTGCTGCTGTTGCTGCTGCGCTCTCTTGACTTTTCATATTCATACGAGTAGGCAATGGCGTTGCTGGGCCAATGAGAACTGCGCAAACTCACTCAAATCTCTGTTTGAGGAGAGATAGAGAGAGAGAGAGAGAGAAATTGAAATTGAGTCTAGCGCATGCGTGGCGAGTAGATAAAATATCTTTTTTGTTTGGCTTCTTTAAGATCGATCCATAAGCGTTAAATGGTTGTTACTTTTTATATTTTTATTATTTTATTTTGTTTTATTCATATTTCTGGTAATGCTTTCTTTTCTTTTTTTTTGACTCAGGTGGCAAGTGGCTATCTCGCTTACGCCAAAGGAAAAAGAGAGCGACACTTTGTCACTCATTCATTCATTCACTCATTCACTCATTCACCGGCAGCCTAAAAATTTAACGTTAAAGCAAAGTCGTCAAAGGCGGGCAATGCCAACAGCAGCAGCAGCGGCAGCAACTCACTCACCACAATAATAACAGCAACAATAACAGCAACTACAACAACAACAATAGTAATAAAAATAATAATAATAACAACAATAATAATAACAACAACAACAACATGTTTTAGAGCAGTTCAGAGAGAGCAATAGCAACAGCAGCAGAAGCTGTTTTCAGTTCGAGTTTCAATTTAGTTGTTGTTGTTGTTGCTATATTTTACTTCATTTTTTTTTGTTTTCAACACAGGCAGCTGTTTTGAACCCATCAAGCTGAAGTTTCGGATCGTAACTTTGCAGTTGACTGTCGCGCACAGAAGCGTTCGGAAGTGGAATATATTTTATTAAATAATTTAAGTTGAAGCAAAAGCAAAGCGAGCGTAAACATACCTACATAAATATAACAGCATTGAAATACTAAGTGAATTATGAACACAATTTTATTCATAAGTGAGTCATAATTAAAACGATTAAATTAAAGATATTAATAATAAAGACATTTGATAACAATAGAAAAGAAAATAAAAAAGCGTGAATTAAGTGCATGAATATTAATGAAATTTATAAAGATTTCAAACTTTTCCCATTTGGAATTTCACAATTTGTGTAATTGACATCAATCAGCAGGAAGGAAGGTAAGTTGTCAATTTGAAAGTTTCTTTTGCCGTCGCCATTTTTCAATTCAATAGTACAATACAATTTCTGATTGGCTTTTAACTAAGTAGCTAAGAGCACAATGAGCACTCACTTACTTCTTTTTGCTTGTTGGCAACACACTCGGTACACAGTAGCTGAGAGACTCGTCGTCGTCATCATCTTCGTAGCTACTCGTGTTGCGCACGAACGAACCAATGTTGTTGTATTGTACTTGCTGCTGCTGCTGTTGTTGTTGTTGGGGCGCTTCTTTAGCTGCTACTGGTCTTCTTCTCTTGATTCAAGTCTCTGTGGAGCTTGTGTTCGTTTGTGTTCGTTCGTTCATTGATTCTTTGGGGTTCGGGTTCATGTTGATGGCTAACTTCGTTCGGCTAACTTTTGGTTGGTTGGTTGCTTTCTTGTTGCTGGACATGCCACGACGGCGGCGCACAGTAGTCACTAAAACGAATGAGTCACACACACACACACACACTACATTCATAATCATCACATATGAAGAGAAATAGCTACGAACTCAGTTGGTGGCCACTGTTTGGGCATGCCTAAATTGTTTCATTGTCTGTTTTCTTGCTCACAGATATTTAATAAATATATAGAGCTCTCACATATTCACAGTCTTCTGGTAGCTTCCTCCGCTCATACTTCTCTGCAGCAGCAACAACAACAGTTTAAGACGCATTTTTATAAGAGTGTATGTGTGTGTGTGTGTGTGTATCTGTGTGAGTGTGTGTTTGCTTCCTCTGCCGCGTAGCAGCAGCAGTAAGTTGCTCACTCATTCACTCGCTCGCTTGCTTTGCTGCTTGTTTGCCTGCCTGCCTGGCCAACAAATCAAGATCCAAGTAAGACCAAGACTCTGACTACTATTTTCTCAGTTATTAGCATTCATTCATTCAACATTGTGCCGCGCAAGCGTGCGTAGTTCCTGAGTTCCTTCGTGCAAGTACCTTCTGCTTCTGCATTATTTCGTTATAATAGGTTTTTTTTGCTTTACGCGTTTAAGTAGATCAATTTCAATTAAAAACATTTAAACAATACTTATTTTGATTCATTTGTTGTTCGTTTATATTCATATGACGGTTGTTAATTAATTCTCTGGCTACTCGTGTTTCATAATTACATAAAATTAGTGAGTGCAACAACATCATCAATTAGAATCATCATTAACAAAATTATATTGAAAACATCATCATCAGTAGCAGTAGCAGCAGAAGCATTAAAAGCTTTTAACTTTTATTAACATATGTAAGAGAGAAATACATATACTATATACCATAGAGAGTGAGATAGAGGTAAGTTAAGCATTGATTGGTAATGTTTATGTTATGTTGCTGTTCTTATTTTCTTATTTTGTCTTCTTTAGCTACTAAGTTACGCATACGTATACGTTACGAGTGTGCGCATGCCTATTCGGTTTTATTCGTTTGAATGGGGACTGCTCTCACTGCTTTCACAAATACATACACACAACAGACACATATACTTACATACATACCCACACACTCGTTCATTCATTTATTCATTTACTTGCTGCTACTCGTTTTACGCAATGTTGTCGTCTTGTTTTCTTGTTCTTCTTGAAGTAGTTTTACTCTGCTACCAGTTTTACGCGCTTTCATTGGCGCTTACACACACACAGATAGGCATTTCCATGCTTACATGGCGCTTACAAATTTAATATGGCGCATTGCTTATGGAGAACAAAAATTGAAGAAAAATGGCGACGGCATTCATAGAATTTTAATGTTATACCTATTCCAATTTTATAATTAATTGATTTCATTGATTTGAGGAAATTTAGCAAAGAATTTTAATATGCCGTCGGCAAAGCTTTCAAAATTATGCTACTAACCAAGCTAACTTAAAATTGTTTCTATCTACGGATCAATTAGTTTATACATATATTCCTTCGTAAGAACCCAATAACATTTTAATACTATTGGATAAATGTATTGCATAATAATATTGAAGCTGTTAAACCTCTTTTCATTCACTTTCGTCATTGATTGATTGATTTCTTTCACTTGGTTTTTGAATAGCAACCGACGAGATATTGTATTGTACATTATTGTCGACATACTGCAAACTTTGTACTATACTATAAATATAGTGCACAACCTTCAATATAATTTAAAACAACTAACTTACAATTTATTCTTATTTTCTCGTGGTTTTCTATAACTCTTTTGGTCTACTGAATATCTCTGCTTTATAATTCGGCCTCTTTAGTTTAGTCCCAACGTTGATTTCTTAATTGAGAACCTCCAAATTGCACAAGGTGAAAGATTACACTTCTTTAAAAACCGCAACGGTAGAACCAATTTTACGAAAGAGTAAACAACAATCTATATATACATGCATATACAATATATAAAATTGGACATGTGTGCTTCTGGATTTCATTCTACAGCCACAACTAGAATGGCGTTTGTGTGTGGCAGTAGCCCCAAATATCCCATAATGCACCCTAATGGTTCTGTGCCAATGTCTATAAGGGTGTGGAAGATATAAGGGGTTGAAATTAGCTGACTTTTTTTTTAGAAAGTTCCAGAATTGTTTTTGGAATTTCTACAATGTTCTAGAATATTTTTAAATTCTCACAGAAGCACGTTTATTATTGTTATGAGACAAAAAATATCCCAGCAAAGCTGGAACTTGAGCTAGTATATCATATTGAAGAGTAGGAACCATTCACCTCATTACTACTCCTTAGTTGAACATATTGTAAAATAATATGTATCTGCATCTTTAACTATAGTAGATCTTGAAAAGATAATCAGAAATTTGATTATTAAACAACTTAAATATGTTTCCATTGAAATAGTATTTTCCTTTTTCCATATAGAAGTTGCATTTATCTAATTGAAGTCAGCTGCTGCTTATAACTACCATATCCGAGTATTACAGACATACATATGTTCTTTTTTCTATATAATATCATTTCTTTAATTTTGTTGTAATTCCTTATGATCGTTTCTCTTTAGTATAATCGATCCTCCATGTGTGGCCTCTCGTGGTTTTGGGCTACACACATCGCTTGCCAAACTAAACAATTAACGCTTAATTAGTTCAATTGCTCAACTAACTGAAATTTGAAATTTATCAATTTTCTAATCTCTTCTTTGGTGTGTGTTCCTTCCTTTATCTTTGGTAATTTTATTTTCTTTAACACTTTGTCTATCAACAAACCGTTAAACACTTAACGCGGTCAAAAGTCATGACTTCATGCCACGTTTATCAAACAGACGACACACTTTTTCACCTTTTCTTTTCTACCATCCTTCATTCTTCCTTCATTTCCCATCCCAAATCATTCTACCAAACAATAAAATAAAAAATAATTCGCTTTGGTCATCATGTTGAGATAAGATTTGCTAGGGTACTTGAGATCGACAGAAGAAAATGTGAAAAAAAGGAAAAGGTGATTGCCACACATTACAATTTCCTAATTGTTTTCGCTTATTTTGTCTGTCCATCTGTCCATATGTCTTTCCTTCATTGTATCTTTTTGAGCGATTTCTTGAGAATTTTGTGCCATTAGCACAATTAGATTCGTATCAGTGCCAAGAGATCTTCTCCTGGTTTTTCTCTGGGTCTGGCTTAGTTTTATAAAATTCGGTTCCGTTTCATTTCATCTGTTACCCTTCATTTCATCAAAAGAATGACATGACAGACAGACGCATGAAATGAAAAAAAAAGAAAGCAAGAAGGGAGAGTTTTTTATTCTTTTTCATTTTTCATTGCATTGTGTCCTTTTTTAGGCTGCTTTTTGTCATTCTTGACCGCTGCTCGTTTTTAATTTTTAATGGGCATCTTCCCAATGAGCTGTCCGCCTCCAAGAAACGAAAAGAGTGTGACCCTTACAATAATAATAATAATAATAATAACAGCAACAACAATAACGAGATGAAGTGCGGTTAATATCTTTTGTGAATTATAGCCCAAATATGCTTTTGTCTTATCGACATGTTACCCTCTTTTATATTGTATCGTATTATTTTACACTTACCACAGAGTCACAGTCACACTCATAAGTGAGTGAGTATGTATATTTTGAGTTCTTATCGGGTGTTAAACTGTAACTTTCTGGCTTGATTCAATTCTTGGAATTTACTTTATACTACATACTACCACAATTCTACAAACCAAGTAAGTACCATCATTCTGTGCTCTGTTGTGTTGGTACTGTAAATCGACAAAGAGATGCTGCTGATCTTGATGACGATGATTTTTGGCGTAAATCTAATTTCACGCGGCATTAACGCCTTTTTCTTTTATTTCTTATGCTTTTTACTTATAAAATGTGTGTGTGAATGTAACCAGACATTTGGACAGATAAAAAAGCAAAAGGATTTGCATGCACATATGTATGTATGTATGTATGTATATCTACCATAGTCCCTAAAGGGAATTCATGCTGGTTTTAGCTAATTTATCCATGTCCAACGGGTCTTAAGTTACTTGTGGCCTTTACTGCCATAATCTTTCTTTCTTGCCTCTTTATCCTGTGAGTCTGTTTTGAAATGTCTGTAATGTGTACAAAACACTAATTATTTTCACAATATTTAATGCGGATTAACACAAGGATTATTATACAATAAATGCCAATACATACACACACTCATACACGTGTTGAAGGATGGATCAGTGTGGTCTTGAAAATGAAATGTGGCTTTGTTGGCATGCAGTATGATGCATGTGTTTTTTCTTCACTGCAGGACATGTGCTAAGAGGATTTGTTATGTACAAATATTATTATATTATTTCTTGTTTATAAAATAGTGAGTGTCAAATGGCAACAATCATTTGTTGTTTGTTGGAAATCCAAGAGAACAGAAGATTTCCGTAACAAAAGTTCCTATTTCAAATCAAAAGTCAAAATATGATGTGACTTTCTAAATAGAAAACAATTGTTTTGTTTTTTAAGTAGATTAACTTGTTAAAATTGAAATACTTCAATATTTTACCAATGTTAAAAGAATTTAAATATTATATAAGAGAACAAAGAGTTTTGGTAACTTATGGTTTTATTATCCTTTAAGAATTTTTTTAGAATTTGTGATGATTATTGAGAATATCTAACATAAAAGTGCACAATTTTAAAATAGTATCCCACATTCTTTGTTGTTTATAGTCCATGAATAGATGGTTCAATTGATTCATATTTATTTATTACGATTTTTAAAGCAAAACAAACGGAAGACTTTTAGTAAATTGTCACCACTTTACCTTTAAAACTGAGTTGCATAGTTAATAAAATCTCTATCTTCCACAGAGAAGAACATAGCATTCAATAAATGTAAATGATATTTTATTAAACTTCTATGATCAGCTTAACTCAACATTAGATCTTCAAAAAGTCTACACATGTACACTGCTTATTAACTAAATAGGTTCAACAGTTCATATTTTTCAATTTCTCAATCTTCAGAGCCAATCCTTATCCCGTAGTTACGGATTATTCTAACGACTAGAGACACTTCACCTTGGAGACGAGCTGCGGATATTGGTACGGCCTGTTGAGAAAGTCCGAGGAGAAAACATCGACACAACAGTAAATGTTATGCTTTTCTAGTCCGTCTACTATATCTCTTTTCGAAATACTTCCATGGTAGTACGGCTATAAAACAGAAAAGAAAACTCTTCCAATATCTCTCGACGGCTTCTTTATGGCCAACAGTTCATAGAAAGTAAAACGACAATATCTCTTCAACCATCTTTCTAATTTTAATGAAATATTTTTCATTTTGAATGCAAAAATCAATTGTTAATAAGCCTTGAAAGTTTGAAGTCTCTAACATCCGTATAAATATATTATATATTTAAAACAAAACCAATCGAAAAAAAATTCTAGGATATGCCATTGTCTTTTTTAATTGAAAGTAATTACCTCTACTTTCTGTAAAATGGATCGCTGAAAGCAATTAAACAACTTTGAAAAAGGCCAAATAAAAGGATATGTATGTCGAATCTGGCTTGAAGCAGCGCGAAATTACTGAAAAATTTATCCGAAACCAAAATGTGGTTGTCAATTTTATTCAAAATTATTCAAGATATGGTAATAATATGAAAGGAGGTACTCAATAAGCGACAACACCATCAGAACTGCTACAAATCCCCAATGTGCTGCTGCCAAAATCATTGAAGATTGTGATGTAAATGCAAGTCTGGCAACTGTGAACTAAGAAGTGTTGAACGTATAGTTGATAGTATCTAGGAATAATAAAGATTTTTATAAAGATTTACATATTGTATGTAAGTAAATTTCTTCATGAATTTTTTAAATTTATTTGTCAAGTCAATTCTAAATTTTAAACCCGGTTCCCTCTTCATAACTAAATTGCGGCTACTTGACTTGTATCTGTTACTGCTGTTGTCTAACTTCATGGCACTCTCGTATAAAATTCTCTAAACAATGGCAAGCATTTTCATAAAGAAAAAATATAAAAAAAAAAAAATCCGGGCGCCCTGTGATGCATGATTAACGGCGTTAAAATGCCAATGTGACGCCACATTGTGTACACAAATTAACGTATGAATGCGCCTTTTCAGATTGGGTCGAAAGAGCCTTCTACCTTAGCCTCAGTTTTTTGTATTGTATAATGCTATAAACATATGTATATGGTACAGGTCGCTTGATCTTCACTAACGAAAATAACCTGTAGCTGCATTATAATTTGAATAACTTTAGTGGAAATTAGCTATATAATGACAATAACTGCACACAAGTCTACTCTTCTCCATCCCGTGGTCAACTTCAGCTTTAACTTCAGATCACAAATAAAAATAATAAAAAACCGTATCGGTTTTTGAGTAAATGCGCTACCACTTTTATTTGTTCTTAAGAAGAGATGGAGGTGGATGCTTTTTATTTTTTTTTGCTGCCCCTCTGTTTGTTAATCCAAAATCCCAGTTCTACTATATATCCCGCTGGGTTTTTTGTTACTGCAAACGGGCTTTGTCAACAATAAGTTTGAATAAGCATCGTCGCCAAGTTTTCAGGACGACAATAACAACAAGAATGACGATGACCAGCTGTGATTTGGTTTATAAATTTGCCTTTGTTTTCTTTGGCGTCACCTCTACAGTTTGAGTCTGAGAATTCTTTTCTTTTTTTCATCTTGGTTTTTTGTTTTTGAAAAATTCCAGATTTTGTATATGAAAAAATATTACTGAAATAAAATGTTTAACAAAGTCCATTGTCTTGTATAATTATGACTGAGGCGCCTAAATGAGAGTGTTTAGTTTGTTGGTTTCTTACCTTGCCTGTTCAGTCTGGTTGACCTTTAAGCTAATGAAGCGCCAAAAATGGCTACCGCTGAAGTTTCTTCTGACTGTACTTTATTCATAGTTAATTGTTATAACTGAGCTTTTTGCCAATCATCATCAACAACGGAAGTATATGAGTATTAAAATAATTGAGGCTTTAAGTACCAACCTTCAGTCCAGTGGTCTTTAAAACTGAAACGAAAATGCGTGTCTGATCTGTCAAAATCAAGGTTATCAGATTTCAATGAGCAAAACAATCCATTCGGATTTTTCAGATTGTTGATTTGTATATGTCAACATGTGTCCATTAAAGAGTAAATTAATTTTTTTTGCTAAAAAATAAAAAATAAATTAATAATCCAAAAATAATAATTTTATTAATAGTTAACATTTTGGATCCATCAAGTTTTTTTTCACTATTCATTTTTTTATATAATTTATTGGTAGATAAAAAAAAAATGAAAACAAGAAAAGGCGTTACTACTTTTTTCTACAGACATATTCGTTCGTACATACATTTTATTTAATCGTTTTTCTTCATTTTAGGTTTTTAAACATCACATATAGGAAAAGATAACGGGAAAGCAAAGACAACAACAACAACGACAACGCCTACAGCAAAAGCAATAAAAAAAAGTTGTGAGTTTTAATGGAAAAAATCTCAAAGAGCGTAAATAAACTGTTATCGTAAAGTGATAACTCAAAAACCGAGGCCTCATCACTCAAACTAAACAAGTACCGTTAAAGAGTATAATCCAGATAAAACACACAAATCAACAACATACTCTCAGACACACACATTCACTCACATATAGCTAAGCTTTGAGTAATTAGTCGAGTTGAGTTGAATTGAGTTGATAGTGAGTAATACCACCAAACGAAACACTACTACTCACCGAGTTGAGTTATTGATCATCGTGGTGACAGTTACAGAGACAGTATTGAAACGCCTTTGCTCCCGTGTGTATGTGGAGAGTGGCGAGTTTTTGTCTTTCTGATAAGAATCAAGAGAACGAAAACACTGTCAACCCACCAGAGAAGTGTGTATAAGATACAAAGAGAAGAGATACATTAAAAGAACGCAGTGAGCGCGAAATAAGAAAAGTTGAGTTGAATTGAATTGAAAAAAAGGTGAAGCAGAAGAAGGAAAAAAAGCGAAGCCAAAATGTTTGCCGTAATGAGAATCGACAACGATGACTGCCGGTCGGATTTCCGTCGCAAGATGCGTCCAAAGTGTGAGTTCATTTGCAAGTATTGCCAGCGGCGTTTCACCAAACCGTACAATCTGATGATACACGAACGTACGCATAAATCGCCAGAGATAACCTATTCGTGTGAGGTTTGTGGCAAATATTTCAAGCAGCGTGATAATCTGCGTCAGCACAGGTAAGTTTTTCATTCTTTACTTTTCAAACTTTTTGGCATGACAATTACAAAACAAGTGGGTTGCTTTTAATGGACATTTTTTTATTTTTTTTATTTGATTTCAAAATATTACCAAGCATAAATCTAGGCATATGATCATGTTGTTGAGCCATCATTGATTATCGCTATATAGAAAACAAAAACAGCATAAACGCAATTAAAGCGATGATATTTGATGATAAACAATATTGATCAATGATCATTGATGTGGCATTCATTCTAAATGAGGCTTAAAGAGATAAAGTTCAGTATTCTATTCTGCAAAACTTTGGAAAACCAAGGACTTTGAAATACTTAGACTCTCAACAAATATTAGTTTTGATGTCCACAAAATTTTCTTCTTCTCTCAATAGTATGGAGCAAAAAACTAGCACATATTTTGATTCAATAGAAGGGAGAACTCAATTTCTTAATTAATAAGCAGAACACAGTTTAAGAGAATCTGATGTGTGATATAAAAAAAAATGGCATTAATTCAAGAAACTGAAAGTCTTAGGAATTGAATAGATAAATTCACCAGGTATCGATGGTTTCACACATTTAAGTTAACAGAAACAATAGATTTCGATATCTTATGCCGAAAACAAATAAAAATAAAGAGATCTTGATTATGTGAGCGGTTTGGCCAGAATACTTATTGTATTTCCCTAGTCATTTATTCATTGCCTATAATGCAAAACGGCCTGCTGAACTTTGTCTTTTTTTTGGCTACACAAAAGAAAATATACATATGTACATATATCTTAACAATGCCTCCTACGCACCAGCTTTAACTCACCCATCAATTCACACCAACTTTCTCTCTTATGCTCTTTCTTTTCTTTTGTTTTTATTTTTTTGTATTTTTTTTATTTATCTTATTTTTTTTGTAGATGTAGTCAATGTGTTTGGCGATAAGCTTCTACTTCTTCTTCTACTTATATAAGCAATGCATAGAATGAGATACAAAATGAAAAAAAAAAAAACAAAAACAAAATAGCACTGCAGAAAAAACCAGCAACAATAGCAACAACAACAACAACAAGAACTACAATAAGAACAACAACAAGAAAAACAACAACAAGAACCATAGCAACAACAACAGCACTTAGCTCTTTAACTTTAATTCAATTATGGTTGCACGCACGCACGCACGCACGAACTTAATCACGCACGCCTTCTAGACATCCTTAAAGGAAAAACAAAACTATACATATGCACTCCAAGAAATATTATACTAAAGCACCGTTTTACAATATTACATAAGCACAACACAAACAAAAATCAAATTGGTTCGGTCTTCATATCATTCATATTACATACACCCACATACATAGATACACAGATTCAAAATACATATACCTATACTACATAAACTTTTACATGCATATCTCAATGAATTCTATCCATATACATATGTATATGGATTTATGGTGTTGGTGGTGATGTTATTTGAGTGTTGGAAAAGGCACTAAGCTCACAATACTGCACATGTTTTCCCACACTCAACATTTGGAAGAAGAAAGGTGAAAGGATAAAATACACTGACGTCATAAGCTCAATTTGGTTTTATTGACAACAAAAAAGCAAATGACAAACAAAATGTGAGCACAAAATGGCGTCAATAGCAACAACAACAACCAAAAATCCAATCAAATTTTTGCAGAAATTTTCATATGGACACTTGCGGGCGCGCCTATGCGAAATGATGAGTACAGTAGTGTACAAAAAACAACCAACCAAGTAACAGTAATAGCATTTATTAACACTAAACTGAAGAGAGCATGACGAGAAGATATATATGTACTACAAGAGAAGATGAGAGCTTTAAAGTTGCCCTTCAACGTTTTGCATAACATTCAATGAACAGTTATAATGAAAGCTGCAATTAAGCGGAGACTTTTTGGTGCTTTCCTTGAGAAAAAGGATAATTGTTCATAAGAAAGAAGATGGAGGGATAAAAGCCAAAATACTTCAACCCATGCAAAATGATAGGTTGCACAACAAGAAACAATCAAACCAACATCCTTGATAAGGAAAGCTCTTTGTCTAGCAACATCCTGGGCCAAGCAACATCCTGAATCATGCAACATCTTTACCTCTGTAGTAAAGAAACATTTTCAACTCTTCAGTAACACACACATAAAATTCAATACATTCCAAGGTGATGTGATGTGAGTGATTAACACCGACAACAACCAAACACTTCCTTATCATCGACTACTACAAGCAAACTACATATATACAATATATATAATTACCCTTGGCCAACAATAAAAATACACACACACACACACACACCCATACACATAACATAGATACAAAATTATTAAAAAATTTAAACTAATCTAAAGAGAAAAATTTAACATTAAAAAAAGAAAAAAAAAATTCGAAAAATAATATAAAAAATTTCCAATATCTAAGTATTTTTAATTTTAAAAAGAAAAAATGTTAAAAAATAAATATTACATAACATTATATTTAAAATAATATATTAATATATACTACTTATAAACAAAAATATACAAAAATTATGCCTTGTTTTGTTTAAGTTAAAATTAAATAAAATTAAAATTTAAAATATAAAAAAAAAATAAATAAAAAATCTAAAAAAAAGACAAATGTTTATTATTTAGTGCCCTGCAATAAGATTGTACATTTTTTTATTTTATTTATATTATTATATAAAATAATAATAAAAAAAAAATAAACAAAAATACCTATAAACATATTTTGAATTTATTTCATTTGATAAAACAAAAAAACAACAAATTAAATATACAAATAAATTTCTTTAACAATTTATTTTTATATACATACATATATTAATATAATAATATTAAATAAAATTTTATTCAAAACAACAACAACATGTGCAAAAATAATTTTATATTTATACACAAATAAAAAGAGAAATAAGTAAATAAAAAGAAAATACTATTTATATAAATAAAATTCGTTTTTTTTAATGATAGTTTCTACAATTATTTTATTTAACTGAAACATTAATCAGCTATAAGTAAGTATATACATAATACAATAATTTTCATGTGAGGGCTATAAAAGTGTACGGGGATTGTTATAAATAAATCATTTTATAGAAAGGGTGGAGAATTTTATTGAGTCCAACACATTGGTTAGTGATTCTGCAAACCGATTTGGGTGGGAGTAAAGTCTGCCTTTGTAACGGCTGCTGTGAAAATTTATTTCCTGAAACGCAGAGGTCGATGTGGAGTATCGATGTTACCAGGAGCGTTGGAAATTGTCCTGAGGGCCTGTATTCTCATGCGATTTGAGCGGCATAATATGTTACCATATTCCCAGGAAAGAGCAAAAATTTGCTTGTAGATGAAGATCTTTTTCCAAGCTAAGTTTGCTCCTATTACCCAGAAGCCAGTTCAGCCTTTTCAGTTATTGGGAACAGGATCGATCAATGGTTGTTATATGTATTTTCCAATGGTTTGGCTAGGTGAAAGCCCAAGTAATTCACAACTGTGGTAACGCCAGAGCACCAAACTTCATTGGAATCCATTTTTATAAAAAGATTTTACAGTATTTATTTAACATGACATTTATTATTTGTAATTTTTGTGGAACAACTTAAAAACTTTATAATATCAGTTCCATGTGAGTAATTTTAGTTGTTTCTTCTTATAATTTTGTATATCTTTATGCTCTATACTGCATCTAAATGGCTAGCAAAAACTTTTTGGAAATTGCATTGAATTAAAATTATCAATACTATTATTTTATTAAAATTTAAAAATAAATAATCGTTCAATTGAGGTTGTTTTGCATAATTGTAGTCTTATATCAATTATTGTTAATAAAGCTAAAAGTATTTTTGATTTTATTAAAAGATGGTCTAAAGAATTTAACGATCCCTACGTTACAAATTTTCTTTTTATCTCTCTAGTCCGCCCAGTACTCGAGTACTGTTCGTGCGTCTGGAGCCCTCAATACAAAGTACATCAAAACCGTATTGAGTCGGTACAGAAGCAATTCCTTCTTTTTGCACTTCGGGGCTTAAATTGTACGTTTGCCTTCTTACTCAAGCAGGCTTCTTCTTATAGATCTTTCTTCGTTGAGTAATCGCCGAATTTCTTTAGGAATAAGCTTTCTTCATAAACTTATTACTGGTATTGTTGATTCGCCAAGGCTTTTGAGTCAACTTAGTTTCTGTGTGCCTAGTCGTACTACTAGGAATTTTCTTCCTCTTTCTCTAGGTAGGTGCACAACTAACTTTGCCTCACATAATCCATTTCGTGTATTATGTGATAATTATAACAAAATTTACCACATCCTTTCTCCTGAGATTTCGCCCACCGCTATCAACGTTCTGGTCTTGCAACACCTACGATTCTCCATCCACCGTGACTGAATCTGGACGCACAATTTTGCATGGGGTGTCTAATGTCTGTCTCTGGGGCATAGCTAGCTATTTAGCAAATAAATTTCCCCCACCGGGTCAGAGACAGATTTACTTTCTTTTTGCTTAATTAGTTGTAAGGCTTTATTTTAGTTATTTCTAATGTTCTTTGTTAACAGTATTTTGTCATAATTAAATTAAATTTATAAATAAATAAATTGTCTTGAATTATTAAGGAGAAGCGATGAATTTCGGTTGGAAATCTTGCAGCAAAGATGATCAGACAGGATCGGGTCACATTACTTTTGCATCCAAATTAGTATATTTCTTCCATATTAATCGTTTTCTTTTCTTCATTTGTAAAACAGTTATCAAAGGTTTTTGTTTTGCCTTATCACACCAATTTATTATAGACAATCATGGTAGACCAAGTGTGTAATCAGTATTATAATAGAACTATTATAAAACTTTAAAAATAGAAACATGTGCACATGACTTGGTATATTAAGAAAACTGCATAATTATAAATCCAAATAATGGAATTAAAATACACAGAATAAGTTATGTTACTTGGAATTCATTATTTAAAAGTTATAAATGCATATTTTGAAAAAATAAGATAGGGCATAGAATCAATTATATTTTTAAGGGTACTTCTTGTATTGTATGTTCAGTATTTTAATGTAGAGCTCAATTGAAGTTGTTTCCTTAAAACGACGAACGATTTTACAAAAACTTTAAGAAATGCACATAAAGCTCCTCTCTTAGATTAGTTCAAAATGAATTGGAGAAATGTTTGGCTCTGAATTGCATGATTTTCTTGATCATAATGCATAACGAGATGATCTAGCAATGTAACTTTCTATCCTTCTGTGTATGGTATGAAATTAAAGTTCTTCAGTTTAAGAGCTTTTAGCTATTAGCATATTATGCTATTTATAATACATTTTTGAAAATATTAATTGCTGGACAAAAGAATTGTTCAATTACATTTAATACAAAAGGCAAAATGACTTCATAAGCTATACATACTATTTTAAAGAAATTGGAGAAGGTAAATTATGTTACCGGTAAATTAAAGCAAGAAAGAGAAATAAAATTAAATTAAGTTGATAAACCAAATTAACACAAAATTTCATAAAAATATAAATGAATGCCTGGAAAAGAGTTTTTTTTGTATCTAAATCATTTAAAAATCTGATCTTTGTCGGCTAATTAATAGATTTTTAATTCTTGATCATATTGTATTAATACACAATAGATTATGTGAAGTACAAGAATTTTAAATTGCCTTCAAATATGAGTATTGTATAATATTAATTCGGTTTAAATAATCTACCTACTAAAAGGGATGCCTTAAAATCAATACCTTTTTCCCTAATGATCTTCAATATTAGACCATATAATAGGGCATTTATAAATAATTTCCCAAGAAATTACTTTCAGGATCATAAATCAAATTCCATTGAGAGATTGTTTTCTTTTTTCATACTCAGTCAGTTAGAAGAACACAAGAGTGTGGTGCCGCAGCCGTCGCAGTTGTTGCTTTTCTTGTTAATTAAATATTGACAATGTTTTGATAAAGCGTAACATTCCAACACGCTACCACAAAATATACAATTATTGGATGACTTTGGTTCACCCCACTGCGCCCTGCAGGATGCGCGTTCTTAGTTTAATGAAAGCGTTTCCAAATGCGAAACGAATGCAAATAGCTACTGTGCGTTTTACTTGGTTAGCCAAGTGGCCAAGTACAATCTAGGTACACGCTTGAATTGTGTGCAAATCCCCAGGATATGCGTCATGTGGTGGGCATTCGGTCGGGCACGTGTGGTTTTCCAAATAACCGCTGTATGGCTAAGAGTTACTCAAATCGATGGACAGTATGTATGAGGAAACAGAAGAGATTTTTTTAGAGGGGCGTTGGTACTAGGTGCTTGGTCGATTTGGTTGCCCGCTGACCGAGATTGCCTTTTTCGGGTATTAACTTTAGCAGTTCCCACCTTCACGCGCGCTCATATTTACTTGATTGTTTGTTGCAAAAGGATGCATTTGCAAACGGGCAGCGTGCGCAGTTGGACTTCCTCAACAATTGCAAATGTTTGTACACATTTTTGAGAGCGATTGAGTGTTGTAGGAGCGGCGACGGAACGCGCGTTACCTGCTGTGTCAGCCTGGATAGGTTGGTCAAACGCGCGTTGGTCGTTCGCAGAGTTTGGTCTGTTTTTTTTTTTCAGTTACCTGCTGTTTTTGCTTTAGCAATCAACGCATCCGTAGTCATGGCCTCATGTTGTGGCCACCGCCAAATCGAAAGAATCGTCCATTGTCGCCCACCCACTCGTGGCAAGCAACAGCAGCAGCAAACGATGAGTGTCTAAAGTAACTAGTATCTATTCGACGCTGCTTATCACAACAAACGATCAGCATCGATATTATTTGACATAACTTAGTTAGACTCATGGCCTCTGGTATGGTTGGTATGATTCAGCTACCATTTCCGATTACGAAAGTCTTAAAGTCTTTCAGATAAACCACAAAAGCCAAAATGTCAAAGACATTTGAAAGTGACTTCAACACTTGCAGATTTATTAAGATTGGTTTTTTCCAATGCAAATTACAAGTTAAATAAACTTAATGAAAGATCAGAGACACTAACCTGATGATGATTCATGTTGTGGTGGCTGGTGCTTTTTTCCAACAACAAGAAAATGTTGTTTTTTTTTTGGCAAACTTGCTACTTTATAATGTCGCATTTACTCATGCGTACACAAAAAGCAGCTAAATTATTGTTGGGAGCAGCCACCATTAAAAATTAGTAGTAGTGGCACTGATCTGATAAGCGTCAAGCGTTTTACGTGGCTTACGGTAAACCATGAGCTAAGCAAAAGAGTCATCAGAAATCATAATCGTAAAACAGTTGACTATAAAAGCATCAGCCAGCATCAACAACAGTGGTAGCAGCAGATACTACAACAACGGCAACAGCAACAACATCATCAGCATCATCATCATCAAATCATTACACAGCGTCGTGGAATTTTTGTGTGTTAATGTCATTTAAAAGATTACCGGATCTTAATGAGAAATCACAGTGGTTCACTTAAAGACAATGATGATTACTCAATGGCAATTGAGTAATTATGTGATGGTAAGCAAGTTGAAGAAATGTTACTATTTCAATGGGTAATCTAATTAATTAAATAGTGTAAAAAGTTTAAAATTTATTTAAAAGTTTTCTTTTGTTTTTGATTTTATTATATTTCTCTATAAATATTATTAGTCATACAAATTGTGAGGCTTGAAATTAAAACGTATCACGAATTTCGCTTCAGTTAGTCGGTATACCATATGTAAGTACTACAATCTAACAGGCCATTATAAGATCAATGATGTGAGCCTAAAGTCGTACAGTTTATTTTCGGCTAAGACCACCAGTTTGTTTATTATTATTTTAACTGAATAATGAGTGAAGCCTTAATGATATATCTCCTAGATTAGTCCATACAGATTTCAATATGGATTTATAAAGCATAAGATCTTTTTCTAACTTGGCAAAAAATTGCTGACTTTTACGATTAAAATGAGCCTGAAATCTAACTAGAATCTAAAGGCAGCGTTTGTAAAATTATCGTTCCTGCCTACCGATGGAGGCAACGCACTCTTTGGGTCAACTCATACTCGCTCGTAATGTCCTGGAAATCTCTGTGGAGCATAGGTGCAGGCCAAAGAGCGTTATATAGCGCAATTGAAATGTTACTACTACGATTATGCGAAAATCATTGATGAATCAGACAACAAATACAAATTGCTTGGCCTTAACTTGCTGTATTTGCTATCGGGAAATCGTGTCTCGGTTGATGTCATTCAGCATGAAAAATACATTCGCCCGATTTTTGCCCTGGAGCAGTACATTATGGAGGGTCGCTGCAATAAGATCATCCAAGCAAAATCATCGATGCCTGCAGAGATTTACATCTCTTTCATGGATTTGTTGGTGGAGACAGTTTGCGATGAAATCGGTGCCTGCATCGAGAAATCCCATGAGAAGATATCAGCCAAAGAGGCTGCCAAGCGCTTCAATCTAAGTGTGCCACATGAGATTACGGATTTTGGTGAAAAACGCAACAGGACACTCGAGACAACGCGCCTATACAACTTTGTCGAGAAGAGTATCAAGCCCAAAGAGCTTGTCCCATCCGTGGAATAGGCTGAGCAGGTACTAAGGTATACTCGCAATTATTTAGCAGCTAGCGTACTCGATCCGGCCTCGCACGGTTTGCAGACAACCGAACGGCGACATATGCCAGATATCGAATATGCTTCCTTTCTTAGCATATAGTATATTCTCTCTGTTACAGTTTGAATATCAACAAAGAACACAGTTTGAGTATCAGATGTGAGCACAGTTTGGCACCTTGTCCGTGAATTTCAGTTGATCCTAAAAATAACGGGACTTAGTTTTATTCATATACATACAGCTCATGACACTCGGTGACAAGGAAGCCTTCTACTGGTGAAATTTTTTGTATAGTTGATGAGTAGTTTCAAAGTTTACCCCTAACATCTAAACAAACATTACCTCTTTATAATATTATACTATAGAAGTATAGATATGTTCCGAAGAACTAAACTCATTATTCATAAAGACTGGAATTACAGAAGTGGACATTCCTTTTTTCTCTTTCTACATGTAATATTGTACATTGATTGCAAAGTAATTTATTTAAAACTACAGTAAGAGGGGACGATCATAAGAGCAGAAATTCTAGCCCATGGAAAGAATACTCATCTTTTACCAGCAACTTTGTTTAACTATGAAGAAGATTTATCTTTAACTGTAAAACTTAATTCAATGATGTCATGTGAAGTTCTGATGGCAATGTGATCTATGCCTTGTGAAGCTTTTTTGCTCTTATGTGACTTTACTCATTTGGTAGAAAGATCTTGAATGGACTTTTTTACTATGAACATTTTTTTCTAAAATCTAATGTCATTTACAGGTAAAACCTACTTAGTCTGTGACTGTTTATTTTGTTTTAAAGGTCGTTTTTTTATGAGAGATGTTAGATGTTACATTTCTTTGTAAATTTTCCTCGACATCTAAGAAAGAAATTATATAATTTACTATTAGATTATATAATTCACATTTGCATAGCACTCATTATCGCTAACACACACAATCAACCAAATCAGGTAACTAAGAATATAAGTGAGCGAGCAAACAGTCTATCTGTAAGTTCCGTCAGTCATTCATTGAGTCTAAGTACTGTAACTCATTAGATGTCATTCCCTGATAACATTATAATTTACACGTAATTTCTGGCAGTGAGTGCACCTTACCCTGCCTTACCTCACACAAAATCAACCACAATCTAAAGGCGCTCACTTGAATTGTCGTTTGGTTGTTAGTCGCTTACCTTTTTTGAGGCATGCCGACGAGGGACTGATAAAATCTGCTGAATTACGTTACACACACCGCACCGTGCCGGAATTTTTACAATTGTCACGTACGAAATCACATTTATCGTATAAAAGTATGTAGTATGAACGTATTTATTTTTACTGTTAATCGTCATGGCGACGGGTGACGATCGGGTTCACTGGGACTCAGACCAAGTTACTGAACTGCATGCAATTAAAAAAAAAAACAGCAACTACCAATAAAAGTAAAGTAAAGCAAAGCAAAATGGAAAAAAATATAAAAAAATTTTCGCGAAACCATATTTTCAAGTTTACGTAGCCAAAGTCTTGAGTAGGATTATTTTTGTTTTTTAACTGGAGATTTGTTGCTTTCATTCCTTTAGTTTCATTTGGGATTGGTTTGGATAATCTAGAAAAGCAATCGTTGAATGCCTAAACTTTTCACCACAACTTATATCAATTGTCCAATGTACAACGTCAACGAGCCGCTGATATATTGGATCTAAAAGTGATCGTAATCGCTCGCCAACAACAACAACAACAAGACTCACACTGGTAAAAGTCTTAGCCAAACAGATAAATAGACATAAGGACGGACGAATGGACAGACATTTCAGCTTCTCTGTTCTACATACAAACATACATTGAAAGCAGTTAAGGGACCAATTTGTCCTCGAATCTGCTATCACAAATTTCAACATGATCGCAGACATACGTTCCAACTGCACACATCCCTCTTTAACCACCGTTTCTGTGCCAAGTCGCATCGGAACCACAACTTGATGGCAAAGGAATTTCGATAAAGATGAGATACGTCTCCATGTATATGTTTATTCGTTACGAATGAATGTACGTTGCTCTACCATTCTACCATTTAAATTCAGGCCAAGTGCCGACAACGACTATGACCACAATGAACGTTCTCTCCGCTGGACCACTCAAGACAACAGCTATCCTCCAATGGCTGGGCTTACCAACACTTCTTGGATGGCTGGCTGGCTGGCTGCTTGACTGAAAGAATGAATGGTTTAGTTCATGTTCATTCTCTGCCTCTGGATTGTCTCCCTGTCCGTCTGTCTGTCTCTCTGTCTGTTGGTTTGATATTATGTCTGTCTTTTCGCGGCTGCTTGCTTAGGTGAAAATGATTTGGAAGCGATCACTAAAATGTGATAATGTCTGTGATTGGTTCTATTCATGTCTTTGTTTAGCTTTCGTGATTTTTCTTTTTGTTTTGTCTTTAACTTCATGGATATTGTTCCTTGAAAGTAAGTAGACTATGGTAACTTGACAAAGCGCTTTATGCAGCTGTGTGGTAGTTGCAACTTATGTGAGTCTATCTGTTTGTCTGTCCGTCAGACAGTCCATCTGATTTCATGCGATCGATGTCGGTACTTGCAATCTAAAACCCAATGGTGCGCTACTCTTTGAATGTGGTGGCATGGCAACTATTATACACATGTGAAGAAAAAGTGATTATTAATTTTTTAATAAAATATCAATGTATGTAATTTCAAATATATGACAACGGAATTTTTTTGGGAAGAGGATGCACAGGTGAGCAGCTTATTTGGAATACGGAACGGAATATCCAAAGGGTGAAGTTTTGTCAGGCAACGATTTTGTCTGTTGTCATCCATCCATTCAATCCATTCATCCATTGTTTAATCTAAAATCTCTGGAGAATGCTATGAGTATGCTGTAGGTCCATTTGGGCCTTATGTAGAAACATCAGAACTATTTATTTACTATTTATTATTGAGCAAAGTTCTTTATTCTTTATAATTAATATTATTTACCGTGTATGTTCCAGCTTTACTAAATCAGCTCAAACAAAAGTCATTGCCTCAACTCCCTCATCATCTTCATTCTCAGGCTTCTTTGCCTTGCTGGCCTGGCCTGGCTTTGCATTAATTTATGAAGTGATGATGACAAGTGGGATAACGGGGTCATTTCGCGCTTAATGTCGCCAACACGTAAAGTGATTTGCAACCAAAAGAACCAAGAGCAATGAAAGATGGCCAAGCATGGAAAGAGGCCTATAGAGAAAGAAGCAGTCCCTCAGTGAAACTTATCGCTGAAAGCAGATCATAACAACGCATTTTAAAAGGATTAAGAAACTGAAGTCAAGAATAAGTTGCGCCACTCCACTTCACGCCACACCTCTTTGGTTGTTGTTCCTACCATGCAAATGCAATATTTCTCATCACCATTGTTTGGTTGAGGTAAACTATACTCGTAAGTAGTATGTGTCCAACTTTGGTGACTGTTTTAAATGGTTAAAACGCTTAGAGTTGTGTCCGTGTGGTTGCTACTGACATAAGAAGACCGCAAACGTGACAGCTCACTTCACAACCTGTCGACAATTGGTCTCACTGGATTTTATAGCAGCGATGCCAGCAGTGACTGGAGTAATAGTATTGTATTTGCACAAACATTGCATACGCATGACACGTCTTGGTGTGACAGTGAGCCAAAGTCAAAAGGGCATCACACACACAAAACAGGCATGATTATGATTGTGATTATGATGATGATGATGATTATTGCCCAGAGGTCTGAGAAACTTGCAAGCGCTTCTTGTATCACACTTTTGTTTTATTATATTTAATTTTTTTTGCTGTTGTAGCTACAGTCACACCAATTGCGTCAATATTATCCTTAATTTGGCGGCATCAGACGTTCACTTGAACAGCAGTAGAATGGTGAGACTGATACTGATGCTGGCCGCCTGTCAACAATCGCCGCTTTAGGTAGAGTGTCACTGGAAATAAATCAAGTGACTTCCAAGTTTTATCACGATCTCCTAAATAAAGACGCCTTACGAGCAACTAACCACCCGAGCGACCGACCAACCGATCGAGACACAATTCATTCGAAGACATTTACAAGTCGCAACCATTGAGGAGGCAACTTTACCTGTGCCGTCGTCACTCATTCACTTCATGCTAAATAAGCTATCAACAGCTTAACGGAAGAACGAATAAGTTAGTGCAGGGGTTCTAAACCTAACTCTAGGAATTTTATGACGTTCCTTAAATTTAATTTTCCATAGGCTACAGCGCCGAAACTATATTGATCTGCGTCCTTATTATGGCAATAAAAATATTAAGATGAACCATTTATTTCGGTCGAACTTTTGTGTTAGGATTTTATAATGATTTTTCGAAAGAACTTTACGAATTTAAAGACTCTTTAACCGACGTGAAGAACACAAGTTTCTCTTATTCGCCTTGAAATTAAATTCTCTTTATAACATAAAATAAATATTGATACAAATTTTATGAAATATGTAAAGTTAATGTGCAATTTGTTTCACGAAACTTCGTTAATGGTTAAGAGGCGCCCTCTGAGGGTTCGTGGACCATGGTTTGAAAATCGCTGAGTTTGTAATTGAGTGAATGAAAAGCTTTTGTCATACACTGTGCCAAAATGGTAGTGTTGCCAACTACGCATGCGTGGCATATGTTAAGTTGGCTGCGCTTGGCCAAATCAAGACACGGTACACTTTTCTACTTCTTCTTATGATGCTACGACAGCTTCTTTGGGGACTTTTGTCTTCTTCGGCATCGTCATCATCAGTTTCGTTGTAAAATGCGTACGCGCTTTAATGACATTCACAGTGAACGCTCGCTTCAGTGGCGGACTAAGATAGCTCGTGGTGGTAAGGCCCCCGGTTCTGAAATATTTAATTGAACTGAAGGTGGAACAAAATTTTTCGATTTTTTTCTTTAAGGTGGTATGCCGATTTGAGAGTTGAATAGATGTTGACTTTGATTGGACTACTCGAAATATGGAAGCTCCTGGATCAGAGGCCCGCGGAGGGTCTCCTTAAAACGCTAATGACTCGTTCGAGTTTGTTCAAACGTTCATTCGATTGCTTGTACGTTCGTTTTTTGGTTCTCTCTTACCGACATTGGAATTGTTCAGTGAGTTTTAGCAAATGCGATTAAAATGTCAAGACTTCGATTTACCATGACGACAACGACAATGACGACGACGAAACTGGTGTCTCCACTCTTAGTCCATATATCTGCAAGTTAACTTTGCGTGTGAATAAAAGAAAAAAGAACGAACACAAAAAAAACAATCGTGCGAGTGCGCGCATGCGCAGATACAATGAATTTGAAACGTGCGCAATGACAACTATCTGACTTCGACTGTCAGGCTTTAAGACCCCCTCCTTATCTACTTCACCCCTTCCATTGCCAACATATATGTATGTATGTACATAAGATGTAATTGCAGCAAGCGGCAGCAGTCAAAGCTTTACTGATGTCGCTGCTGCTTTTGCATATCTTACAAGATACCTTTGTATCTACTTATATATATATCTGTGTGTTTTTGTGATGGACGCATAAGTATAATATACATAATAATGACATTCCGCCGCGTATTTGATTAAAATTTTTGACAGGCGACATAGTGTCGCTCTTGATGACCACCCAGGCACGTCATATCCAATGTCACAAATGATGATAATGACAATAAATACAATTCTGATGATCATGATAATGATGATTTTGAACCGTTCATTTTATAGATACCTTTTTGCCCTATATGCGTATATTCGCTTTTGTCTGATTTTGCATGTTGTCGCTTTAATCATTTGTGCTGATCAATAACAATCAACATGTTTGTTGATGATAAATTTGCACACTGCTGATGAGTTCGGCGAAGTTGTTGAGTCGTCGTTCGTCGCAAGAGCAGATCGATCGATGTCTTAAGTTTGGTTTAAAAAGTTGAAAGTATCTAAAGTGAGCCAGGCAGCGCGAGCCAAAAGGTTTGCATATCTTTTTTTTTTTGGGTAGGCGTGTATCTGTGTGCCGGTTGTTTGTGATGATGTTCGTTTTGAATACGGTTAATTGATTGATTGATTGATTGATGGGTGTATGGATTTATGTCAGATGCAAATGTGAAGAGTGAAGATTTCAGTTTAATTTTAGAAAGAATTTTTTTGAAACACCAAGTAGCGATGATTTAAAGAAAGTTGTTTGGGCAGATAACAACTGAATGAGTTAATCATTTTAATAGAGTGTGAAAATTAATTTCCAATGATTTTTCAGTATATCACATTCTTATGTACAATATTTTTACTAATATAACTAAGGATTCCTTAGTCTTGTGTTTAAATTTTAACTTGGTTTTATAATTCATGAAATTGACGCTCCCACACTTAAAGCTCCAACCAAAAACTGACGATTCAAAACCATAGACAAGGCCAAAAATAATTTGCAACCATTTAAGTCAAACGAAAATCACAACCAAAAATGTTTTGTTTAATAATTTAATTTGCCACAATTTAGCAACGTTTATCAAAATAAGAGACGCTGAACCAATGCCAGACAACATCATAGATACATACATACATACGTATTTATGTACGAGTATATGTATGCCTGTGTGAGATATTATAGTCAATCTTTTGATGTGAGTATGGTATATCAATATTAGCTGAAAAATTTTGTTGCAGACAAATGCGCGCCCGCACTAACAGTTAAAAAATTAACTTACCAAAAGCGGTAAGACTGACGATCATATGATGATAATCAAGATCATGGTGACGGTGATGATGATGCTGATGATGATTTTGATGACGATGATACAGCAACAATACTATGGGATTCCATTTACACAAAGATTATAACTGCTACCTAACTGACTGAATGACTTTGTGTTCGGTGGATTTGGGTTTAGCTTGCCTTTCGAAACGTGATCATCCCAATTTTAACGCCCATTGAAATATACAGAGCTACTACTATACTGGATGGATGGATGGATGGAGTGATCTTCTTCATACTGAGAGCTACAAATCATGCAGAAGACTCTAAGAATTCTTCGAATTTAGTTTACCAAAAACTTATAGACATCATAGTGGTGTGCGTGTAGTGGGCGAAAATGAAAGATACAAAAAGAAGTAGTATGGTATATGAGCGACGTCAATTGGTCTTCAGTTCAGTTCAGTTCGGTTTTCGGTTTTCTTACTTTTCAAAATACAATTTAATACAAAATATAGAGAGAGTGAAATGCGACCAAAAACTCTTTACAAAAACCCTATTATTAAATTGTCAAAAGAAAATCGCTAAAACACTACAAGAAGAAGAAGAAGAAGAAGAAGAAGAAAGATGAAGTTGCAATTGGAAAGGGTAGAAAAAGAAGTAACTAACTCACCGATCGGTCGGTAGGTTGGTCGCTAAGATGAATTGCTTCTATCGCATACTGTGTAAGCAACTGATCGAGGTAGCGACCCAGTGAGCGACTGAGGTAGTGAGGGAGTGAGTTCCTTAGTAGAGTGCGTGCGCATATCAGAAGCGCATCAGGCTAATTGGGACCAAGTCAAGAGGAGTTGATCCAAACAATGTTATAGTAGTAAGGTGAGCGAACCGTGAACCGTTTTATAAAATGGGCTGGCCAAAGCGAGCATTAAGACAATATGCCTGATTTGTGTTGTCCAAAAATCGCCGCCAACGCTGCCGCTGCTTCAGAGGCTGCTGTTGTTACTGTGACTATTGCTGTTGATGATGTTCCTGCAACCGTTCAATGTGATACATTTTGTTTATTTTGTGTTTAGGTCGTGTGAATTTTCAAAGGCTCAGGGCTAAAGCGTTGATCGCCAATGGAATTCCAATGTCCGCCGTCGCCGACGACCGATATCAATCCCTTACTGATGATTCTCTCGCATATTGTGCTCGATTAGCGCACGGTCTGGTTCGGGTCCATTCCGTGTTGAACAAATGGTGGGCGTAACGCGGCATTTATTACAGCCAATGTTACAATTTGTGGTTTGAAGATTTATGAAACCAACAGCCGCCGCCATCATCATCGTCATCGACTTATGCTGCTCTAGTAGACTCCCGAGTCGAGTTGTTGCCCCTGTGAAACGCTACCGAATCTCGAACATAATCTTGCGGGTAGCGCTTTCTTCGATCAAACTTGGCCCAGACGGACATAGGCTGCCGTCGCAATGCGCCAAATGCGTCTTATGTCTGATTGATTTCTGGGAATTATGAAAACAATTCTTCGGTTGCTCCAACTCCAGCTGAGCGACATACAAACACAGAGTTGCACAACAAAGTTATGATTAAATGTTGGTTTCGAAATTATTTAATTTTTTATCTCCCATTTTCATTCTCTACATTTTAGTCTGACTGAGCTCTAAGGTGTGTTCCCAACCATAGTAAGTATGTGTATGTAGGCACATATGCTCCAGTGGCAAGTGTTACCATTTTGTGTACTCGAATTAATTGGCCCGATGAAGGAAACAAAAAAAAAAAAAAAGAAGAAAAAATAGACAAAAAACAAGGTGGAGATTTTTTATTAATTGTGGGAAAACTTCCATAGAAGCTTGCATGTCTAAACTTGAACTAGAAATATTTGTTTTGTTAGTTTATGTTTAGCTTTGGGGTTTGGTGAGTTATGAGTTTGTTAAATATTTTGATGATGGGTTATTTATATAGTAGAAAACGGAATATTTTGATTTGAGTGAGTCAACTGGAAATTTATTGAACTTGGCAGAAAAGTATATAAAATATTTAGTTTACACTCTTGTAACGCATAGCACCATGTTGGAAGAACAATATAAGACACATAGTTGATGGACTCCACTGAAATACTTTTGTTTTTTTTTTTTTTAAATTATTAAGCGCCAAACAGGGCTCATTGTGCCCTATAATGAGCTTTGCTTCTTCATAAAAATATACCAGATTTTTTACAATTTGGGTTGCATTGATCAGTGGAGTGTAGTTGTTGTGAGTCAACAGAAGATCGTCAATCGACTTGTGTGAAATGCCATCTGATCTGCTACTACCATCAAGTTCATATCTCTATGCAAGGTTGAGTTCCTGACGTACAAGTCATTAGAAGTAATATCTTATTCTGCAACACTTTTATTCTCTTCCGTTGGGGTTAAGCAACAGTTCCCCATATATGAATGCCGTATCTCCATACCTGGGCAATGATTTGGGCATAGACTGTAAGCTTATTCTCGATAGAGCTTCTCCTGTTAAGATTGTTTCGGCACCTAAGTAACGCAAAAAGGGGTCTTCAAACTTTCCTGTAGGAGAGTTCAATTTTTTTTTGTCGAGGAGGTACATTGGAATGCATCATCTTCTGACTAAAATGTACTCCAAGATTTTAACTTCTGATTCCAATTTTAAATTCTGGATTATACCGGATCCCTACAAGAGGGTGTTTTGATCTGAAGGCTGGTTTAAAATAAGCAGAGGGAATTGTTGAAAAAGTAATGATTAAGTTCAAGGGAACAAACATATGCTCAACATAACTTTAACTTCTAGATTATAAAATTTGCAATAAAAGTGTGAATTAAAATTAAGGGAGCTAAAGATAATTGGAATATGAATAATATACGATTAAGTGTAAGGGATGTAATAATAAAGAATCAAAGAGCTAAGCTTAAGATTAAACCTTAAGATTAAGAATGTGATATTATAGATGTCTGAATAATTGATAGTTTAAAATTATATTTTTTATTCATAGTCAATTAGTTTTCATCAAATTTTCGTTGCATTCCTCTATTTCTTCCCCCCGTCTCTGTAAAATAATATGAACTAAAATTTTCAAACAAACCAATTACCGTTTGTCATGTCATCATAAATTAGACCCAATTTATTTAAATAGCTAAGTAGTTAAGATACTCCCAAAAAATATAAAAACAAATTCCAACAAATCAACTCTTAATTAATGAATTAAATATTGTAGTAGCTTAATAGAGGCAGCGAACAATTAAAGATACAAAAACCGAGTCATCGCAACTCAAAACCTCGATTCAAATAGGCAACAGCATTGGAACTGGGGGAATTGGGATAAGCGAATGAATATACGCAGCAAATGACTGACTTAATTAACATAAAGAGAACAAATAGCTAACAGCAAGAAACCCTGCCCGGTTGCTTCGTAGTAATATAAGACCAAGTTTAAAATTTATGACTTAGATTGACACACATTTCAGCTGCATTAAATGAATGCATTGGATGCATTTGGATGAAGTGTGCGAGGCTAAATTTTGTCGTAGACAAAACACATGTTTGTTGTAGATGCACATGAATGCTTTAGAGACTGCTGCTCTTCTTAGTTCGGAGTTGGCTTAATCGATTATAAATGTGCACAAAGAATACAACAGAAATAGTAGTGACCAAGACACGTAGTTGCAATGCGATGGGGAAAAAGTGTTATTAAAATAAATTGCATGCGCCTAAACCAGAGTCATCGCCGAAACCAAAGACGGCATCGTTTCAAGCAACGCCAATGATTGCCTAATCCGAAAATTGTGGAAGGCACAGGCATACACATACTTGCTTAGTTAAATTGACTTGGTTCGGATTCGGATCCAGTTCAAGCTGTTTGAATTGCAACCTTTAAATTCAATAATTAATTCAACAGACAACGAGCTGAGGCAGCAACAGTTGCCGCCACCGTCACCGTTGATACTGAACAGCATGATTCACAATGCGGTTAGTTTGCAGCCCTACAAGCTATCACCGCTGCCGGAGACACTCATAAACTCTTGTCAAGCTGTGGTGGCTAAGTTGAAGCACACACACACACACACACACTGATACACACTTATACAAATGA
This sequence comes from Amiota communis, assembly GCA_037043315.1. Taxonomy (NCBI): domain Eukaryota; kingdom Metazoa; phylum Arthropoda; class Insecta; order Diptera; family Drosophilidae; genus Amiota; species Amiota communis. The sequence continues at coordinate 278,927 of JBAMAV010000758.1, read as the reverse complement.
ACATAAAAATGCAACAAAAGTAACACCTCGCGTTTGTGACCAACCAACCAACAACATTAAACGAAGGGCAGCGTATAGGTATGGACAAAACTGGCCCTCAATGAGTACCTCTTGTTGTAGTTGTTGTTGTGGTAACCCCAGCGCATGCAGCGGCAACGTTGGGTACACTTATATTGACTGTATTATGAGTGTATTTTCGCGAGGTGTCAGGAAACAACTTGTCGGAATGCATCTAACAAGGAATTCGATTTTGCCAGTGAGCAAGCGTGCAATGTGTTCGTCGTTGTAAAGTTGTGGCGGCGGCTGCGGCTGCGGCCCAATTGGACACTTGGACAGACAACAGACTTCGGTATAGTTTCTTGTTGTTGTTTAGTTGCTTGCTTTCTTAAAATAACGACAAACGACAGACATCGAATGACGACGACTTGGACGACGACTAATGGCACATTGCATGTTTTACCATGCTTGATGACATGAATGGGCGCGGGCCTTAAAGTTGTCCATGCTGTTGTTGATGTGGTAATGTGCAACATATATTTTACACTTAAAAAATAATTGGTACGTTGTATTGTATATTAATATTTTTGGAACACTCACTATTCTCCTCAGAAGCTTCGATTGAAAGCGTTGAATAATTTCTATGTTACTGTTAGCTGCTGGACCCCATAATTGTATGCAGAATGTCCATATTGGTTTAATTATTGTCTTGTACTACAATAGGATTTTATTGCGCAAGCTGCGCTGGGACCCATAACTAAACAGCCAGTTCATTTGCCAACTTTTCAGGACGAGTTGCTTCTTATTTCTCTTAATATGGTCCTGCCAGTTGAGCCTTCTCTCCATGGTAAGACCAAGACACTTATCAATGGGCTTAATGTGGTCATATTTGCCGTTTAAGGTAACTGGAGGACAAGTCGCACTGCTAAGCGTTAAGGTCGTGTGGATCGATTTATCAGAATTTAATGCGATGTTCCACCTAACTAGCCGAAGACTAATAATATCAAGCTGTCGCTGCAGCAAACACGAGGCGTGGTCGGGATCCGATGCGGATTCTAGTAACGCTATATCGTCTGAACGCAACAGGTTTTTTACTAACGTACGCAGCTGGTAATATAAAATCATAGTTCCCCGATAACTGGAAAAAGTAGTTTGCATAAAAAATTCACTTAAAAGGCTGCAACTCATATTAAATTTTAAATTACAATCAATTTACTACAATATTTACAAAAATTTGGTGTGTGGAAGGTTTGTAGTCTACATTTAGTAGTGTTCTGTTTTGTATTATTTTTTGTTCTTATTTTTTTTTGCAGTGTATATTTTTTGTACTAAGATATAATCATACTACAAGCTCTTCTTGTTGCCAAAACTTTTATACGCCTTTTTGTTGGGCTATTCTATGTATTTTTCCCCTTTTTTTGGGATTTTTTATTATGTATTTTCCATAAGTATCTGAAAGAGAGCGTTTGAAAGTTGTGAGTGAGTAAATGAATGAAAAAAGGCTGGCATAAACAACTACTTCAATATATGTTGCTTGTGAAATAATGTCTTATGTTGATAGCATCACAAAATGATTGAATCAATATACGAGTATGTAGCTCTGAATGCCTCCATCTTTCATCTGCAAAACAATCTCTCCATCCATTCAACGAAACATCTACCATATACGAGTATATGCGGAACAAGTTTGAATTCTTTAAATTTTTGTTAATTTGTAGGACGCACACTTCCAACCAGATTTACTCGTGATCTTCCTATGCCTTTTTGTTATAGTACGTATAGTATTTTATTTTTATATCTTAGTTTTGTTGCGTTTTTTGGCCGTTTTTGGTGAAAGATATTTTTTTTTTGTTTTGTTGTTGTTAATGTTGTTGGTGGTGATTTTGCTGTAGCTTGTCACCACTTTCTTGGCAATTTGTACATTCAATGGACTTGAAAAAGTTTCTTTCGTTCATTCGAACGATCGATCGGTTGTTCGTTCATTCTGTAGGTGTATCGATGTGATACAAAGTCAAACATATAGTACATATAAACACCGATATAAAAGAGACTTGTTGATATGCCCGATATATGGTGTTTTCTTTAAAGCAGATCGTTCAGCTTACTTTTTGGACATTAAAACATCCGTTTACATACTATTCCCATTAGCGTAGAGCGTTTGTCTTGAAACGTTCATCGTAGTCGTTGTGTCGCTTAACATCGAAGTTTTTGTGTGTCTCTTTGTCCGTGTCTGTCTGTCTGTCATTCTGTAGTTTTTGTTGTCGTTGTTGTCCTCTTGTTATGGACACGCGACAATCTTCTACTTCTTCCTTCTCCTTGTCTTGTTTTTATTTTTCATTCTTTGGTTTGTCATCTTCCTTGTCTGCTTTTGCATACTCGTAAAAAGTATCTTGTAGATACTTATACGCCTGCGTTATTGATATTGATTTTGTGTATGTTTTTCTGTTCTGGTTTCTGAAACAAAAGCAAAATTAAATTGTTATAGTTGTTGTTGTTGTAGCTGTTGATGTTGTTGTTTTAAGCCTATAAACAACACTAAATAAACAAATATTTATTTATTTATGGCGTGATTATTTATTAAGGACAGATTTTGTCGTTGTCGTTCTTGTTGTTACTGTATTTATATCTGTATCTGTATTTGTTATTGTTATTCATGTTGTACTTGTTGTATTTTGTTGTTGTTGTAATTGTGTCGCATACCACACGCTTTTAAAATAGTTTAGGACATTTCTGCGGTAGCCTTTTTCGAGTGCAAAATCCACATTGGAAATGTTGATGTTTCTTCCCTTGTAGCAAGTATATTATTTTATTTTGCCAACATCTTTTTAAATTGGTCCATGATATATGATATTGAGTGTGAATACTTTGAATCTTTTGTGTGGATTGTTCGATTCCGGTTTAAGATTCAGTGTCAAGTGAGTCATCTCACTTGACTTGAAGTAAATTAAAAGAGCGTATGATTTTCAGACATGAAAAGATAAGAATGTATAAGCTTAGATTTTAAAGCTTTTCTTATTATGATTGAAATAAGCCATGATTGTGTATCAGCTAAAGCTTTTAATAATCGTGGGTTATGTTTGTTGTTTCATATCTGAAACAATCTATGTAATCGCCCCTAAAACATAGAGTCTTTTTCTGGTGATTGAGTTCGCAAATAATGTGTTCTAATGTTTTAACATTCCTTTTACAGAATAACCATTTCTTAGGACCCTTGTTTTCAGATGATTTCTGGGCTTAGGAAACTTACTTTTGCTTGCCTCTGTTCTTAACTATTATTTCGGGAGCATGCAACTTACACGTTCTCCCAAACGCAGAAATGCTTGAGACCAAAGAAGAGCGGCTTAGCTTACGCTTGTGCCTTTCATGTGCTTACATTCATCGCACTGCTTAGTTGTTGTGGCATCCTACTTCGTCGAGAATAGATATTATTGTCCTACTATTGAAAGGAAGATTGTTGCCTTGTTTTTTTTCATAGGTAATTCTAGAGCTAATAAGCTTAGAAATATCTGAATAACACAAACATTTTTTTTTATTCGAATGTCTACAGTTACTAAAATTTGATTTTTTCCGCCTTTGGGTTTATGCCACGAAGAGACTTAATTAAATAGCGTGTATATTTATCAGTTCTCATGCAGTTTTTGGCATACAAAAAACAACGATAAGGTTATAGCCCCTCGTCTGCCCCTCATCATAAACCAATAAAAACATGGCAGTGGCAAAGAAAAAAAAATAAATACCAAAGGCGAATATCATTGGCAGCCAGTCGCCAGGGACATAAAGTGAACAGAATTCCATTTTTTTGTCAAATATAAATCACGAAAGACTATATAAACTATACATACATACCATACATACATATGTAAATATGTATATAACCCTCCTGAAAAAGTGCTTAGCAAATGTGACAAACGCTTCTTAGTTGCAAAACGACCAAAATTCGATTGTCGAGGAATGTTTAATGATGTATAAAGCATGTTAGAGTTTATCTTTATGGCCGCGTTCTTGACTTGACTTCTTCACGTTAGTTGGGTTGTGTTGTGTTGTTCTTGCTTTCGTTGTCTCGTTATTGCCAAATATTTTGAAAATTTGTCTCAGTCGCATTGCTTCAAAATTTATGGTGCTCGATGCTATCAAAATCCATAAAAAAAAATGTGAACGAAAAAAATCAGAAAAAAGTTTATGGAAAAAAAAAGGATTTCTAAAAAAACAAATGAAAACGCTAAAACCGTTTCGTGTGCTTATCCTATTATTATCTTTATTTACCAATCAATTTTGTTATCGGTCAGTATCAATTTTATACGAGTATGCCAGGGGGTTTATGATTGGGTTTTGGGCCAACTTTTTCTATAGTAAACTTTATAAAATATGATGTAATGCAAGAAGAGACAAGAAAGGAAAAAGAAAATATCAAATTCTTGTATTGCATAGTCAATTAGTCAGATTAAAGGTAATGAGGATTAAATAAGAAAAGTAAGACTTCACAGAATACTTACCAAATGTATAGCATACATCGCTCGCATGATTCCAAATCTGAAATTTATTATGTAGACTTTGTGGATATTTGATATATTTATTACAGATGTAAGCAGTTCTATACAAAAAATAGATTTTCCGCATAGTATAATGAAGGAGCCACCTATAACTCCCAACAGTGTACAGATATCAAATGCTCATATATCCCAAAACATAACATTGCTCCTCAAAAGAAAAAAAAATGAAATATGAGGCAGTATTGAATGTTTGGCTACATATATCCAATCCAATATATCCAATATATTTTTGTCTGTAGTAGCCATTCCATCAGGTATCGAGATATATTGCTGAAATTTATTACAGATTCCTCTTAATGCATTATGTGTGATTTCAGTTCGAAGTTCTTGTTTACTTAGTAATACATAGGTTGCTAGGTTAGTTTAAATTCATTCTAAGTGCAGTGGAATCTTTCTTAGTTAACATATTTGTTTCCATATAGCTTTTTGTAATGTTTTTTTTTTTGAACGTACTCATTTTTCGAAATACTCGTTATGCAAGACACTGGTTAAGCATGGATCCACTGTATAATAATATTTTTATTTCACTTTAATGGAGTCAGTTAGACATAATTGGGACATGGCTTAAGAGATGGAACATTGGTGTCAACACTAACAATTCTTCACATAACACTTTCACTCTGAGACACTCATCCTGTCCCCCGGTCCAGCTAAACGGAAATAACATACCCACCTACAACTCAGCCAAGTACCTGGAGGCGGTTGACCTGGAGACCCCACATCATAAATAAAAGGAAACAGCTGAGCCTCAAACTAACCAGGATGAGCTGACTCTTCTGGCACAAATCAAAAATAAGCGCAAAAAATAAGCAACTTCTCAATCCAGTGGGAACTTCACAAATCAAACGCCCAAATCATACAATGTCTTCAGTCTAAGGTCTTAACGAACTTGTCAACGCTGTTTGGTATATCGGCAACTCCGTCATCCATTGAGACTTTCAGGTGTCAACTGTAAATGAAGAAATCGTGATGGAGTGCTGATCACCAAGGACTTCTTAACAAGTTATAACTTTTTTATTGCTATATTTTTTGTTGGTACATATTTCTTTATGTTCATATTATAGGAAATTGAAATTTAGAATCGTCAAAATTCATTTGCTTTATTTATTTCGCTTTGTGACGTCAGTGACGTTTTTACAGTGAATATGACATACATAATTTTGAATGTGGTATATCGTTACGCTTCGCCGCTTCATCAATTGATATAAATAATAATCACAACTAAGTCACTCTCCCTCATAGCCCCTCCTCCCTTTTTCGTTGTCTAGGCAAACCGCCTCCACTTGAAATTGGACGAAGCAATTCAAACCAAACCAAACCCGCATATGATCTAGATCTTATAAGATTTCGTTTCCAAGTGTACCTACTTTAACGCAACAAATCAAAAACCGCGACCAGTTTCAGTTGTTGTTGCTGCTGTTGTCGCTAAGATGGGTATTGCGTTTTTCCCCTATGGCTGCCGTGCCCTTCCTGGGCAGATTAGTCACATGTCAGTTTCAATTATCGTCCAGTCAATTTGTTGAAAGCTTGCAGCGAATGTTTTTCTTTTTGCAAAAACAGCGTTGGAAATTGTCAGCGTTGTCAATCGATATCGCAAACGATTGTGGCCAGATCTGCGCTGCTGGGGAAGGCTTGAGGTTGGTAGGTTTCGAGTCTTGAGATGAACGCCGCAGGAGCCACCAGGCGCGTCGTTTTATCAGCAAATGTTCTTCAAAAGGGAGACAACAACAGCAACAACAGCAGCAGCAGGAACAGTAACGCGACAGAACGCACATAACTCAGATGCTCTGCTATGATAATTTCCAATAACTTTTCAATACAAACGAACGTCTCAGGAGGCGAAGATCATCGTATGGAAAAAAGTAAAATTGATGATGTTGTGTATGCACGAAGTCAGCTTGTTTACACAATTCAACGAACATTGAGGTCGATCCGAACGATCTGACAAACTAACTATCAGACGACCAATCGACCGACGGACCGACCAAACCAAGCAATCGATCGATCGATCCCAGTCGGATACTTTTGCTCAGGGCTAAGCAATTTCAAAGGGGTGCCGCTTGGATCCGCTTGAAGTCGTAGTATCGTATGGTGTAGTGTAGACCACAAAGATCAAGATCAGTTTTGCTGTTGTTGTTGTTATTGTTGCTATTCAAAAATCAGTTTAGACAATCAAAACCGTCACAACAATAACAACAGCGATGACGACAACATTGGCGACGCGACAACAAATTCCTAGACAATAACAACAACAAGAACAAATGTGTTGCGTAATCATATCAGATCCGATTCGATCTGGTCGTGATATGTTCGCATTGATATTGTTGTTGCAGCAGCTTAGTGTCCTCAGAGTTAGTTATAGTTTGATAGATCACTATAACAACCTCACGGCACGGAATATGGGAAGCTGCGCTTTATCGCTCAGACCGATCTTGCAGCAATTGAGCGGCACGTACGAGTGATTTACGCATAACAAGTGACAAATTGTAACACGCCACAGATACTTGCTACACGTCAGCAACACTGACATGTCGTGGATGTGGTTGCTGCTGCTGCAACAAAGCGTGTCAACACGTCCCTAGTTGTCATCATAGGATCAATGAAATTCTGTAAACAAAACAACGTTACTCATTTGTCACTCTTTCACTGTAATGTTGCATAAAATCCATACCATGTAACTGAGATACTACAATGTGTCTGCTGTATCTTTGGCTTAAAGTTTTTTGTTCGGTATGGTGATTATTTTAACCCATTTATCTTATGCCTTGAATGCAATAAACACATAAAAAAAAACTTTTGGTAACAATTACTCACAACGCCTCGCTACTCATTCATTTCAAGAATTCATTCATTCACTTACTCATTCATTCATTCATTCATTGCTCTACTTGATGCAAGTTTGCTTTTCCTTTTTTCACACAGACATTGAGTGTGCTTTCTTTTTGCTGTAACTGAGGAGAGATCCCACGCATGATTTACGTGTTTTTTATGTGACCAAGTTCTTTATACTTTTGGCCTTCATTTATGTCTTAAATGTCATGGTAATACGTGTTAATGGACACTAATGCAAAATATTAATAAGTATGATGAGTCGTAGTTCCGGTGGTGGTGGATTGTGGTTTTCCAAAATAATATAAAGACAATTAAACAATGGGTGTTTCAATGATTTATTGAATATTATTATAAGTAGTTGTTGGGAGATAGATGATCACTGAATGAAAATGGAGAACGATTCTAGATTGATAGATATATGGCAATTTCATTTGAATCATCTATGTTTTGATTAGAAGTAGTTACAATTTTTAAGAATCTCGTGAAACCTTATGGTTTTTTTTGGTTTCTGAAAGTGAAAGATTTCCTTAACAAAGCTCGTCGAACTGATGCGTGTGGTAATAAAATAAAGAAGATTCCATCGAACACCAAGTTCAAGATTCGTTGCTTCCATTTTCTGTACACAATCGTCGTGGCAGACAAGGAGATCGCCAAGAACGAGGTCTGTAAGTTAAGGAGATCAAATGAATAGTGGAATAAAAGTTAAGATTAGTTTGGGGAAGGGCAGACACCAATCAACTCATCATAAGGGGCTCAGTTGGCCCTCTATAATTACAGATGGTCTGAGAGTTTGTTGTTTATTATGAATTTCAAGAGGATACAATTATCTAGGTATATTACCTATGTATATATACTATATACGTAGTCAGTTCTGCATTGCAAACTCTTGGTAAACATGTAGAGTTTACTAATTGATTCTTTTTTTTATGTTTTTATGAAGAATCTATATTAAAATCAAAGACTGCAACCAGCTGTGTTCCAGCATATATCTACAAGATTACTCATTCGTCATACACATACAAACCATTTCATTAACAATGGATCATTTCAGGCATAAAAATAATAACCAATTAGTAGAATCCATACCAAAATTAATCCGTTGGCGTTAAAATACCACAATGGAAATATCACAAAAAAAAAAGAAGATATAAAAATAAGTAAGCAATGTTTGCAACATGATGTTGATATGTTAACAAGACACTTTTATAAGTGTCTGGATCATCATCAACGAGTCTCATCAGAAGTCTGAAAATGAGACAGAGCCACATATCATAATCCAGTAGCGATGTATACTCAATGTATATTTGTTTTTGCAAAGTCCCCTCGTAATAACAATAACAAGAAGTGGTTGGTTTTTTGGTTATCATATCCGAAACGGTTGGTTACTCATTCTCTATGGAACCCTCAGATGCTGTTAATGCCTTTTGTTATTCGGTATTTATTTTTTTAATACTTAAAAAAAAAAAAAGAAGCGCCAGCAAGTGAGGTAGGGAAGGAAGAAGTCATGGTATAAATCTAAATGATTTTGATTTATTTTTATTGATGAGCATATAAAAGTTGGAGCCACTGCTGTGACACGGCTGCCAATGCCAAAAAGGCGGTTCATAAGGCTGCGCTTGCAAGATCAGGCTGTTGATCTGGCCAGTAGTAGTCATCATCAGTAAAAGCAGCGCAGCGTTAACTGAAAAGATCAACAGCAGGAGGGTTACCAACAACCACATGTAGAAAAAACTATGGTAACCAAGTATAACCCGAAGATTGTACTCGAAAATGGGTTGATCGCATTTTGAAAATGACCCGCTGAGTGGACGACATTTTCTTGCTTGGTGGTGGTGGTGGACTATGCGAACCGAAATGATGCTATCCGATTCAAGACAAAACAAAACTAAAGCGCATTGGATCAAGACTGGGCCGGTGATCACCCCCGAGGTATATAAATAAAAAATTCATAATTCACAGAATATTATTTAAGAAAATAATAAAACAAAAAAAAAAAAAAACAGAGAACAAAAGTCCAGAACGCAAAACGGCGGCAGTTGGTCGCAGTTTGGCCTGTCACTTTGTTGTTTCAAAAAATATATATTCTCATTAAAAAATATTTACCTTTATTTCTTTGTTGGTTGTTTTTTTTACCATATATAATATATATAGTATACTACTATATGCAACTGTTACTGTTGTTGATCTTTTTTTTTTGTTATTGCAAGCATGAAGTTGTTGAAGGTGTCCATTTAAATGCCAAAGAAACGCAGTTAACAAAACTGAAAACCAAAAGATACAGATACGCCTTATAACACAACGGTCCCACAACTGCTGCATATGGCACCAACACACCCACCTCCTGGGGTGTTTGCTTCCGTTGGAGACGCCACTTTGGCGTTATTGCTGCCGTATGCGAAATGTTTGTCGTTGATATTTGTGTTTTTAATAAATAAAATCGAAACAAAGATATTTTTCTTTTAAATTAGTTTAAACAGCCAACAGTAGGGGGGTGAGTACATTTCGTTCTCATTGCTTTTAAAGAGCTATGACAATGATTCAAATAGAAGAATTCTTTAAAAATTTAGAACTCTTTCTAATCAATTAAGATGATTATTCAGTTTCTAAATTGAATTTTTTATTATTCAATTCATTGATAGAAATCTTGCATGAGCTCATTTACAAATATTCAGAAATATTGTTTCTTTTAGTAAAATTTTGAACTTGGGGAATAGATTGAATGGAACTTAGTCCGCCAAACATGTGGATAGTCTTACACTAAGATATTATGCTTCGCTACAAACGTGTTGATGGGTCATGCAACGTGACGTTTCACTTACAAACTTATTTATCAGCCATACTACTAAACTAAGTTAATCAGCCATGCTATGGAATGCGCCGACGGTTTCGCAAACGGTTTGTTTAGAAATCTCAAACAAAAAACCCCCGGTGGATAGAACAACAGAAGATTTCATTTCACTGGAAAACAATAAGCTACAATTGTTGATACTCCAAAAAAACGGAAGATTTCAAATCGGCTGAATGCGAAATGTAATCGGATGAATTGAAGTTTATAGAATGACTAGTATACCCGGCGTGCTTTGCTACGCTCCCGACGTGATAATACTGCGTGATACTGTTCTCTGTTTAATGTTAGTACATTGCGCAGCAATTGAAATAATGTGAAAAATCAGACGAATCAATTAATATTGACATAATTAGTTCAGCCGTACTTAAGTGGTCAGAAACCGGAGGCAAATGAGGATATTGTTCATACGAAAATACAGAAATTGTGATTAAAAAATGTGGAGTGGGGGTAGGAGGGTAAAAATTGCCTTAAGTCCTATTCTCATTCCTGCCAAATATACAAAAAAAATTATAGAAAAATCGGACGAGCCGTTTCGAAGGAGTTCATATACTAACAGCGTGACACGAGATTTTTATATATCAGAGAAGATTATAAATTAGATTGAAATGAAAAGTTAAAATAAAACAAGGAGAATGGAAAGGAGTGCTGGAAAGGCAGAAATGGGTTACCAGATGATCAAGATGAGAATCAGCTTGTGAGCCACCGGCAATTTATATTTCTCGAAAGGGAGATTGCTTTGTCTCTATCTATAGAGAATTTCATCTTGGTTAATACCTAGATATTTCACCTTTTCTGAGATTGGTTTTGTAAGTACGATATGTCTACAGGTTGTACGACCTTCTTTTGTGGAAGCATCAATCTCTTTATGTATTTTATATATCCACACCTCGTATATGTAAATTACATCTGATCCTGATTTTATTTCTTTTATTCTATACCAAAATTCAAATATTCATAATTTTACAATTCGGAAGATTAAATCATTGTCAACGTGAGTTTTTCTATCTCTTAACATTATTTTCTTTTTTTATCAACTCTTTTTGAAATTCATTCAATGTAACAACCGACTGAAAGACTAACACCACCAAGTACACGTATCACTAGCCACCACCATGACTAACACTATGTTACACGTACAATCTTCTACAGCATTGAGTAGTAAGTCAAGTCATTCATATTGACCGTCGACCCAGTCGGACGTCCATTGATTTTGAACTAAAGCTCGACCGGATGTGGGCGTTAGCAAGCATGTAATCTGATCCCTGACAAATCGGTCTATTAGAATCGTTGAAGGCTGTGTTGAAATATTTGTCGCATGGCAGCAACGCGATGACGCCTAACTACAATGCAACGACGACAAGAACGACAACATCGACTCTAAAGATGGAAATTCAGACTAAGGACTGGACAGTTTTAAGCGTGAGTGATGCCGGCCAAGCTAGTGGTCTTGGTGGTGGTGACGGTGTTACTTGCTATATGCCAGTTACGGGCGCGCGTAGGTGGCATAGGACCAAATGAATTTAGGATGGCAAAGGAAGTCAAATTCGGCTTGGTTTACATTGATGCGCGTGCGCCATTTGCCTAGCCCTTATTTTCTTTCTTTTTTAAAATTTGTCCTTCTTCTTAGGTTTCTGTTCGGCTTTACTGGCTGAACGATCGCACGTTTAGCTAACCTGAAAGTCGATGGGCGATGAGCCACACGACTTTTTATGAGCTCAGTCCCTGTACACACATACAAGAGAGTTGAGAGTTGAGGGCATGCCTTAAGTGGCATCGTTTTGTGGTTTTGCCACAAGAAATTCTGAAACCTTCAAAAGAAAAGATACTAAAATGTTGCACTGTATATTTCAAACCTCAAAAACAAAAAACAAAACTAAAGACTTTAGTTGAGGCGGTGTCGGTGGCGTCGTAAACGGCGCTTGTGCAATTCATAAACGTGGGCGATTGATTCTTCTACCGCGTATGCCATTCCATGCCATGCCAATCCATACCATACCATGTATATTCATGTATTACTAGATGGTTCACTCACTGGCTGGCTGGTTGGATTGCTTTAACTTTGGCACTAAGGTTCGGCAAATGGCCCGCGGCATTGCGATTGAACTTCAAGTTATGAACGACTTCGTCGAAGAAGACAACTAAGACGACGACGGTGATGGCGATGGCGATGCCAACAAAACATTGATGGACGTTCGTTCAACGTTTAGCGATCCAATATGAACGTATGTATGGTACAATACTCTAAGTTTGTCGTTGTTTTCGTTCAAGAGATGCTTTTGTTTTTCAACTGCAACTGCAGCTGACAATGATGATGATAATGCCAATATTGTTGCCAATGATGATGACGATGTTACTCTGATGACGACAATGATGATCATGGCACATTGCGTCGTCGTCATCTTAGTTGTTCCATGAGTTAAGCGCATCGCTTGAATAGGCGTTCTACACAAATGTATGATACCCACCCACGAGCAAAGCGCACAAACTATGATGATGACTTCGACTTTGAGCACATAACGTCCGTTCATGTCTCAGATCAACTCAGCTCAGCTCTGCGTTGCCCTGCCCTTCTCTGCCATTCTTGTGCGTCTTTCAATCCTTTGGCAACCCCTAGTTTCATAGCATATTATGGTGCGGTTAAGGTGCATAGTAATACACCAAGTCAAGTCAAAAGTATGAAAGACAATGCAAAAATTAAGCGTTTCCTTTATGATTGTTGCCGTTGTTGCTGATGATGTTGTTGTTATTGCCTTTGTATTACTTTAAGGTGTGCTCCAGGTAATAATTTAGTTAAATCATATTTTCGGCATTAAAACAAAACAAAACAACAACAACAAAAACCTAAGAAAGCGTATCTGTTTTAACATATTTACACTCACCTTTTTGACTCTTTATCCTTTTACTCTTTCATCAATTTTTGTTTTTGTTTTTCTTTTGAAATTGATGTTGATGTTGGCAAGTTTCATATGGCAATAATCGCAACAAAGTTCCAATGTTAAACGCCGGCAATTGGTAATTGAGTCAGTGAAGGCGCCTCATTTTTTCCTTTAAATATTAATTTATAAGTAACTTTCTTGAAACAATTAAATACTATAACATATACAATAATATCTTAACTAAGATTTTATTGTACTTGAGTTTGTTGAACATCTCTTATATTCTACAACAGCGGTTCTTAAGCTGTGTAGCGCATACAATCAGAGGATCTATTACTAATAGTCCGAGAATCAATTTTTACATTGACTTAACATCCCCAACATTTATTACACATGAAGATTTGAAAAGGAAAAAGTTTGTTCTTACCACAGGTAGAAGAGGAGTCATCCATACCAAAATTCATTGTAAAAAACCTTCAGTGAAGATGAGGAGGAATAGGAGAACAGCTCGGGAAACCGTGCTTCAAGGAGTAGGAAAGTTAGGCAACATGTTCTCTGGGGACCTGGCTCTGTTCGTGGACTCCTCAGGTTAGTTTCAGAGGAAGAGGGTGACCTCTGGGACCAATTGTGGACAGTAGTTGATTGCTGAAACCAATTCGCAATTCCTCCACATATTCCTATCTTTCTTTTTTTAATTCATCAGGCATCACAATGGGCTACTGGGTGAACTTGCGTACAACCGTGAGCATATAATGCCAATTAATTAAATAAAAAATTTGACCCACCAATAGTTTTGTTTTCAAGAAACACTTTTGATGAGGAAATGGGGATATTCAATTTGGGGTTTTGAGCCAGAAATTAATTTTTATGAACGGTGTAGAATGTCTAATAGTGCCCATTGTTCTACAATATAAAATATTTGATTTTTATCTAGTATGAAATATTTGATCAACCTTCTTCTCAAAGACTTTATTTATCGCTGGTTGAAATCTAACACTAATTAACAAAATGTGCATGTGTTTGTTACTTGTCGCTATTGCGGTTGCTGTTGTTGTTATTGTTGTTGCTATTGTTACCAAGGCCTGCCAGCATCTTTTATAGTTCAAAGTATCTCAATGTTGTATATTGTATTGTATTATCTGAAAGCAATTCACAGCTTCCGCCTTCACACCCAAGTGACTGAGCTCAATGGCTAATAAATTAAATTTCTGCGTTTATGTTTTGTTTTTTTTTTTTTTTTGGTTTTTTGTTCCTACTACTTTCGGGTATATCATAAATTTAGGTTATAAATAGCACATTCGACAGTAGACAGTCATCGTCTACTATACGAGTATATGAATGTATCTACGTATGTTTGTATCTATCTATCAATAGTCAAAATATTATAGTTTTAGCTACCTCCAGCTTCGTTTTGTCTAACGATAAATAACAGTAACTATATGTCGTATTGAATATACCTACCGTATACCATATAACAACAACCACATGCCCACATACTGATGTGTGTAGTATGTATGTAGTTAGCTATATTTATAAATTTTTTTAAGGTGTGACCACCACCACCGCCGCGAGTCAAGCGTACGAAACTCATAATTTTTTAAATTAGCATTTTTTTCCCTTCTCTGCTTCCAACGAGTTGTGTGCGTTGTGCTATAAAATGAAATTTACAAATTGTCCCCAAAAAATGAAAAACAAACACACAAGTCACAAAGACACAGATACGGAACACAAAAACAAAGAACCACTTCATTCCATGAAGACACACAGAGTCACATGTACAATATCTTTTTCGTTCGAAGTTCAACTTTACTACTCAGTATAGTCATCAAAATGAGGAGGAGAGCTTCAAGAGACAGCATCTGAAACAAAAGTGGGAACAGCGGCAACAAAAGCGATTTCATCAATGATATCGAATCAAGTGAAGAAGTCTTAAGACAGCGGTTCTAAAACTTACATACGTATGCAGTTCGGGTCTACTCTTGAAGAACTATGTATTTTTTCCTAATTCCATCCTAGCTTTATCATAGGATATGGTACCCAAATTAATCTATGAGTTGAATTTAATTGATAAAAATATTTGGTGGGGGCGCACACTTTAGGATTTGTACAATATAATGTAATGAAAACTTTAACTTTGCGATTGGGTTATAACTCTTTAAAATTTTTAATATGTGTTACCCAGTAATTGCACCATGAACATCCATGTATCCGCGGACTATAATTTTAGAATCTCTGCTTTAAGGCATCGTAAAATTTTTTCGAGTGTCTAAGAAAAGTTGCTTCATCTTCATTTGAGTTTTGTTTTTGGCTTCTTGGCTCGTCATCGTCGTCATCATCATCATCATCATTGTCATCGTTGCGCATGCGCAATAAACTCATCAATAAATTGTCTACAAAATTCAAAATCAACGCATGTTTTGCGGTTTTTTTCTTCTTGTCTTTATACAATTTGCTCTTTTGTGACACCAAAACTCTTCCGAGGCTAATATTGCTAAAGATGCTGATGTTGCTGCTGCTGCTGCTGATGATGATGATGGTGGTCTTTGCTTTGCCATATTGATTCTTTCTTTTCTTTCTCTTCTTTCTTTCACTGGTTTAAGATGCTCAACCTCAAGTGGCTAAGTGGATTTGTGTGTTTTTGAGTTGAGAAAAATGTTTATTGTTTCAACTTTGTTATCAATGCAAGTAAACATCCCAAGACAACCAAGTGAACCAAGCCAATCGAAGACTACCCAACAAGTTTCTACAATACAATACAATACAATACTTTCGGGTATGGGTCAATTTTGATTTCTAATTTGTTTGGATTTCGTTAAGTTGTGGCATGAAATTATATGCTTATTTATTGCCCACCTTAGCTGATACTTCTGTTCGGTGTTGTTTTCTTTGTGTTCCGGAAGAAGTGCTCCAAGTTATAGCAGTAGGAACATTGTATGACCCCATGTCTATACAGCGACAGAGAGACAGAACCCTTGTACGCCCGCCCTTCTCATTCCATTTTGGAATTTGTCTCTTATCTTGTTAATGCGTGTCGTTTTCGAAGTGTCGAAGTTAAGGGAAGTCAAGGTGTCTGGATCTGGTGAGACTGGAAAGAGAAAAGAAAAAAATTCCATTGTTGACAATTTGTAATAAATTTGCTGGGAATTTATTAGTACATCAGTATTTCGTTTGTCGATCATCAATCTCAACATGGCTGGTGTTGATGCGCTACAGCTTAAAGGTAGCTTAAACTTACAGTTTTGGGTCTACAGAACTTTTGACGCTTCCACACATGGTCAACAACTAATTAATTGGTTTTGTCGCGCGAATTTCATTTCTTTTGTATATTTTTATTTTTGTTCTGCTTTGCTTTTCGAGGGTGTGAATGATAGAGGGAGTTCTTGAATGAATGAATGGATAAATGTTTGTTATGTAGTATGATATGAATAAATAAGCGAATAAATGAATGATTTGGTGACATGTTGTATAAAATTGGAATTAACGTGCTAAAGAGTAAGGGGAAAAACAAGATGTTTTCTGATTTTGTGTGTTATTTTTTTTTTTTTAATTTCAAGTCATTTTGCTAAAAACCGTTACAAGCTAGAGAAATTTAAGATCATGAAAGATCTTTTTAAGAGCTATAAGAATTACTTGCTTTCATAATAAAATGTAAATTTTACACAAGCCTGAAATGTAGCTACTATTACTTACTTTAGGGTGATGTTAGAGCCCTTCAAGGATTGGCATGATTAGCCTTACGATAGGAATAAGTTATGACATGACTAACTAGTCTTCTAGTTTTAAGTTTTTTTCAGATACATTGTTGAAATTGGCATATTTTATGATTTGTGTTGTGAAAATGCTAAACTTCGCTGATGTATATGTTGTTTTGAATCAGAATGCTACCGTGTTCTCTTTCATTACCAGATTTGATTAACTTTTCTCTGATTGAGAAGAAAGCTCAGCCAACTCACTCACCAACATCTCTTTGAGTTGAATAAATCCGGTAAGGAAATAAAATGCCACCACCGGGTTCTCTCTCTATTATAATATTAATCGTAAGGCTTCTTTCTTCCCATTTGTCCATTATGCGGTAACAATCTAAGTATCTTAAATTGTTGTCGCTTGTTCTTCTAACAAAACATTTTTTCAAAAAAGGCGAGTCCGCTGCCTTGTAGCAAGCACCATTAAAACTAAGTTTGTAAATAACTCTTATATTTTAAAAAGATAAATGTAACTTATTTAATAACTTAAACTGTAATTATGAATGAGGACTTAAAAAGATAATTGTTATTATGATGTTACTTTCGTTAGTACCATAGTGTGTAGGGAGAGGGGTCAGCCACTTTTCTCACTAACGAGAAACAAGATCTTTTTCCTAACAAAAGTACGCTCCCAAACAAAAAACAGAGTTGATATGGTCCTGATCCATGCTCTCATTTATATTTGCTCCTATATTTCTAATTACACCACAATCTTCTTCTTCTCGCTCTCATTAGAGTTTCATGTGCAGCCTTAGTATTGTAGATGTCAAACTTTAACATTGATGAGTGGTGCGGTGTTGTGTGACAGTTGTTCAAATATAAATAGTACAATTAGAAATTAATTATGTTATAGATTAATAATATCATATTTAATCGTGACTGAATGCGCATAGTTATAAATTATGTAATTCAAATTATTATAAAGTGAATTCATTGAGTTTGATTAGTGACAATAGTGAAAAGTTGCATTTTTCTAATTGTGGTGAAATAAAATTTTATTTGTGGTGATATTTGACATTGTGTGTTGATAATTTGCAATCTGTGGTGGATTTACATTAATGTTGTCTCTTCTCTTTGGAGCCAACATTTCGATCATTGTTATTGCTATTAATGAGAGAGAGAGAGAGAGACGTTTGCTTATCAAGGCAAGGTAAGTTTTTACAAAGTATGTTTCTTCTACTTAAAGGGGGCATACATATTGTACATACTATGTGTGTATGTATTCCAATATTCTGCAGAGCTTATTAAACTATGTATTTTCTTTTTTATCAATTAAAAATTTCTTCGTTTTAACAATGAAGTACTTGAAATCATTGATTTTTTCAGCTGATTATAAATAAACAATTGACCATTTTGTTCCATAATCTTCTGCCATCTCTTAGGCAAACTTCCTGTACTTCTCCATGAGAAGCTTTTCGTGTTTTTTTATGAAATGAAGGAGTTGCAGAGTATAAGGTGGATATTCCAACAAATCCCAACCAGGCCTAAAACTTTTTTTGACAGAGGGACACTTACAATTTTTCTGAGCAGTCAAACCACTTACCTTTACATTTTTGTACCTACACGAATTAGACATCGGAATTAATAGTAGCTTGAAGGAGCTCATAGAAGTCTGTTCTCATTCAGTCCCATCAGACTGACAACATCAATCGATGTACATACATATGTACTATGTATGTCCACATTTGCCTGCCTTTTTGCCTGATTATTTTCGCCTATATCAACTACTTTTTTGGCTGACATAATTATAAATGATTCATTTTTTGCATAACCCTTGATCATACGCTTAAAAAAATGAATCGATTGATGAGTTGATCGCAGACATTCATCACTTCGTCAAATCCTTCAACTCATAATACTAAAGTATCGAGAATATATGTAATACGAGTATATTCAAAAACTTTTATTGAAAATTATAAACAGGTACAGATAGATAGATAATTCTGCCCCAGTGCAAGCCGATTTATAATTGTGAAATACTAACCGTTATCATAACTAATTAAGTTGAGCTATGTGACACTGATTGCGACACCTAACAACAACAACAAAAGAAGCTGCATCCAGACCCTTCGCACAACAAAATCATACATTCACTCGTTCATTCATGCCACACACATTCATTCAGATATTTTCACATAACAGCGTTCAATTGTCGATAGGAAATCTTCAAAATATATTGTATGAGTGACCTCAGTGGCCCCGAAGGCAAAGTATTATGTATGTATGTAATGCAACGTAATATCAATCAGTTTTTAGAAAAAACAACATATCCAGCAACAATCTCAGTTAATCTGATGCAGACAAGCGATAATCCACAGTGGGACCAAGGCATTTTATTATTGTAAGTACGTGTATCATACAAAAAGTGATGTAAGGCAATACCCAAAAGAAGGAAAGAGCGATTTTTTTAAACCCAACAGATGCAGTCTGGATAGGCACACAAATTATAATGATTATGGCATTGGTGATGATGATGATAATTATCTTCATCATTATATTGACTCAATTAGCAACATTACGTAAGCTAATCCAGTATTGTGAAGCACCGAGCCGTGGTATAAATTCAAATACTCGTACTTGCTTCAGTACCCGGACATTATATACTTTCATTCTAAACTAACCAGAAAAATCAACCAAGCGACGGCCATTATGGCTTACATATATACAGATAGATAGGTAGAGATATAAAAGCAGACAAAGGGACAGTTAGTTTGTGGTGGTGGTGACAAATGCCCTGAGTGTTCATTTCAAGGATACAGGACATTGTCATTTTCACGCTTATCAGAGCATTTTGACAAGTTTTCGGGTTTCGGTTACCCTAAGAGTCCTTCGGATAGCAACAAATTATTATTGTTTGTTCATTTCCTTACCCTTAAGTGGTTGTTAGGCCAATCAATGTTGTTGTTGTTATCTCTCTATGGTAGTTGTGTTAGTGTTGTTTATTAGCTTAAAATTGAGCTATTAAAATAGAAAAAAGGTGATGAAACGAGGTGAGTTGAAATGAGTTCTGTGGGTCGCTTGTACCCTTTGCAGATGTCCTGATCTGAGTACAAAAACTTCAAAAGTTATAAGCGATATACGGATAATATTATTGTTTTGTTGTTTTTTGCATATGCACCCTTGGGTACACATTGCTGGGCGTGGCATTTAAACATTACCGGTATCCATTACACAAAAAAATAGGTTTACGAAACCGTTTAACTGTGATTTTCAACAAAGGGAGAATTTCTCTTGCTGAGATAATTAAATCAGTTGTTGTTATTGAGAGGCGGTAATACGCATGAATGTTTTGAAGTTTGGTGTTTTTATACACTTCACAACATAGAATGGAAGAAATTATCACTTTAGTCTGATATTTGTAACGCATAGACTTTGTTTTGGAGGCTCCATAAATATTAACATTTATGGATCATTCTTTTATGGAATATATTTAAATGTCACCGTGGTAATCTGTTCCTAAATCCAAATAAGCATGTCATATACATATCATCATTACATAGTTTAAGGCAAAGTTCAAATTCCAGAAAGTTTGGATACTGATTACTTCTAAACTACGCAATGGATATCAATACGGTTTTCACTGTCATTTAAAGATTTTTTTCCGAAATATTTTCATGTACAACTCTTTTCCTTCAGAATGATGAAACGAAACGAAGAAATGGATATGGGAAATAGCTGTCTAATGTACAATATATAAGAGTCAGATAAACAATCCAAATCTGAAGTGTATTTCATTTTTGGTGATGCCAAATTTTTTTTTTTATTGTAGAAAATGTATACAAAAATATGGAAATGACAGAAAACTTCAAAGTGTAGGCAGTTGGCGCGCGATTGGAAATCAGTTAGGACTATGCTACATATAGGAATAGAGAGAATAGAGAGACAGAAGTGAGTCAATGATGGTCGATTTAAAGTAGTGAAGTGGGAGTTATACAGGTTATAATATTGTTTAGAATGTTTTGCATATCTTTAATCGAAATCTAACTTTTAAGTTGAATAGATTATAGTGAATAGATTAAAATCTTCAAAGGGTTTATTGTACATATTGCTGTACGAAACGCACATAACTTTTCTTAGAGTATGATAAATCTATGTTGATAAACTCCTTTAATCTGTCACGTTTCTTTCTACATTATTACCATATATGATAATAATAATGAATACTGAAAATATTGTAGCTTGATTTTTAAAATCACTTAAATTTAATATCAGGGCTTTTGAGATAAAAATCTGTATCTAAATCATGTGTGTTTTGTACGAGTATATGGCAAAAAACTTGTTTATCTGAAACTCAACAAATGATGAGATGCGAAAAACTGAACTAATATGTAGATGATTCAGTTAGTTCCTGGATTCCCATACTGTTTAAGTTCTTATCTCCGTTTATGATTATTCTGACTTCTTATGTAAAACCCACAATATTCACTTAAAAATATCGCGTGTTTAGTCTAAAATAAACAAATGAAATAAAAGTAGTTTCATGAAAAAAAAAAACGAAACTCACACAGTTATTGACACGTTTTGTGAAATTATAGTGAAAAAAAAAGAAAGACTAGGTCGGAAAATTATAGATATACGTACGTAGACAAAGGGTAAATGCATGGGATAAAAGTCAACTTTTGTCAACTAAATAGTTCGAGTGTCAAGAAAAAGACTTCTTTACATATTTTACAACAATAAGTAACACTTTTAATTGTTAGCAAACAAATACTCAACGACGACAACGACAACCTTGTGTTTGCGTACTAGTGTGTAAACTACCCAATTCCGTGCAAAGCAATCTCTTGTCAGTCAGTCATATTATGACGTTAATGACAAATTGACGGCAAAAATGTCTTTGATGTTTTATTTTTTTCATATAATTTTTTTTTTTTTTTTTTGTTGTTGTTGATTGTTTTGGTTCTAATCAAACTGACTGCCGCCGTCAAAGCCGCACCTTTACTTTGTCATACTTTGTCAAAGAGCAACATGCAATCTACAATATCTGAGTTAACTCTTTGCGAATGATTACATGCGCTTTAATTTTACACACACAGTAAGTTTTGTCCGTCCAGTAAAGTCAAGCATTGCTTTAGCTTATCAGTTCCGAAAAGTCATATAATCATATAGATAAGCTTCTACTATCTTATTGTGGTTGCTGTTGTTATAGTAGTTGTTGTTGGCGATGGATAGTCTGTCAATTTGTATGCCATGTCGGCATCTGATCCAAGTACTCAAACAACCGACAAACAAACAAAGACACAGTAACTGAATTTAACTTAACTCGTATCTGTCGATTATATTGTTAACAATAATCATGATGATGATGATGATGATGTTGATGGCGATGGTGGTGGTGATGATGATGACGATGACTAGTACGATGCATGCTCGTCATCGTTTGTGTTCTGTTGCTAAATAAATTGTATTATGTAGTATTTGTCGCTTTTGTTTGCATTACGACTGCCTGTAATAAAATGTTAGTTAGCCGCCGTGTCGCCGACAAATGACAAAATGTTGCATTGTCAACCAAGTAAGCCAAGTGCACACTGCACTAACGTATCCCATTGCCTGCCACTAACCCAGAGCCCCATGAAACTGTGTTTATAGCAGAAACTTTAGTCTTCCTATTCTTTGACAGATTTCATATTCTCCCAAAAGTCATATATTATACGTATCATCATGATCATCTTCCTTACCATACATACTATTGTTATTATGGCATTCTTTTTTTTTTACTGATCTGAAAACAAAACTTAAACTAAACTTAACCGCCGTCAAACAATATTGTCAACGCCTCCAACGTTGAACGTCGGCAAATTTGTATCTAATAAACTATATCTCACGGTGTCGAGTTAAGTTTTTCACGCCTAGATAAGTACGAGTAGATACTCTTGTGTACTACAACTATACTACTATACTATATGGATGCATTCATGTATGCATCATAATGCATAGAGGTGTCTTTGGTCGGTCGGTCGGTCTCTATTATTAGAAGTAGTTGTTATATCTCTTACCTATTCTCTAGCACGACTTTCGGCAGCGATTTTTATGTATTGTATGTGTTTATGGTTATGGAATTCCTGAAATTGAGCAACTATGTTTATCTGGGAAGTTTTAAGTTAAAACTCATTGTATTGTAAAGTTTACCAAACAGAGGCGTCGATATAGTGCGTATTGGGGAATGAATGTCGGAACTTTAAATTTAAATCATTTGCAATACGGCACCTAATTAGGTACAAGAACGACAAATAACTTACGTTTAGACAAACTTCAGCTGTCCGCATGGATGGACAAATGGACACCTAATCAACAGCTACAGCTAGAGATACATAGAGATACAACTGAATGAGTAACTGACTAACTGGCGTTCGACAATAAAGTCGAATGCCAAGTACATCAGTGCTGTGCAAACATGAATTCGTTCCAATTGAGGTTCGGGTTGCGTTAGTTGGATAACTATTGTGCTAGTTGCCAGTTGCCTGGATACTAGTATGATGGTATTCTTCTTAGTTTGTTGGTTAGTTGGTTGGTTGGTACTACATCAAATAATATGGTAAATCTTACCGACGAAGACGATGGTGACGGCGAACTTCAACAAGCCGACAAGCATGACATTTACATTCCCAAGAGATTTAACAACGCCAGAGACACGGATATAGACATACTCGTACATAGATAGATACACTATGCTATGTACGAGCAAGAGTAAAGCATACATTTCTTGTTGTTATAGGTTAGTTTGGTTAGTTCCGGGAAACGCAACTAAAATTTGAAGCACATCGCAGAGCAGCACATTGCAGAAGAATTTTAAGTTCTTCAAACTCCAAATAATTTTTTTTTTAGTAGTTTGTATACAATATATACAGAACGAAATGGGACCACGCCTCAAAGACGCAGTCAAGACGTGGTGGATCTGGCAACATTGTTGTTGTTGTTATTGTTGTTTTTGTAAGTGTTGCAGATCGAACGTTGGTTTGTTATTTAAAATAAGTTTTTTGTTGGTTTCACTTTGCTTCAAAAAAAAAAAAAAAAAAAATGACGAAAATAAAGGGCTTATTAGAGAAGAGTCACAGAGTTAGACCTTAAGATCCTGTGTAAGTTTGTCTGTCTGTCCGTCCATCTGTCTAAACATGTTTCGGTAACCTCAAAGCGCGGTATCTTTGAGTGTTTGTTGCTGTTGTTGTTACCTTTATGACGACAATGCGTTTGCTGTCATAATTGTTAGTCAAACACAAACAATGAATTTCATAATTTTCCCATCACTTTTGAGTCCGAATGCGCAACAAACATCCGCACACGTCTATCTTGTCCAATAATCGCCTAAGTAAACGCGTGGAGTAAGTGGCGGATTTAGGAAAAATAAATGTAGTGCATAGTAGTCTTTCAAATCTGTAGGTGTAAACCAAGATAAGCGTGTAAAAACTTCTTGCAAATACTCAAAAATCGATAGGTAAGTTAGGCGAATTCCTGGGGCCCTGAACAAAAAGAGAAAATCGCAGCACCTAAATAAATAAGTAGCAAGAAGAGTAACAGTCCCGTGAAAGGCAGTTGGATACATGGTCAACCAACGAGTAGTGTTTCACTCTCAAATACAATGATTGGTTTCGTTTAACAAATGATTTCAATTTAGTTATGATAGTCATAATGTTTTCAATACTTAAACAAAATAGACATCTTAATTGTATAAAATTATATTTAATAATTTAACACTGTTAGTCCGCTCCTGTTAACTGTTCTACTTAATAAGATAGCATGTACTAAACAGAGAGCAGAAAAAAATGAAGCCGTCGCACATAAAGTGTGAAATTGCAGGCAATTCGCAATTGTAGGCAGTCAGCATAGTCGTTTCACAATCCTCTTCGAGTACTAGGCCATGTGAAATACAAGACTAGTTATGACTTGTGGCTGGCAAACAGTCAAAAGCAAGACACGTTGTTACTAAGCACTAACAAATGAAACAAAATCAAGTAACTAAAGAGAGATCAAGAAGAGACCTGGCTAATGGCCTCAAGATGAGGCGTAGGACCGACGGACTGGACTGGACTGGCTTGGTCAGACCGGCTCAGTACATTTCATTCTTAGTTTGGTTCTGTTAAATAGAAGAAAAACAATATCCGCACAAATATTTGCACAAAACATTAACGTCCGAAGAGCGGGAGAGATCGGCGGTTATGGCAGCAATCCATGTTTAAATGTTTAAGTGTTCACGATGTGGACGAAAACGACAATTCAAACAAGCCTCAAGAACGTTCGCATTCTACTTTAAAAAAGATAGACAAGTGTCTGTTGTTGTTGGTTTTGCTGTTAATGTTATTGTTGTTGTTGTTGTTGTTGCTGTTGTTAGTGTTATTGTTATTGTATCCGCAGTCATGAGAAGTCCATAATTGTTGTTTGATCGTTGTAATTGGTTTCGGAGCGCGTTTGCTCGCGCAGGAAATACACACATGTAAATAAGTAAGTGAGTGAGTGTTTGTTTCCAAAATTGTCCGTCGCAATTGTCTAGTATCTGACCATCCATTGAATATTCATATCAATGATCCGTTTAACGATTGACAAACTATCGAGTAGAGTCAACAACTAAATACCGGACCGATCACCAGCTAGAATTGCCGGTCAAGGCGGTGTCTTTTATAAGGTATAATATGCGGTCGCATCTTTTGTTGTCGATAATAAAAATTGTAAACTTTTTTCAGCTGCCCCAATGAGCTGTCTTAGTGATTCAAAACGTTTCTACTATATTAAACCAGTACCACGACTGACTTCTCTGATTCGCTTAAGGCTATTTTTCCTTTTTCTGCCCCTATCACAATTGTCTGATTCAGCCTTGGTTTTCGCCATAAACGGGGTCGTGCTTTGTATGATCGTTAACAAATAAAACATCTTGTGTTTTACTAGGTTTCTTGTTTATGTTGACTCTTGGAGTTTGGAGTTTACCTGGAAGCATGTACACTTACTCTAGCTCTACTTTACATGTAAAAGAGTGCAACTCATAGAAAATATTCTAGTATGTTCCCAGCTAGGCGTTTAAGTTGAATTTTTGATAGCACCAAGTAACTAACATAGTACATGGTGGAGGGTTCATTGTTTATTCTTTGTTACTGTTTGAAGCTTTCAATGTAAGTACTTGATAGTAATAGAATCAGTGTGGGAATTGTGGGAAAGTTAACATATGAAAATGGAACATAAGTTGTACATGAGTATTACAAATACTCGTTCAATTAACAAAAAGGTTCCTATAAAGCAGAAGGGTTTCGATAAGATCTTAGAATAATGTTCAATGAAATGAAACAGAACCTTGTCACTTCACAGAATTTATAGGAGAAAGTGTTAAAGAAATCTTCAAAATTGTAATCAAAACATATGTGAAAAATATGGATTTTATGAAAGATGTTTGCAAAAATATCTTCTTTTAAGACAGAAACTTAAAACTCTCAAGTTTTATTGGCTCTTTTAAAGTATCTTAGCTTAAAGGTATATCAAAATCAGAAGTAAACTTGAAGAAGATAAGAGCAAACTGAACCATTTTTTCCACACCTTTTCAATTTTGTAAAATACTAGCGATCCCGGCGAGCTTTGCTACGCTCCCTACGTGATTCCTGATGCTGTTCACTTTTAATTGTAGTACATTTCGCAGCAATTGAAATACTTTTGAAAAATCAGACGAAATCAGTAAAATCTCTAGTTGCAGACATCTGTCGTGGACGGATAAATTCCAGCCTACGGGAGATTTTACTGTATTCATATTTACATAGTTATCTGATGTATTTGAAAAAGCGACTTGGTTGATTTTAAAATATGTCTCTGAGCTTTAATGCAAATTTTATCAACAAATTTTTCGACAACTGCGAGTCCGATCCGCACCAAACTTCGCAGGAACACTCTGTAGACTATGCTAGACTTTCCTAGAAAATCTTATTAAAATCAGTTAAGCGGTTTCGGTATCCATAGGGAACATATCTACACACATACATCCAATTTTTGGTCGAATTATTTTTTCCGTTCTTTTCTGAAACTCCAAAGATTGATTAGGCTGCTAGAAGTTCGTCATCAACGGATACAAAAGATCGAGGTTCTTCTTCTAATTATTTGCAGAATATCAAATCATTGCCAGATATGTATATGTTTACAGAATATTAGATCATTTTCCGTTATTAAATATACACGCAAATTGTATACATAGTGTATTGGATTCAATAAAAAAATTTATTTATTTTTTTTTTTTCAATTCATTCGATTTATTTTGATTATATAACTTAAAAATTCTATACAAAAGTCACACTTGTTTTTTAATCTTAATTAAGAAGCATAAAACATAGCCTAAATTACGAGCTTAATATGTGTATGGTATATAAATATGGCTTAGAGCTAAGTTGTCTAAAATGCTATAGGATTGCTGTAAGCAAATAAACGGTCACATTAAGCGATGCATGGAAGATCATTCTGGAGGGATTCAGTGAGAGTATTGAGATTTTATTTTTATTTCTCATATTAAAATATTTATTAAGACGTAGAAACGAATAATGTCAATGTCAGTACGGATCAGTCCTGCCATAGCAGATCACAAAAAAAAATATTCAAGTTGTTGTTGTTCTCTCATTGTTATTTCGTATTAATTTATGATAAACCTAACTACCCTAATATTATATGAAATATATTAAATATACCTATATATGATATATGAAGGTGTGTGGTTTTTTAGAACGCCTCACTCGGATACTGCAACTAGATCACGTACGGAACTTGTTGTGCTGCTGCTGCAGTTTGATGAACTGGATGTGGCGGGTGGTAAGACCATAGAGAGTGCCACTTCAGCAACAGATGAACTAAGAGTACTTGAGCTTGGGTTGCCCGATGATGATGATGATGATGGTGTTGACGATGTAGTTGTTGTAGTCGATGAGGTTGCGTTACCCGTAATAAACATATCACTACCAGTTAGATTATGTGTTAAGCTATGACGTCGAAGATCGCAATTACGACGAAAGACCTTGCCACAGGAAGCACAGTTATACGGTTTTATATCGGTGTGTGTGAGTAGGTGTGTCTTAAGGTTTGAACGCTGATTAAAGGAACGATTACAGACTGGGCATTTGTGCGGCGATTCCTCCATATGGAGTATTTTGTGCACGGCAAGAGTGCGCGACTGACAGAAGCCCTTTCCGCATTCAAGGCATTTAAAGGGTTTCTCCTTAGAGTGTATGTACCTAAGATACATAAGGAGATAAGATAGATAGATAAAAGTTACAATTGGATAGGTCAAGTAAAAGGGGATGAAGTATGAATAATATGTGAGAGTTAGCTACCTTACCTATGATCTCTGAGATGATCTTGACGCCGGAACGCCTTGCCACAGATGTCACATGAGTATGGACGCTCATCCGTATGCGTCCTTTCATGTATCAGCAGATTATAAGACTTGGTAAATTGACGATTACAGAATTTACATATGAACTGTTTCTTGGCACGCTGTGCTGCACTATTCGAACTAACAGCACCTCCACTAGCGACATCTGTTAATGTACCGCCACTGATATTGTTTGTTGCACAATCACCGCTTGAGCCGCCAATAATATTTAACTTATCTTGATACATTGTCGCCTGTAGCGATGGCAAAGTTTCATGCTGTGGTGATGATACTCCCGATTCACTGCTACACGTTCCACCCTGTGCTTGCGATGAGCTCGTGGCCGTTGCATTATTATTGTTGCCAAACGTGTTGGCATTAAATATGAAACTACTATAGCTGTTATCCAATTCCCCTGCCTCAAAGGTGAGTGCATCATCACCATCCAGCAACGGTAGATCACACTCTGATAGATCAACAGCTGTACTTAGTTCCGTATTAACTACGGCGCTATTTGTTACTGTACTAATAGAGGGCAAGGGTCCACTTTTTTGTGGTTTGTCATCCAAAGCTGTAATATCGAGTATATTCGACAATAGATTGCTTCCATTGTTGTTATTATTATTATGGTTGTTGTTACTGGTCGAATTTGTTCTACTACTGGTACTAGTGTTGTTGTTGTTATTGCTTGTTTGTTGTTGTTGTTGTTGTTGTTCAGTGCTATTCGTGGTAAATTGACGAAAGACATCCGTTTTACCGGTAAGTCGTTGTAGCGTTAGATAAGATTCTAGAGCTTGAAGATTAAGTGCAGCGGCAGCAGGTGAGTTGGCGGGTAGCATTGCTGCTTGCTGAAGACTACTAACCATGGTGCCTTGAAGTGATAGCACCACTGCTGCAGCTGCTGCAAGGTCATTGGTAGCAGCAGCAGCAGCAACAGCTGTCGATGACGATGAGGAGGATGATGAGGAGGTTGAAGAAGTGGTTGAATGATTATTGCTTATAGCAGATGAATTGCTTGATGTATTCGATTTAGCATTGGAACTCTTACCAATCTTTGTGTGATTGGATTCGATTGCCTTAGCAATTGTTTGATTTGAACGCTGCCCTTGATTGCTCCCGCTCATGGAATTCAACACATGGAGTTCAGCATTTGCTGACGCATCGGAAGCGGCGAGAAATTCTGCGACTGCAGCAGCGGCACAGATTTCCTGCTTGATAATTTGATGCGCAGTTGCTGTGGATACTGATGACGAACGACTTTGTTGTTGCTGTGGTTGTTGCTGCTTGGCTTGCTGTTGTTGATCCATGGTGTTGCCTGCAGCAATACGCAAGCTATCCATAGCGTTGTGCAGATTATCCTTCGAATTCAGTTTGTTCACAGCAGGATTTCAACTCTTTTCTCAAATCAGCGTGAGTGCGCCAAGGAAGTTCGTTTCACTTCACTTCTTTAACCTTTTTTCTTCCTTAACTTGTTATTTTTTCTCCCTTATAGCGCGCACCTACGCAGTTGGCGTCTTCACTGAAACTGACTCTTCTTGCAGTTTAGTTTAGGAGGCTTTCTTGGCTGCATAAGCATTAAAAACCACCACACGCCATCATAAATCACAACTTAGTCACGCTTTCAAAAAGTCATAAAAATCGAATTTGACGTTCAAACAAAATAATGCACAATAAAACACCAACTAAGACAACAACAGCAACAAAAAATGAAGTTTTAACCACGAGCCACGATTACAAATTGCGAGCAGTGATGGTCTGGACTTAAGAGTGGGTGGGTGGTTGGTTAGTGGTTTCTGATATTTGAAGCGCGTGCAGAAATTAATTTAAATTGCTTTCTTGTGGGTGTTAATAGTTCAACAAGCACATAAAGGCATACTGTGCGTATGGCATATATAATAGTAAATATTATTTGCTAATAAGAATCGATCGATCGATTGTCTTTCACACACTTGACCACCATATATGGAACCGAATAAAAAGCACTTCCGTTGTCCGTGTATTTTCGCACTCATGCATACATTCGCCGCAGCAGCTGCTGCGTCGGCCAAAACAACAAAGCCAAACTATTCTAGAACCAAAAACAGATACACTAGAGTGAAAAAACGCAAAATCGAGTAGCCGAGTTAGCGCGCACAATATTGGTAAAGATCACGGTATAACTAAAAGTCCATTGCTCTGCTGGTTTCACGCGGACCTGTCTGCTCCAAGCTGAGACCATTTGCTTTGTTGCATCTTTTCTTAGGTATACGCTCACTGGTTGCTCGCTCTCACCTACTTCAACGGTCCACTCAAACTCTCACACTCTCTCTTCGAAACCAGTTCACACACTACACTCAATAAAACGATCATTGTGTTGCTCTCGCACTCATCGTTTTACTCTTTTGTTAACTCTCTTTACAAATACATACAAGTACATTTACATAGATACGCAGATATAAAATTGATGGTGTTGCCTGTAGTTGTGCCTCAGGTGTGTTCAATAAGCACATGAGTGCCTTTCAAACATGTTTTCTCATTGTATATGTAAGTTTATGGTGCTCTTCTCACACAGATACACACACGGACAGTCGGTTAGTTAGTTAACACTGACAGCTGTTGGTGTTGTTGGTTAGCGATGCCGAACAATCCGGTTAGGTCTGATTCGATCGATAAAGGTTTTCATCTTCGTCGTCGTCGTTGTCGAAGTTGGAGTCAATATGGAAATCAGTGAGTGGGTGTTCTTACCAGTTTTTTTTCTGTATTATTTTCCTCCAGTACTAGTATGTATGTATGTTCCTCACTTACTATTGTCGATAATTTTGTTGTTCTGTTTTAAGACTTAGCTTTTTGCTATTTAAAAGTAATTTCAAGAGGCTTTTTTTAACGTAAATCCTTCTCAAATATTCTACAATATTTTAAGTTGATTCTTTAGTTGTTCAGGTTGTTTTATTCCATTTGCAAGGTTTGCCATTGTCTTCTGTTGCAGTTCAATTATGACAAATTGATTTAAAATTTTATGCTGTTAGCTTTGATTGAATCGATAGGATTTGAAGATTATTCTTAGTTGGGTAGTTTGTTCAATTTGTTCGGAAAGTTGTAAAAAATTGGTGAATAAGAATGTACTCAATGATCAAAAATAGAAATCTCAATTGATTTAAGACTTGTTTATTAACTAACCCTAAAAAAGTTGCCATGAAAAGAATAAATATTTATATGACATCCCATATTATTTTATGGTAAACGTCTTAACATTTTGATGTGTTTATTTAGTTTCGCTAAACTCCAATAGTATAATATATTTTACTATCATAGCACGGCTCACGTTGCTGCGGGCTTGTGCGTGATTTTTGTAGTCATTGTTCCTTTATCGCTCTGATTTGTCCATGCACATTTGTTTAATTCTTTGCTACTAACGAAAAAGCATGTTTTTGTGTTTGGTCTTGAATGTTCGATTGTTGTCGTTTTCGAATGTTCTCGTTTCGATAGAGTGACATATAGAAACGCGCCATTTACCGTTAAACATGATCAAACAGAAACGCAGTTCTATAGCAATGAGCTTTTTGTTGGCAGCATAATAAATTTACATTAGAGTCAAAATAAATGCACTCCTTATTCAAAAAAAAAATATGAAAACATATAAAAATTTGCATGTTGCAACAAAGTGGATAGCGTATAAAAATTCTTCATGAAGAAATACATATTCATGCCAACTTTCATGCTGATCGGTCGAACGGTGTTCATTACCGTTAAACTAATTTTCTCCTTCAATTTTATATAAATAGATTGGGTATACAAGTAAGTTTTAAAGGAATGCCAACAGTGGTCACCAAGTGATAAAGCATACCGGACCATGTGGGAACCAACTTTACGAGAATGCTTCATCATTTTACCACAGCTTAGAATAAATTTCACTCCATCTAAGTGTCAAAAAGATATGTTTTCGTTCGACAACTATATCTGTTTTTGTGCCTACAAAACTCCATTCGCGGGAAGCATTGATATTTTCTTTCCAGCTGAAGAAAATTGCAACAGAAAGCCATCGGCTGCTGTGTGAGGCTTACGGAGAGCATGCTAAATCAAATTTTGGACGAAGACCCGTGCCAAACCCAAGAAGAACTTGCGGCAACGTTAGGCGTGTCTTAACAAGCCACCTTGTGTTTGGAAGCTATTGGATATCGAATCGCGTGTCATTTCTTCCGAAACGCTCCTTCAACGGTACAAAGGGAAGCCTTTTTTGTAACGTATCATCATCGGCGATGTAAAATGGATTCATTTCGACAATCTTATATGCTAGAAGGTGTATGTTAAGCGCGTCGAACCCGGATCGTTGACGCTAAAGCCAAACATCCATGGCAGCAACGACCAGAAAAGTGGTCAGACGATCGACGACACTGATGCGATTGAAGCGTGCGATAGCGGAAAAACGGACGGATTTAGCAGCCAGACATGAGCCATTAATCTTTCACCATGACAATCAGCCGAATGTTCCAAACGTGGTTAAAACCTATATCGATGATACCGGCTGGGAAGTCCTGACCCACCTGCCTTATAGTCCAGACCTTGCACCATCGGCCGATGCAGAACGCTCTTACGGGAATACGGTTCAATTCAGTTAAAGGTATCAAAAATTAGCTTGATGCTATTTTGGCATCCAACGACGAGCAGTTTTACTGCCGCTGAATCTATGCATTGCCAGAAAAGTGGGGAAAAGTCATAGCTAGCCAGTGCCAATTTTGCACAATAAAGCTTCAAAACCGAGAAAAAAATCCTCTAAAACTTACTTGTCTGAATAGCCACTGATGCAAATTTGTACAGTATTCTTTACTCTCCGCATTGTGGAACAAATATCTAAATATTGTGAGAATATATCTTCCAATTTTACTCAACAATTTTTCATATCTTCACTTTCAAGCTACCCACCGAAGTTTCATAAACAAAAAATTAAATATTTTCAACGATTCATTTCATATTTGCCCCGTTGCCAATATGCATAACCCTTTAGCCAATCTAAGTCATCACCTGCAGCAGCTAACAGCAATAATTTCAGGTAATCACGTCAGCAGTCAGCAGTAGTACGAAACTGTCAATTATTTTTGTATAATTTTTAATGTGATAAACGGCTGAAGTAAATGACCAGTAATAATCATGGAAGCTCTGTCAAGGAACAATCAACGACGGTTGCAATATGAAATGAAATGATATAAAGTTGCGCATACGCAATTTATTTCTACATTAAATTGCAAGATTTCTTTTTTATGGCAACCAAAAATAAAGAGGATACAATCCAAGAGAATTGCAATACCAAGAATACAAGCCAACATTTATACAGATATTATCATGATTAATTTGTGGCAAACATGTCATATGCTCGTTTAGTGCATTTGATTGAGCGTGCATTAGGCCAAAAGAGCATAATGACCATCGGGTCAGAAATGACAATGACTCTGGTTGAGGTAACTTGGCTTAAACGGCATTTAGTGGCGTCTCCGGTTAGTCTCACGGTAGCAATTATAATGCTTAGTGGAATAATAATTTTTTTGTTGCTTTAGTAACATATTTTTTATATTTATTTTTGGATTCTAAAAGTCAATTCAAGGTTATATGTATAAATGGCGGCGCCATCAAAGAGTATCTAGTGCACTAGCTTTATTGACATAAGCTTCTTTTCAATGCCCTTTTCGAATTATTATTACAATTATTATTGTTTTTATTGTTATTATTGTACTATTTTTAGGTTTTTTATTTTTAAAGACACACTCCTTTTCGCATATCTAGTATTTGTTCTTAACCTTAAAAGAGTTCTCATCGCTGGACATGTTCGTTGACTCTAAATTGTCGTTTCCTGTAACTAGTAAAACGACTCGACAGAGACAAGCGCACCACCACTCAAGGTAAAAATGGTACATGATTTCAAATTTCAAGTACCAGTTAAGTTCTCGCTAAGTCACAATCAAAAATGAAAAAATAAGTAAGTTGAATAAGCAAAAACGAAATGAAAACCATAAGATAAAAACCTCAGACACAGGGCGCAGCTATCGAGCAAGTTTGGGAATGCCTTTAAGCAACTCCATCTGTCACAAGAAAGCGCGCATTCAGATCAGAGAGCGGAAAAAACGTCATTTTGTTGTTGGTGTTCAGTTTTTTGTGCAAAGACAAAATTTGCTTGGAGTTGGATTCTTGAATCTACAATACTAAGTATAAGAAGTCTTCTCGATGAAATCGTCTTTGATGCGCTGCCAGTGTGTGTCTGTGTGTATATATGTGTTGCGCATGCGTGGGCTGGAATTACATGATCACGATCAGCGATAAAACTTGATGTTGTACGAATGTATCTACATACAATTTATACATACTACATACTTATGTTAAGGTATCTATAGTAGTATGTACAGTACTTTGAATAAACTCGCGTATTTACTTAAAACCAAGTGAAGCGTTCTTTGGTTCAATCGTTCTACATAGTTCCTTCGATCAGCAAAATGTCACAAAATACATTTAGGCCTCAGATACTCGCATGTTGTAGTCAGCAAATGATACACTCTTGGTGTTAAGATGTAATCGCAGCCGCCATCACTGGGCTCTCTTTACCTTTGTATTTTTTTCATCAATTCGTCAAGTCAACTCTGTTCAGTTCACATTAACACAAACTCAAAATTATTGATTGCTATCTTTTATTTGATTTTTACAACAATTACTTTTCTAGTTATACGTATTGTCTCTACTCCTTTGTCATCTCTTTTGGCGCTGCTAATCGCACTAAGAATATTAATCTGCTTTGATTTGTTGCGCTTCTCTTTGTCTTTGTGCGATCAAAGAAAAGTAAAAGTCATAACACCGAAACAGGAGATGAAACTCAAGATGAGATGGAGAAGGGCACGAAAAAGTAGGCTGTCATTTGGCTGACCTTATCGATAAGATCTCTCGTTCGTTCCGTTCGGTCTCTTGTTCGCTCTCTGTGAAACAGTTAAAAGTGTTGTTACGCTTGTTAATCCCTCTACGTTAGCATGTTCCATTGTTTGACGCACTAACTCCAAATCACTTTTTATTGGTAATTATCGATCCATCGTACGATAGTACGAGTCTGATTACGCTGAACGTGCGTTTCGGTCTCATTTCTTAAGAAGTGGCAGCAACAGCACCTCTACTACCAATCGTTTATTAGCCGCAGGCGTTGCTTACTGATTGGGCCAACTAATCCTATACACACATATTTTTTCTACTTTATTTTCGGGGGCTTTGTTTCTACTTATAATGTTTTTCCCAAGAAATTAACACATTTTTTCTTTTTCTACCTTTATGATCGTGATGTTAGTTCATTTGATACGTTGACAATTAGCGCGGTTTACGCTTGCGTTCGGATCTTATCTCCAACAATTTGACATATTTTCTTTGTAATATGAACTAAAATATATCAAAAATTTTTGAAGGGTTTTTGGCGGCATCGGTTGTTTGTTCAAAAAACCAACATTAAGAGCCAGAAATTATAATTACAAAGGATTAGAGAATATTAGAAAAATGTTTAAAGACAACCGCCAGCTGGTCATGTTTGGAATGATTTGAGAAATTTGTGGGCGTTTTTGGGAATTTTTATGTGACATGTACTATGAAGAAATCCTTTACAAAAATAGCACCCTACTTCACATATCCTAGGTCAAGTTCTATGACCACCCTTCGATTTCGAATTAATTATACCTCTCGAATGATATTTGACTTGAGGCCAAAAGTTGAAAGTGTACTTTTTGGGTATATTGGAATAGCTGTAGCTTAACAGGAATGTATAATCGTTGCGTAATATAACTGGGTGATATGACTTCTAAATCAACAGATAGGCCTCAAATATAAACCAACTTTTGTTAGCTGCTGAATAAATATTCTTTGATGCAGTGATCGACAACCACATAACTTGCGATGCTCTCATAAAACTAAAGACTTTATGCAGGGCCTCATCAGCCAAAATATACACTTTTACTTATTCAAAAACTGAAATAAAAGGTTCGTAAAACGCGACAATCAAATCGAAGCCATCTGGGGAAAATTCGTGGGAATCAGTTCAATATAATTTACATTCGAAATAAGTTTAACTCACTTCACTTCACATCAAAACCAAAATAAACCAAACGAAATCATTGAAGAAGTATGGTGGAAGGGCTTCTCTTTCGAAATGGCTTCGATTCGTTTCGAATCGATTTAAGAATGTTGGGTCAAAGTAAAGCAATTAATCGAATAAAATTGTTGCATTTCGTGAATTGTTTGTTACACAAACAACTGCAACAATAACAACACAACTAAAAGGCAGCAAGTTAAATTAAAAAAAAAAAAACAAAATAAATTGTTGCAATTTTCTCGCGCGATCATTTCTGATCAAACTATGTGAAGGAAAGAAGGTAAAAAGTCAAAGGTAGTCGTCAAAGATGCAGCATATGCCGAATTATTGACTGATGAACTGAACAAACTGACCAACTGTAGTGACTAACTGACTGACTGACAGACTGACTGAATGAGGCATGGATGGATGACAGTGAGAAGAAGAAAAGGAACGTGCAAATGTTGTTGATCAAATGTTGGAAGTTGCATGGGTGACCTGGTCTCAGTCAACTGAATCAATACTCAACACACGGCACAATCGAGTGCGAAGAAGAATTCTCGTTCAGTAAATGAGTATCTAAATGTCTAAATGGTGAAATTGATGTGCGATTTAAAGTTTCTTTGATTGAGCTAATGACAGGCGACTACGTGAGAAAGAAATGTATTTCAATTTCGCATTCATTTTGGCGCTTCGTAATTGTTTAGCTTGAGCATGGGTTCCTATAATACAATACATATAATATGTATTATTTTACGAGACAGCAGCAACGATCGATTTATGTGGGGTGTGACGACTGGTCTAGGGTAGCAAAGATCGGTTTTCAAAATTTTTATGTTTACAGTTGTTTTGTGGTGGCATATAATTAACTTAATGGAGTTGGGTTAGATTGGTATCTTTTTTTTTAGAAGATTCACAAATGATTGTTAAATGGATGATTATTAGAAAGGGGTAATTGAACGGTATTATAATGGAGTAAAAGATTGGTAGCAGGAAATTTAAACATATTTAGAAGAAATTCAATGTGAGCAACAATGAATAAAGAAATGAAAATAAATGTATGTATTGGACTTGAATCAAAATACTGGTATCCATCCGATATTTAAACCTGAAGAAAGAGTGGTTGCCAAAGAATTTTTTGAGGGATAGTGGAAGAACCAAGGATGCAGTCTAGTCTAGTTCAAATAGTAGTTGCATAACCTAGGTGGTAAGCAGGTTTATAAGCTATATAACGAGGTATTTATGCTTGGCTGACATATGTAGTACCTTCCATAGTATCGTTTTCTATTATAGTCATGTAATAGAGACTCAGCCTTTTCATATGATTTCTCATTAGACAACGGACAGTGGTTGTTCATATAGGGCCCACCAATTGTCAATCATGCTAGAATCAATCAAAAACGATATAGATAAATCTGGCTTGATTCAAGCATGATTGACCGTGTGTGACGGTAATTGAATGATTGAAGCGGTGGTTGAGCAAAGTCAAAAACATTTTGATATTTTTGACTTAAGCCAAATTTGTCGGTATCATTCTTGATTGATTTTAGCATGATTCACAATAATCAGAGCTTTAAATATATTTAGTTTCCTAGGCTTGATAATTTTTGTAGGCAGACGGTTTGTGTGTCTATTTTGCAATATACTCGTATAGTGTTTATATATGATTGATTGACATGTTTAGCCAACTTATTCCTTAGTATTTGCTAAAGATATTCGTATTTAAATATTTTCATTTGGAATCATCTCTTGTAAGCTAAATAAGTTACATCTTTCTCTGGTCCCAGCAGACACTGCTTAGCCATTTATAGATCGGTGGTTATTAAGCATAATCTTAAATATCAATAGGAACATATCTTGGTCTTTTCGGGCATGCCTGGTTATCCAACCTGTGGAACTAAAAACTGATATGTATAATGTTGTAAGAAGTGCATAAGTAAATACAATTTCGAAAACCTTTTTCCGTTTCTTGTATTTACCACCTATGGTTTTCCTATTATGCTATTGACAACTCATTTCCGTTTAAATCGGTTGCAATTCTCAGGCTTCTTTAACAATAAAAGGTGAAAAATAATTGCCAAATTAATCTGGTTGTGTTTAATTTAGAAACACCACTGGATACTGAATTTAAGTCAAAACTGGAGCAAGCCATAGTCAGCAAGCGTGGCCAATACACGCTTAATTGGTTAGATTGGCTTGTTGTTGTTGTTGCGTTTGTGGTTGCCCTCTTTGGACACTTTGTGCGGCCGCCCATTTACATTGCAGTTCGCCTCCTTTTCTTTAGATATTTTTAATTTGCGCAGACGCACACGCAGCACCTTGTTGACCAAGTTCTCACCAGGCTCACTGGCCCAAGACGACTTTAGTTATGTTCCAGACACGATTGCAATAAAATGCAAATTAAACGCTAAAGATTGCGCAAAGCAACAAACGCATTATTTACTTAGAACCTCCTGCTGTGCTTCCGAATTAAGTTTAAGCCCGGAGGCTAAATTCAAAATGAGTTTTACTAATTTCTTAACTTGGTTTTTGCGTTGGTTTGCTGACTCGCTAGCTGACTGGCTGGTTGACTAGCTCACTTTGTCTGTATGGTAAACAGCCGCAATGGCTCTTGCTGCCAGTTTGGTAGTTTGATGGACGTCTCTGGTAGTGCAACTGCTAAGGCTGCCTCTGCCTCAATTTCCATAACCAAATCCTGCCTCAAGCTTTTTCTCTTACTTCCACTTCAACTTCTTTTCTCTTATTTTAATTCCTGCATAAATCGATTTTAAATGAGAATTCTGCATATCTATAATCAAAATTCTTGCCAAGACAAGAGATCAGATCAACACATGCAAATGGGTTTTCGGTTTCAGTATTCGGTAGCGTACCAGAAAAAAAATAAATCCATCGGTCAACTCCTCCAAAACTACAAAAAACGAAAAAAAAAAAAAATCAAATCTGGAGTATGAGAATATTCTTAATGATGTGGTGGACTGTGCCGAAAAAAATGCTTCCAGCTACTCAACTGCTGCTGACGACGGGCATCTATGCAAGGACCAAGTATGCGTTGAAAGTGGGGCGTACTCCATTTAGGTAACTTTTTTGCACCACACTTTTCTGCAACAACTTCAGTAACAGCAGCAGCAGCAAAAAATATGCAAAGTAGCAGCAGTGCTTGCATTAGTTTGGACCTTGGGCGCAGGCGCGTCTTCTTCATTGAACATGTTTTCTTTCTCCATTTCTGCCGCTCTTGTTTCATTTCTTTTTTTTTATTGGGGCTTCATTCACTTGCCATATGCTTTCCATTCCCTTTCGGCTAACATGAGTTATGACTTGTGTCGGTCGCTTGCCATACTCTCGCCTCATCTCGTTTGCATATTTTAGGCCACCGTTTAATTAAAGGTTCACTTCACTCTCTTTATTATAATTTTTTGTTTTCTTAATATTGTTGTTTGTGGTCTCTCAGTTGGGCACGAGTGAGGCTCGCCCAGATGTCTGTACGTACATATACATAAGTGTTGTCTCAAGTATAAACTAGTGTGTGAGCCCAAAGAACGATCTTGAGCCGATCTTCGAGTGCTGACTGCTGCCAGTCTGTCAGCTGAAGTAGTCATCATCAACAAACCAAGTTATGTTACGATATTATTGCTGTTGGCGGCGGTTTTTGTATCTTTGGTTGTTGTAGTACAACATGTGGATACCGCCTCATAATGTTATTGTTTTTTTAACGCATAATTTCATGTTTTATTTCAAATATCAATAACATTTCATAACTAAATAACTCTATTGTTCCTTCTTTATTCAATCCAATGATGGTGTGGTGGTGGATGATCGTAGAGACATCGAGAGTTTCATTGCGCGTTTTCTCGGAAATAAAACTCGACAACAGCGAACAAGAAGAGAAGGCTTAATCATAAATATGATATCCAAAGGCGGTACTAGAACTTCAAGGTACACGGTTAAAAATTGATTAACCTTTTTAATAGAAAAAATAGCATAAAAGGGAAAGAGTTGGGAATTAAAAAGAAGAGACAAAGAAAAATGTGTTAAAACAGGGGTGAATTAAAAGGGTAGAACAAGAGTGTTGTAATGGTCATTTTACTGTAATTAAACGACTTAAATGTATACTTGGAAATAGAGACCGCGAAGAAGGAATATGGCAGATTATTGAAGTCGTAAAAGTACATAATTTGTAACGGCAATTTAGGGTGGAGTCCGGGCTTCAAGTTCAAAAGTCCTCCAAATCTCATGAAGAGTGCCTAAAAATTAGTAACAAATCATGAAAAAAAAGGCAACTGATTAAAGAATAAATTCTTTTTTGTAGTACCAAAGATTGCAAATATCTGAATATACCTAGAGAGATCATTCAGCTTAGGCCGTCATTGACACTCTCTGATTCTTGCTAGGATCAAAGCCATAAGACAATACTTGTATATATGATATATTTCTTTGAAAATTGTTTATTCATTATTTATTACTTCCAGTGTACTTCAAATGACTGGTAATTAAGAAATATGATATAAAAATTGTTAAGCTATTTGAAATTATCAAAAAATATCCCAAAAGTGACATCACCTGCTTGGAGATCATTTCTCTCTTGTAAGATTTTTGATTTCATTGTTTCTTCCAAATCTGGGTGGTTCAGTTTGTCACAAAACACCTTCATGCAATAAAATTTTAAGATAAAACTAAAAACTACAAAATAACTTCGAAAGCAATCAATAGCAATAGGCATCGATGGCTATTAGTGCTGCTGCATGTTGTGATATTTTATTGTTATACCGAACCAAAAGAATAAAAGAAAAATACTTGTATCATTAGAGAGTGGAGGAGTTATAGTGAAAAACGTTAAAGAAAAACCCCTGAAACCCGTATGTAATTTATACGACAGCAGCAGTGACACCTAAAATTCCAATGTGCTCCTATCACAAGTGCGTGTTTCATAGGTAACCTGTTTAGATCAGTTCAGTTAAGATCAAGATTAGATCAAGCGGCGCAAAAGCATAAAACAAGAAATAAATACCGCCGTGCCACCTTCAATAGAATCAACCATCATCATCATCATCAGACATTCGTTTTCAGCTGGTAATGCAGCTGTGGCAGCAACAGCAGCAGCAACTCGAGTAGTCATAGTTACTCGTATAAGTGTCAGAAACATCAGTGACAGCAACATTGTCATAGCCACAACCTTCATGATGGTTGGTCCCTTTATAGGTTTCCCCTTACCCTCCCATCTCATCTAGCCAGTCTACTCTGCTTCATCTTTATCAACAAATTTCTTTTAGTTCTCTGTTATGCTCTTTTGTTTGTTGCTCTATAAATTTAAGTGGATATCAATAATAAATTTCACTAATTTCTGTCATTCTACTCAAGTGCCTCGATTCAAGATGTGGTTGTTTGGTTGTTGCTGTAACTGCTGCCTATTGTTAATGTTGCCTGTAAGTCTGTGTGTTAATGTCTTGCTTTTAACCACTTCATTGTTCAGGCGTCAAAGGTTAAGAGTTGCTTTAGACTCGCTTGCTTGCTCGCTTGCTTACTTATAGTGCCGGCTATGGCAACCAACATTTAGTTCGGTTAAGTTGAATCCATCGAACGATCGATCGACTGATCGCTGGCTCAATGGTTTGCTTGCTTGTTCGAGCACCCTCGCCTTAAAAAACATCAACATCAACAACATCAGCAACACAACTAACCAACAACACCAACAACAATGAGTTACAGATACTTTGTGCGCATTGTTGTCATTTTCTTTTTTCTTTTCTTAGTCTTTTGAATTCTTTTTGTTTGGCTTTTTTTTTTTTGTGTTGTCCCTTTTTATTGTATTATATTTATCTTTGTATTATTTTTATTTTTATACACATCATTTGATTTTATTTCTTATAAAAATGTTGCAGCTACTATTGTTGTATCGTTATTTAAAGTTGCTGGTTGCATGTTGTCAATAGTTATGAGTGTATCTTTTTGTTTGGTGGCGTTGTCATTTGGACACATGGCTTACCACTTAAATCAATTGTAAAAGATGAATGTGCTCTTATTGATCGTATAAGGTGATTTGTATTTAAGTTTAATATCATTTAAACATACAAATGATCATAAAGGTTACGTTATTATAATAATAGATAGTATGAAACTTAAGCAAATCTAAGTAAAAGATACTCAAATTGATTTAAATAAAGATAAATAATAAAAGAAAATTGCCCCCAATTTCTTAATCATCTACTTTTCCTCATAATTTAAGTCTCTAAAAATAATATTTTGATTCTTAAAAATTACTATTTTCCTATAAAAATAAACAAAACAAATCATCCAAAAGATGCGCCTAACAGTCTGAGACGATCTGGAGCACTTTTCATTGTTTCCAACAATTTTCTTCAACTCATGCACAAACACACTCACCCACTCCAATGACCAGACAATTTTCACTTTTGCTTTGAAGAGTCTATACACCATAAACAATGGATTATCTAACCACTTGAATATGCGTGAAAATCCTATATAATACACTTGTGTGATTGAATGGAGAATCTAACAGAGGCAGACACAGAGACAAGACAAACTGTTCCTGTCCCTTTATCTGTTGAGTGTAAGTGTGTTGCACATTCACAAATTCTTTGGCCCATTTCACATAGTATTAGAGAACACATTGATTGGAACAATGGCACAATTATTATTATTGTATTTTCAGATCTAAGTATAAAGTGCAATGATTTCGTAAAAAACATTATTGTTATACTCGTACTACAAACGCACACTCGAGACAGAAGTCAATTCTAATCGAATTGTTTTCTAAATATCTTTTTATTATATTTTGCTCTTAGTCTGTTGTTCGGAATTTTTGATTTCAGAGAAATCATATTTCAAACTATAAAATGAATAGTGTACAAATTGTGGGAAAATTAGTGACGCACATCCTTTGCTTAGAGAGATCTTTTGCTCCTTTATTTCATTTTTTTTTCTTCCTTTATTCTTTTTTATTTTCATATGTATATATTGTGTATAATAAAACAACCCAAAAAGAATTGTATAGCATGTAGATATGATACATGGTATAATGGTGGATAAGCGCATCCAATAAAACGTTTAAGTTGAGACTAATGGCTTACCAATTTGTATACGCTTTCATCGTCAACCATCGTCCAACCAGGCAAGTCAAGTCAAGCACTCACTCAGTCAACCATCGAATCAAGCAACCTTTCAATTTTTCATGTATCTAAAAGATTCAAAGTTTAGCTTAGTTCACATGATCATAAAGTTTAAAGCTGTGCAAATTCGTCCTGAAGTAGCTCCAAATCCTGCAGATAAACATGTGAAACGTTTACGTGTTGGCATCTGTAGAAGCGGCACATCCATCAAAAACCCCTACACCCTCTGATTCGCTCTCATACTTTTGGGTGAGAGAAAGAAAGAATTCGCAACTTTACGCAGAATTTTCTTGTACGAAATTACAATATTATTGTTATTATGATTATTTCGAATCGCTTTATAGTCTTAGTAGGTAGTACCTATATATTATGCCACAGATTTGGGTCTCTTGTTGCATGCCTTGAAAAATGTTGTTTACGAGTATGCTGCTGCAGTTTATTGAGCGTAGCGTGCCTTATGGTTTGCATTTTAAGAGATTATTTTTTTAAGTTCGCGTCTTTCGGATTTTGGCCACCAGCTTAAGCGTTTTACTTTTAGCAGCAATTTACATTTGGGAATTTTGTGAATTTGAATATAGGTTTTTAAACTTAATAGGTTTTTAAGCAGCATGAATTTGGTGATGTCAGGAGGTCGTCAGCGGCTGAAATTCGTGGTCAAAGCGTATGCGAATTGGGTGCATTTTGCAGAAGATCTTATACAATAATTTATATTGAACAGAATCATTAGGTCATTAAATGAGTTCACCGAAGTGATCTTCTTTGCTTTTCAAATCATATTTCTTTATATTGTGGTACTCGAATAGCCTTCGTTCTTTTAAGTAACAAACTTTCGTTTGACTTTACTTATTACTTTTATTGTAGAATGCCAATAAATTTGAAGAAGACCTTTACATAATTGAATAATATTCGAAGTCCTATTATAATATTTCTTAACGTGACTTTCTACCTCATATTGCCTACCTAAAAAGTAGATCATTCAGTGGGAAATGTACAGGTTCTTAGTCGAAGTCTCGTAGGGTAGTGTCCTTGAAGCAATCCAGAGTACTACCTTTACAGCTGACCTGCCAGTTATCACTTTCACGGATGATACTACCTTCCTTAATGCAGCTGATAATTCGCAGGTTGTGTGCATACATACCATGTTGGAGCAGCCTTGGCTGAAGAGAAAATATTGTATATTGTGTTACATGTTTCCCATCCAGAATTTAAATATTGAGGTTATTGTTCAGAGCGCTCCAATAAATATCTGGTTCTGACCTTGTCAAGTCTATATCAAGCGCAACCATCAACAATTTAGTTTACTTCTTAAACATAGTCCAGAGCTGCTGCTTGCTATTCTAAGGTGTTAAGTTCTAGCAGAGATTCCCGACAAAGTTCCACCATCTTCAGATCCTGATATAAAAAAACATTTATATAGATTTTAATAAGTACAAAAAGACCTAAGGCCTTTCCAAATTTACCGATGAATTTTCCATAACGAGCACAACAACAAAAAATCAGCCAATTAGAGTAAGCCGTTCTCAAACGATACCTTTCAAAAGAAAAGGAATTTTCACAATTTTTTGGGCCTTTTTGAACG
The DNA here is from genome assembly GCA_037043315.1 of Amiota communis. Lineage (NCBI taxonomy): Eukaryota > Metazoa > Arthropoda > Insecta > Diptera > Drosophilidae > Amiota > Amiota communis. Next base: position 233,990 of record JBAMAV010000758.1, on the reverse strand, counting down.
CCCCTCCCCCTTGATGACATAAGGGCGCCATGACAGGCATCATCATCGCTTCCTCTATTTTAAGGATATATAAATTACTTGGTGCTACGGCTTTTGAGTCATGAGATATATGAAAAATATTGGCGACATGTTTTTCTTACATTTCTGAAAGAGCATCAGATTTTGACATGTGTCCACTTTTTAAAAACGTTTTCACGTTAAAAATGAGGACCATCCCAATGATATTGATATAGTAAGTAGTCCTACCGATTCTAAAGGAGCCACGCTCTAGGTCTTGGCCAAAATTATATGTAATTTTCCTGTTAACATCCTTTCCACATCTTATAAATATCTCTATATATAAAAATGAATCGCTACAAATGTTGGTTAGTTCCAAACTCGAGAACAGTTGGACCGATTTTGATGAAATATCTATATATTTATAGATTAATCGCTACAAGTGTTGGTAAGCGCCAAACTCGAGAACGGCTGTACCGATTTTGATGAATTTTTTTTTGTTGTACTTATTGGGTCAAGTGGAAGGTTATAAGCTACATTTGAACACGGTTAATGGCGTAGTTTTGGAGATACTGATAGTTTTTTATGTTGCTTATACAACTGAGAGACTTATTTTGAAATCATTCAAGTCGCAGAAAATTATGTCAATATTAATATTTGATTATCACGCACTAACATCACGTCGGAAGCGTAGCAAAGCAGGCCGGGTACGCTAGTGTAATATAAAAATTGATTATAAAATAAACCCATAATAATATACATAGATTCATGATTGTTGAGATTTTCTTTATACTATGTTATTCTTCAAAAATTGGATCCATAAATCTTTAATCAATGTGTCCTCAAAATGACTATCATTATTTCATTCAAAAAGTTTATCACTTAAACGATTAAAAAAATATCACAGATTCCATTGTCTCTTTTATGAAAATACTTTATATCCTATTAAACCCATTTTATTTAGCCCCTTTCTTGGTTACTATTTTGTGGTGGTCTTTCCAAACCAAAGGTAACAACATTAAAGGCTTTATGTCGAAATCACTTGATGTGATATGTCAAGTGTTATTTTTCTCGTTGTGCTTGCACAATAGCAAATCGAGTGTTTAAAAGCTTCAAAGGGACAGAAGACTTCAACAAATCTACAACAATGATATTGAGGAGTATTAAAAAATAACAATTGTCTTCAGTGGTCTTTAACACCCGCAACGTGAACCAGAAAGCGATTTAACTAAAAAAAATCAAGCATAAAAATGTGCTATAAAGCATTTGAATACCTAAACAATCACAAAAATAATGACGTAGCGCATTCCGCAAGTGCACATGATGAAGAAGATGAACCGACAAAGAGGCAAGCAAAAGAACGAAGAACCGAACAACTGATCGAACGAACGAGCAAGCGAGTGATCAATCCGAATGGCCGCCTGGACCTGGTAAAGGGAACTATGGCTTCGTGGCTGCTGCTGCTGCTGCTGTTGATGATGATGCTGCTGAGTACTCGATAATCACAAAAGCCCCTAAGTTCTATGAATAAGCATGAAAACGGGAAAACGTTCGACAACCACTCAGCATGGTTTCCATATGCTGTACAATGAAGCTTCATAAATTAGTGATATTGCATTATTGGGCGTTCGAAGTCAAGCCAAGCGTTGAGCATTTAGTTCGTTATTCCGTTTCTGTTACTTCATTTAGTTCTGTCCACCTTCAAACCCCAGCTCCAATCCAAATGTGTTGGCAGTTGACTTAACAGTAAATATAGGGGGTGGAAGCTGGGTTGGGAGGGTAGGATACACTACGCAATTTAGCATGCAAATTTATGTTGTTTTGAGTGACTCATGTCGAAAGTCACATTTAACTAAAAAAAAACTATCATATTTTCCCAGTCCTCATGGCTGTGATTATGGAATATGGCATACAATATATGTATATGTAAGCGTGTTTCGCATCTAAAAATTTGCGTATCTTCAATGCCTTTGACTTAGGCTATTGTTAATCGTCTGTGATTTCGCAGAAAAAGATGCGCAAATCATCTTTTTTGCTTTTTTCACCAGGATGAGTCTGACTTGATGTTGTGATTAATGATGCGCGTCTCGCGTCATTTTGGAGCCATGATGTGAGCCAAGTTATTATTGACAGCTTATCAGTGTCGGCGACCGCATTGGAGATACAAACGCACAAATGGTCATATAGCTGATTAAATTGAACTGAATGCTAAAGAAGAAAGGGAGTGTATTTTCGCATGCCAATTGTTAGTTTGCGTGTCTGTTTGGCTAAAGACTTTACTGCCCACAACAATCTTTTCATTTAACTGATGATCATCATCATCAGCTGCAGCAGTCTCACCAACAACAGCAGCCAAACTCTTAAGCATCTGCAGCAGTCCTTAGTCTTATGCTCAATTTAATGCTATACACACGCAACTGTTGCAACGACTTCTTCAGCGCCTGCTACTACTAATACAATACTACTCAATAGAATAGTATTTTTCACATCTGATGATGAACCCGAATGGTTTCTTTCTTCTTTCATTTTCATTTCTTTTGGGCTTCTTAAACACTTTATTGTTCTTTTTAGCTAACATTCTCATAATTGTATATGATGACGATTTTATGTTTGATTAACTAACAAACACACTAGATACCCTCATCTGAAGATATATTTCTTTTCAACTGTCTTCAACTTCTATTGTATTTTATAACATAACTATAAATAGTTTTTGTAATATTTTCATTTAGGGTTTAGTCAATGGTTTGTCCATATTTTTAGATATGCATTTTTAGACCCTGCATCCCAATATCGAATATACTTATAAAGAAATAAATACATCGGCATGAATAGATGAATTGATGTAGTCATGTTTGTCCGATGGGCTCTTTCTCGGAAGCTGTAAGAGCTGCAAGCTAAAATTTCGTTTGAAGACTCTGCTGGTTCCGCGACATACCAATTTTTTTCACAATTATCCTTAATTACGTCCCATGTAATCATATTTTGAAGAAAAACTTTTTGGAAAATTTAAAAATTATTTTATTCTGAATTCATAAAGTTAAAAAAGTTGATTTGGAATTATAAGTTGTGGTGTGTTTTTAAAGACTTCTTTAAAAAGAATTTATGTTTGATCGTCATATTTTTAACCATATGTTAAAATCAAATGTTCAAGCAATTTATGACGCTAAACACAAATATATTTTTATTAAGGGAGACATTATAAAGGAATTTTATCTGGAATAAAAGATAAGATATCATTTGGTGTATTGTAAATTTCTTGGAAAATCTAATATGAGTAATAAAAAAATGAACGAGTAGTTGAATTTTAGTTGCCAACCTTTGATTTAAACTGCGATGATATTTTTAAAAAATTAATCAAAAAATTTGATGAACAGGTTACGTTTTTTTGCAATTTTTTGCATGTGGGGGTTAAAAATATCATCACATCATCAAGTGTCCACCCTGGAACTTCATTCGGATTACTTCAAGATGGTATCCTCTTCTGTAATCATATGTCGACTGTTGTACCTGCGTCCAGTTCCCGCTTCTTCCATCTTAGTATCTTTTCAATGAAGTGAGTTGTGCTTACTCACCAGCATCTTGTCCACTATATTTGCTGCGTTGATGGGTCCCAGCGCCTCACGCTCTTGTTGCCATCTAACACTTTGAAAGAAAGTATGATTTGTATCGTCTACTTCTGCGTCCCCAATTGCAATTTGCATTTACCACTTTCCTATTCTGTGGAGATATTTTCGGAAGTAACCGTGTCCCGATAGCAGTTGTGTGATGTAAAAATTGACATCACCCCACTGTCTTCTTAGCCATGGATTCATATCTGATATAAGTTTAACTGTCCATCTGTCTTACGTTTCTGCAGGCCACCGCTGCTGCCACAGTTGTATGGATTGCGCTCAAACCGCTTGTCTTGTTGCGTTTGTCTTTCTTCACAATCGTGCCACTGATTACCAATTCTGTTGCTTTCGACACCGTGCGGAAGGATGAGGTGCCGTTCTTTGTATTCTACCCAGTACTTTTCTTCTTGTATCCACTTTCAGTGCATCAGCCCACAATTCGCTTCCGTAAAGCATTATCAATAGCGTTGTGACAAGTAAAAGCATTCGCCTATTAGCAAGTGATCCTCCTCAGCTTGCTATCAGTCTCGATAGAGACCTTGTCACTCTTGCTAATTTTTCTGCTGTGTGTTCAGTTTGTGATACACGTCACATTAGTATGAAGACGAATTCAAACATAATAGTAACGCTTGTATCGCATATATTTCATGTACTAATCAGTGTGACGCAAATAATCAATTAAGCTATGTCCGTTTAAGTTCTCCATTTACTGGAAGAGATAATCTCGATACAAAAACATTTGTCACAACATATTGAAACAAAAATTCGACCATGATGCAATATCCAACATAAACACATGACTTTTAGTATAGACAACTTTTGTATTTCTTAAGATATTCAAACCAACCTTCACAATTGTAATTGTCATTTATATACCTTATAGAGATTTTTTGATCATGTTCAAAAGAAATCATTTCAATATATATTATTATAGTAGTCGTATCTTATTGAATCTAATTAAAGCAATTACGTCTTAAAATACTGGAGCATAGAAATTTCAACACGGTATCTTAAGAAATACTTCCTTAAACTTTACGATAATGTTTACTTCATTAGATTAACGCTCGCCCACAAAGCTTCCTTAAATCTACATAAGTATTTCAAATAGTCATTCACACGCCAGTGAAACTGGGTGGGCGATCAAGCGATCGCAAAACTTGCCACAAACTTTATAATGTATCGTTCGGTAATGCATAAGAGCTTCCATTTTGTTGTTTTTATTCCATTTTTGTTTTGCCTACTACACTCAATGGATAATTAATTGTTTATGCCTGCACTTACTAACTTGCAACAAGATACGTGTATCTACGCTACGAATAATACCATACATAAGTATTCACCAAGCTCTGAACTATGCGAATCATACTACTTATGCAGTGCGGCGCCTACAGCATCATAGTTGTAAATCCCAATTCAAAACTCATTTTATTATCGAACAACGAAATGGAAGAAGGTAACAAAATAAAAATAAAACACAAACAAACACACAAAAAAGATACAAAACTATGTAACAAATTCAGTTCGTTGGAATATGGTTTTTTTTATGAGCTTACATAAAATCGTTGAAATTCAGTAATCAAAATTTAGACATTCTTCCGTGCTGATAAATAAGACAGAGAAGCCAGACTAAATATTGTAGTAGTAGTATAAGGCAAGTGAAGCTCGGTTAGTTCCAAGCTAAGCAGCCTGCGAAATTGTTTGAATGTTTCTAGCAATGGAACTAACTGCCCACACAGATAGCAACAACAGTCCAGTCTACCATAGTCCATAGCAGTCCAGTCAATTCAAGTCCACATTTTGGTTTGGTGTGTTGGTCGGTCTCACACACATCAGATACTCAAAAGTTGAGCACGGCAGAGCCAAGCGTCAATTATCAAGTGTGAAAACCAGCGAATAACAAATTAAGCGAGTGATACGGACACAGCACATATGTATGTATGTAGATAATTGTAGAATGATTGAGAAGTTTGTGGTAGAGGCAGGGGACTGTGCTATGGCATCTTTGATGAGGTATGATGGTAAAACATATCGGGGTAAAAGGTGTCTGTCTAAAATCGTCGTCGAAGTGTCGTCTGTACTTGTTGTTGTTGATTGTGGTGGTTGCTGCTGCTGATACTAATGTGGTTAAGCGAATTGCTGCTGCTCAGAGCTCTGTTCCTTTTTTTTTGTTTAGTTCGGTGTGTCTCAAAGTCACCTCGCCTCCGATATCAGTTTTATGGGTGGCCCACATGTCGAGGGCCATAAAGTAGAAAATTATCACCTTTTAAATTGAAGAATCCAAACAAATTGAAACGGATATCGTGTTTAAGTGCTATCGACATCACTTCTATTAGCTACGCGCAGAGTCATCTTAACATCCACGTTGCCTGAGAGTATCTTTAAGGAGCAGTAACAACAACATGGGCATGAGCACTCGTATCGGCTTGGACTGCATTTCGATTCGTTTGACACCATCAGCGTGAGGCTGAGATCGACTCTTGTAAAACAACAACATCGCACAACGACAACAAATGCGACAAGCCAATTAAAAGCATCAAAAGAGTCAAACGCGTGGGCTACAGATACTTTGGTAAAACATCTACAGATACATGTTGTTTTGTACTCATAGTGTGCCATGTATCGATCCGATCCAATGCGATGCGATGCAATGTGAGTGCTAACTTAAAACCCACAAAGTATCTATGTATCTCAGGATGTGGTTGATTCGTTTGGTTTGGTTTGGATTGGATTGCTTTTCCTTCAGTCAGTAAGCGACAACATTGCTCTCTATTAGCCATAGGTGTAGGTTGGCATCAAATGTGCGCAGCAGGACGATGATATATCCATGTATCCATCTATGCATCGTTGCATCCATTCGTATCCAAGTGGAATTGTATACTAAATAACATATTTGATTTGTCTACAGCTCGATAGTGGTGTCAAAATTCAATGTCAGCCTAACCGAAAGATGGAAACTATGCGACAGCATGGCAAGAGAAAGGGAGCTTAATTACAAATTTAAGGCAACAATTATTAGACAGGCGATCTCTCATTGAATATGGTACAGTTTAGATGAAACTTGATGGGTGCATCAGGCTTAATTACTTGTTCCATTTACATTTCTTACGAATTTGACATTGACATACACGTAATATAAACTATGCAAATAGATCGATTTTTATGTTACTGCCAAAAAGAAAAATATACGCAATATTCAGTCAGAGCTTAATTGATCTACCACCTGCCTACCATTGCAGTTGTTGTGTTATACTGATTATTGCCAACTCCAAGTCTTCTTTATTTCTTTAGCTGGCTTATATTCATGGACGACGAGTATGTACAATATGTTGCTGACTGGTGATTTGATCATTTTGTGTATTTCATAACTCCCCTTTGCCAGTCGTTGTTGGCCACCAGGCGGTGACTCGGCAGCCATTCGCAACCATAAATGTGCGGCTTCCTCCGTGGGAAATGGCGTGTGCCCTCGAGCGTGTGCCGACCAATTTGACTCCTCGCGAACTGGAAAAATACGAAGGTAATAATTCACAAAAAAATGTTTGTAGAGAACGCGCGCGCTCATGGGAACCGCTTAAGATGATGCTGAAGTTGAAGCTGAAGCTAGACCCTGACGCTTCGTTGTTGAATTTGACTTTGGGCCGCCGTTTTAGTCTCGTCGTTGGTTCAGTCGTTCAAGTTGAAGTCATCGTCACCGCACTGCCACCATCATCTGCAACATATTGCGTAAAGTTCATTGGTAAATGCTTCCCGAAAAATAAAAAAAAAATAAAAAAAAAGTATTTATAAGTTGTTTACAAGGCTCAATATAGCGCAGGGTTGCAAGAGCACTCTGAGTTAGGGTTTTTACTTATATGATGAAAATATATCATAACATCTTTAATTTATTTGAGTAAATAAGGGTATCATAAGAACAAGTAATCTGATAGCCATCATACAAGTCTCAAAGATATAAACTAAATTTATTACAATTATATTTTAGTCTGTCAATATTAACCCATGGTAGACTCTTCAATAAAATGAATTAGGTTCTCCAAAATAACTCAGAAGGAAGTATGACGAGCTTTGGCAGCCATCTAATAGAATCTTCATCATACTTCAATGATTCCACATTCCGATTTATGTAAAACTAAGGGACTCTTACTTATACCAAAAGTTTCTTGCCAACCCTGGTTTTAATATTTACTTGCGCAGCAAAAAGTAGTAAGAGCAACTTGACTACCAAGATCACTACTACTTCCACAACCACCACCAACGCCCCTTTGCAAGCTGCCTACTCTTCAGTCTCCTCTCTCAGGCACACAACTTTTCTGATGCAAGTGCGAATCTGCCTGCAATCAATGGGTCTGGCATAGTTTTTTTTTCTCTTTCATTTTTTTTTAAATTTATTTCATGAACCGAATGGAGGAACGAACGAATGACCAACGACCGACGACCGAAGACCGTTTACAATCGAACCCAGCTAAACTGAACTGAACTGAACTGAACCGAGTCAACCCAACCCCATTGCTCTAAGATGTTGTTGATGATGATGATGGCGGTGCTGCTGTTGCTGCTCCTGCCACTGCTGCCGTCCATGGCTGCTAAAGAAGGAGAGTAGGTGGAACGTTTGTACGTTTGCTTACTAACTGCCTGCCGTGGTCAAAATGTTTATCAAGTTAATATTAAATTGTTGGTCAAAAATGAAAAAATACAAAATAAAAATCTCAGTTCGTCGTTATTGCATCGTAGTTGCCGCTACCGCCTCCACCACTACACAGTGGTTGAGTGGTTGAATTGACTAACCAACTGACTGACTGACTGACTGACTAAATGAAGTGACTGACTGCTCATCGAACTGGCAAAAAAGACAGACCATAAAGCACAAGTTTGTACCGGTTGATGGAAGTGGAGGCGGTTGCGACGTTGGTCATCTGCTGCTGCTTTGCTGCTGTTGCAATCAGATGTGCCTCTTGTAGTAGTATCTTGTATTCTTTTTACATTTATTTGTTAGTGGGCTGGATAACCTTACTGCTTCGCTGGCTGACTGCCTTACTCCATCGCTACAACTTTAGCTTTGACTTGACTTAGTTAGAGTTACTTGCCAACAACAACATCAACAGAAATAACAACATTTTTGGGGCGCAACACGGAGCGCATGCATACAACGGCGTGCAGCTTTCGTGCTGCATATTGCCTACGGCCAAATTTGTCGCACGTTGAGTATTTTTAAACCATGAGAAAATCCTTTGGCGCTAATAGCCCGAATTCCTTTTCTTGTGCTTAACATAAAATCACCTTTTTACACATCGTCGTCGTCCTCTTCCATCTGCCATCCCGACAATACGCCACTCTCAACAGACACCACATGCAACATGTTCGTTCTCGTAGTGCACCATAAAAATATCTTGTACTACGTTGTTGAACGATTTTTCGCATATGTAAAATACTCGTCTACATATAAGTATGTATATTTAAATGTTGTAAGTGCTTAAATCGAGAGCCATTTTTATTATTTTATTTTAACTTTTTTGTAATCATGTGAAAAATAGTTAAAGCTGAAACTCCCGTCCCATCAAGTTTGGTGTGTTCTTGGTGTATGATTCGGTTTAGGCGGTATTTGTGTTTTGGAAACACTATGATTGAATATGTTAAGCAATTTATAAAATCCTAAATCTAATTCGATTAGTTTATACCCACGCAATATTAGAGACACTGCCCCATATTTTTAGTTTATTAAGTGACTATGGAGTTTCATGAAATACGATCACAATTACAAACATCTATCAAAGTAAATGTTTTCAAAACATAAATAAAGGAATTAGACTAATTATGGTCGATTAGAATTCTCTATTGCAACTTCTGAATTGAATATTGTGCTTCAAATTCTTTTTCATTTAAAATCTAAACTATTTGTTTATATAAAACATTTCTAAACATGTTTTCCCAAAAGATTGTAGCCTGGTAATATTTGTAATATTAATGAAGAAGTAGCTAATTGTATTTGAAAACAGGCTAATAAGCGCATCCATCCTAGGAAGTCTTTCTCCTTGCAATATTTAACCATAATCTTGTTGTATGGCATCATTTATTTTCCGTAAAAGAAGCGAAAGGATCACATTGTGTTTGCCGAACAACGAAGGAATGTTTTATGTTAATGGTGTATTCATCGTGTTATAAATTTGTTTTTGCAAGCATCTCATGGATCGAGCAATTTTCTCGAATTTCCCTTTTCTTGCTATTGTCCATATTTATGTTCACACTTTTTATTTCAATTGGATATAATGTATGGCATAAGAATGTTATTAATATACTCCGTTTAAGCGACAACTTAGTTCGGTTGTTAAAATTCGATTCGTTAGTTCGAAGTGTTTATGCTTGCTATTGCCTTCGGGCTGATTCAAATCGAATTTAGTTTGTTAACATCATGCCAGAGTTGCCATATGCATTAAATTAATGTGACTTTGTCAACAGAGGCCTTGATCAAACAGGCAGGAAGTGGGCAAATGAGTCTGGCTGTACTGTTGCAAAAACACTGTGGCCTTGCTATCTACTAAAGAGAACCTCCGAACTTATACACTTTAACAAAAAAAGGGTTCGGACGTTGACTGGAGTTATGACGGGGCACTGCACCATCGGGCGGATGGCTCATAGGTAGCAAGTTCAACATAATGACTTCTGTCGTAGCTGTGAAGACGAGGAGGAACCCGAGAGCATCCATCACTTCCTCTGTGATTGCCCTGCTCTACTCAGTAGACGAACCCGGCTTCTCGGGAAACCACTCTTCGAAGACATGGGTAGTTTGGAAAAATGTCCTTTCGATGACCTGGCTCTGTTCGTGGACTCCTCAGGCTGGTTTTAGAGATAGAGGGTGACCTCTGGGACCGACCTTGGACTGTTGTGGATTGCCCCCTCCCCCTCTTTCACTTTTTTTATCAGGTATCACAATGGGCCTTTAAGGCTTCTGGGTAAACTCGCGAGCAGCCTGTATAACCTAACCTAAACTAACAGGGGCCTGCTTTTCAAAGCAAAAAACTTTTTCCCCCACAATCGTTTGAGATAATCAAAAGCTTTTTGTCCAATAGATCCTTTTGTGTGGTACAGAAATGTGTCTGCTCATCGACGCGGTCAATCAAGGCTGAAGTTTCCCAAGGGAGCTGCCTATCTTCAACTCTATATTCTCTCTTTACCCATGATATGCTAATAACCACACCAAGTCATTACTATCAGATTTTATAATAGCAACGTTAGCGGATGATACTGCCATTTTATCTAAGGATTCCTGTGTATCAAGTGTGCAAATGCTATGCAGGAATATCTTCATCAGTTCGCAGAATGGACTCATAAGTGGAAAATTGCCTTAAACGTCGCAAAATGCGTTTGTGTTACATTTACTTTGAGGAGACATGTTTGCCCAGGCTTAACTCTTAGTGAACATCCCCTTGAGCATCATACGGGCCATAGATACCTGGGGGTATTTTTGAACAAGCGCATCACGTTTAGATCGCACATCACAGGCCAGGTGTCTCTTAATGCCAAGGTTGCCAAGTTGAGTTGGCTATTGCATTCCAGAAAAAAAGGTTTCTTCGGAATAAGGTGCTTATCTATTAATGTACTTGCTCAACAGAATAAGTTATTATTGAAAATCACAATGATTAAAATTAAATAGAGATGTATTATAACATTTTTCAGTTTTTCCTGTATCGTTATAAGCCGGAGTTGAAGCGTAAATTAAAAGCAGATTTAAATTAGGCAAAACCCTCTGCTATAAAACGTTTCGAACTGAAACATTTCCAACTGAAATGGTATAAAAACAACCCATCAATGTTGTAAAAACCAGTACCAGGAGGCCTTGGGGATTGCACACAAAATAAGATAAGGTAAAGCAAACCAAATAATATTGAAATATTTATTTAAAGACTAGATTTATTCAAGGAAAGAAAGAGAGATAATAAAACCAAAGAAAGAACAAAGTTCCATTAAAAAAATGGAATGGATTGATAAGAATGTGCACAGATGAAGCAACAAGCTACATATTAATCCAGAATCAAAGGTAGCTTTTGTGGATGCAAAATTTATTAGAATTGAAAAACATCTCGAAATAATTGGACAAATTTTTAGCAAAGACAATTCACAAAAGCATTAATACAAGTTAAAATAAAGCAAAATAATAAAAGTGAGTGCTAAGGGTTAATGCTTTATTTTAGTTAGCTTAAAAAAACTAGGTTCGCATTTTATTTATTTATGCATATGGTATTCGTTAATTCGAATTTTATGCAACCGAAGTAAGCTATCGCATAAACGGGGTAATATACAAAACATATGTATGTATGTATATTATATCCAATTGAAATGAAAAGTGTGAACATAACTTAACTTTTGTTCATTTAATGACCAAAGCAAAATCGAACCAATATTGTATATAGTACCTTTATCAAACATACAATTATCTAAAATCATTAGAGAAACCGAAATTAGTTTTCTCTGAGTTCTTCTTCTCTTCTGTTAACAAACCATATCATAATGGGATTTATAAGCGCATTATTCGTTTTTAGCAGCTTATTTAGAATTAGTTCTCATGAATCAATTTCATTCAACTATTATTTTTCTGTAATCCACCTTAGTTTTAAAAAAAAGATTCTCTATTGATTTCTTTGATCTTTTCAAATCAAATACTTCTGAATTCATATTCAGCTCAGTTAATTACTAACAAATAGTCATCAATTATCCAAGCAAACAAGTGCCTTAGATATTCAAACACTTCATCATTTTCCAACTACCAATTCATAAAAAAAAAAAACTAAAAAATTGAAAGAAACATAAATCCTTAAAAAAATTAATAAAGTATCCTGCCTACTTCAAAGCAGAGACACAGGTGGCCCAAAGGTGGCAGTTCATAAATGTAAAAATCAACTTGGCTAAATAAAAGAAACCAAAGCAAACCAAAGCAGAAAAACAAAAAATGAATAATATAATGAAAACAAAGCCAAAGAGCGTACATTGATCGATTGATTTCATCGATTATAGTTTAGCAGTCAACGCAACAGTAGAGTTGTTTCCATGATAACTGACAGACAGACAATCCGACACAGAAACAGACAGACAGAAAAATTCAGACTCAGACTCATAGTCTGACTGACTGAATGATTTCAAGTCTCGCTCTCCCTCAGTATCTTTGTTTGAATGTTTTGTTTTGTTTTGCTGGTTTGTTTGTTTGTTTGTTGTAAGACAATATTCAGATCAGCACACCCACACAGATACATACAAACATACACACTAAGCGCAAGTGATCAATTACACACATAATGCGCACCGCGTTCGCATACCACATTCTCAGATACAAAAATATTGTACATAAACACACAGATACAATACAATATCTAAAGTAAATTTCAAAGTTACGTACGCACGCTCATTCCGTCTTTCGCACAGCTTCTTTCACTTATTATTAAAAGTAACAAATTATTTTCAATTGATTTCACGATCACAACAGTTCAACAGTTCAAACTGAGCGCAAATGTCTTCTGCACCTCCGCGAGGGACCCTGACCCTTACTTTGAGTGAGTATTGCTATGAGCTGTGAACCCACTCACGTTCCCAAAAGTGTAGGAGAAGGGGGAAGTATCTTCAGCACGGTTGGTGTTTTTCCTATAGTTCAATTCATGTTGAACAATAAGTTCATGATATTGAAACGCGGACTGTGTGCTCAGTGAGCTCCAGTGAGCGTTGATTAACCACTGACTGGGAACATTTAATGTGTAATAACGATTTGTATCCGCTCCGCGAACAACAAAGTAGTTATTGTATTGTATGTTGAAATTCCTCGTACACCCCTTACAATGATCATTAATCATAAAATGTGAATCTTTAGAGTTAAAAAGTTACAAAAACACAAAAAATACTTCAAGTTTACACACAACACACAACACAAAACTTAAACATCAACATCACCGGGGCATCTGCTTGTCTTTGTTAGCGAGTCGTCAGCGTTACCAGAAATCCGAAGTTGGCATAGAAGTCAAAGTCGCACTCGCAAGTTTAAACCTTTTCTTTTTTTTTGTGTGTGTGTGTCGACTATTCATTTTGGCCACGAAAACAAAATTATGAAGAGAGTAAAATAATATAAAGAAAACAATATTTCATTGGCATAAACGGTTAGTTGCATATAGTACTATGGTACAACAACAAAGTATCTGTGTATCTATAACCGATTTTAACGCCTAGTGCATTCAGCTCATTGAGTGTATTCCGTCTGTCTGTCACTCAGTCCATGTGTAGGACGCGCTTAAAGTACACAAAAATTATGTTTATTCATGATTACAAGCCCCCGACATGCATTTGGTGTGTGCACGACAGGGTGTCGCTTTTGGGGTTCACCCCCTTTTTGTAAGGAGGGTGTGAGGAAGATGATAAAAAATAAAAAGTTGCATCTTGCATTTCTTCTGAGTTGAGTTTGGTTTTTTGTTGTGTGGCATGTTAATTTGTTAACAGCGTGGAATGTACGTTCTACGAATAAGAATTGTAAGGCGTTGAGGTGTGCATGTGAGGACATTAGGGTAAAGGGAGATGTTGTATGTGTAGACTTCAGATTTCCAGGAATTGAATGCATTGTGTGTGGGTTCGATTGAAATCGAATAATCGAATTTTGGCTTTAAAGAATGATATTTAAATGAGTAAGCGATTAAGAAGTTGGACAATGGATCACTACAATAAAACCTTAAATCGAAAGGACAATGGCTTTTAATTTGGGAAGATATACTTTAATTTACATATGTACTACATATGTTATCAATCCTTAGTTAGGATAAACAGAGAACTTATGTACATGCTTGTCAGTAGGGAACAAGAACTTCAATATGCAAGGGATGGGAAAGCCTATTCTATGAGAAATATAAACGAAACGAAAATTTGCGGAGATTAATATTATTGTCGTTTGTTATCGTTATATGTTTTTATAACATCAGCATTCTTTTTAAAGAGAGCAACAGTAACGAACTAGCTACTAAGTATTTTAACAGTTTTCTTTTGTGTAAGATGCACATTCTATATGATCATATAGGCAAATACCTGGCGCCTCGAGCTAAAGAACGAGTTCTAAATAAAAACCAAAACCCTAAAAAAAAACCCATCGATGTCAATAAAGGTACAGCACTTCCAGCATAGCCTCGTATGAAGAAATAGGGTAAGAGGTACCCTATTCATAAATTCATCAGGACCTAACTTTTGCAATATTGTATATAATTGCAACAAAAAGAGCTTTGAAAGATGCGCTGTTGGAAAAGCTGTAAAACTCATGATAAAAGTCCATAAACTTCAGTTTATCTAGAAGAAAGGGAAATTGTATGTGAAATATGAAATAATGTTATAAAAAATGAACATTGCTATTGCTTAGGGGATCTCCCCCTTTTTTTCCTGAATATGACTTTTCCCTCAAGTTGGCAAGCCTGAGTTTATCATATCGTATATGCAATTGCTTCTGCTTTACTATGCAAAAATCCATTAAATGATGCTACAGCATTTTTGAGAATCGATAATTTTTCTCAAAAATATTTTCCGGCATTGAAAATGGATCACTGATATCACGCAAGGATTTTACTTCATATTTGTCTTCATAATTTTCAAAATTATGTCATCATCACGTCATCCATCATCTTTTTATGACTAACTGAAAAGCAGGACGTTACAAAAAGAGCTTTCCTTGCAAATGCAACAAAAATTTTATTTACTTGTGACTATTTTAAGAATAGATCGGTTAGTCTCTCATCTAAGTCAGATCGATTGGCTTGTACTTAGCATTTAAATATTGTACATTTTATATTAATAAGATTCACCTTCAGTTGAACTAAAACTCTTCTACTAAAATATAAATAATGATTCTCAAAAAAACCATTTATCCAACAATACAAATCTATTATCCTATTAAGCTATCAATAATGACAAATAATGACACAAATTGTTTTGACCTATAGTAAATTTCCATGTAATCCTATAGTGATAAGAACAAAAAACACTTTCTTTTCTTTATTATTTATTCCTTGACGCCTCGAAGACAAAACAAACAACAACCAAAAAAAAAAAAAACTTAAAATTCCCACCAAAGAACATTTTGAAAAAAAAGTAAAGAAAATGCTGTGACACAAAGCCCTTTTGATGATAACAACAACACCAACAAAAACAGAGACAATAACAAAATAACAAAAAAAAAAAAAACGAAAGAGAAATGTAAGCATGTTTATAATGTCTTATTTATATCGGATTATCGGTATCACACATTTTTTCAATGTGCGAAGACGCACTCACTGCCAATGACCACCATCAGCGTCAAAGCCAAACGCCAACTTCAATTCAAAAAGCAACTTCAACTCCAAGTCCAAGTCGTCGGTGCGCATTAAAATGTCAATGGGAATGAAATAAACTGAAAGACCAAAAATGACAATTCAAAGGGAACAGAACAAAAGGGGACACAAATGCAACTCGTTTATAGTAAAGTATCCGAAGTCGCCAGCATGGCCCTTGGGCATCAATGCTTATTGTTTTCTAGTCTGTCTTAATGTGTGGACGATGGAGATGGTTACGATGAACATGAACATGGAGATGATGATGATGTTGATGTGCTGTGTTCTGTTGTGGTGAATGAGTGTTTTCTCTTTATCTTGTTTTGTTTTACACTCTTTAAGTGAGAGACAAAAAGACAATCAAATGGGCAGTCATACAGATAGACAGACAGACATTGACACCCAAAATATCAATATCTATCTATGCATGTATGAACGTCTGACTTGGGGACATACACATATAAGTAGTGTCCCTTCCGTAGTTGCATGTAGTATCTATCTTTCTAAGTCATTTGTCTCACAGTTAAAAGTGGTAATTCAATTAAATTCTCTCTCAATAAATGCGTTGATGCACATTAGTGAAAGAAAAGACCTCCTACCTTAAAGTCCAGTCAAATAACTCTATCTACTATACATTGTCTTGGTCATAAAATTGATAGCTCTTTTAACTGGCCATGTTAGTAAGTTACAACAACGAAGAAGAAACTAAACAAACAACAAAATTTCACCTGATTTGTGTTGGTCGATAAATTCAGTAACTAATTGAGACCCTTTAGTCGCCAGCACCCTTCAAGTATGTTGAGATGATTGTCTGCGTAGGTCGAAAGAGAAAGATACAATTTGGTTGCTTTGTTAATGTTTGTGTGACACTAACAACAGCAACACCATTATAACATATAAGGTGTCAATTAATGTGCGTCGATCCTTAAACTAAGATAAGCTCCACTAAAACCCAAATGTATCTAAAACTCTTCTTTTTTGTGTATTGTTTTTGTTCTGATACTGATGCTGCTGGTTTGATTTTGACATTTGAAGTTATAAATTACTTTTAATTGTTTCGAACATTTTCAGCAATATTTAAAAAAGATATCGATAATCTCCAAGATCGACTGGAGATCAGTTGAAAAGTGTCAAACAAATTGATTTTTCTATGGAAATTCCATTTCGGAACACCCAAAGTGTTCTCTGACACCTACATATGATTGTAATGTATGGATACACATACAGTATATAACCATGGTATGTAAGTAGTTATATTGAAGTGTATCTGTGGCAGAAAGTGTTGACGCACGTAGCTCTTAATGAAGCGAAGCGCCTTTGAACCGCACCTATGCCCGCCGACAGGCCTATCATTCAAAGTACCTTATCTCTTCATATACAATATATATATTGTATTGTATATTTTGTGATCTAAAGTGTTGATTGAAGTATTGTACATACATAGTATGTATGAGTAAAGCTTGTGCAAGTTTTGAATTATCTTCAAGTGCTTACAAAGTGTCTACTCGTGTCAAATGCGGATACGCGCAATTAAGGTGACACACATAGTATTGTAGATACATATACTACATACATATGTATGTATGTATGTATATTCAAGAACTACCGTACAATATTTTGTTAATGAGTATGTTACCCAATAATTTTGTAGTTTACTAGTAAAGGTAACCAACCACACCTTACTTTTCAGCCTTAAGATAGCTAAAAGGCATCGTTTGAGAAACTCAAACAACAAGAAATATATACATATATACAAACATGTAGTACTATTATATGTACTATTGTATGTTGAGTACATGTCATTACAACAAATCAAATAGTTTTATATCTAGAGATACAATCAAACAAACTTTTCAAAAATGAGCACAATCAGATACAGTTAACTACATGAATGCGTAACTTAGATACATGCGACTAATTGTTTCTAACATTTGTTTGAACAACTTGAACAAAAAGAGCCGCCATATTGAGCTTTAAAAGATACTCGGAGACAATTACTTTACTTCATTGATTGGTGGTTAGTTTAAGTTAGCCAAGCCCATTTTCAAATTTTATTGTATCTACTTGTGTCATCATCAACACAATCATCATCATCATCGTCATTATTGTCACCATTTTACCAGCATCACCCCTTATCATAATCACCCCTCATCATTTCGTAATATACACACTATGGTATGTCTCTCTATCATTTGCACACGCTTCCAATTCTCTCTCATTAATGGCGGTAAATCGATTTGTATTCTCGCTCGACAAATTTTTAATTGCTGTTAAATTAAAACATTTTCGCCATTAGACATGGTACTACATGATTCCATGATTTACCCTTATTCAGGGTGGCCAAGCCATAATTAAAACATCGTACGTCAAGGACATGCGCATGCATATCCTGTTGATGTTGTCGTTGTTCTTTTAGATTTCTATAGAAAACAAAAATTGCAAAAAAAAAAAAATATCTAATTTTCTCTCTGCATGTAAAAGTGCTAAAAATCTCAATGTATCTATACTTACATGGATATATGTATTTATATCGAACGTGCCCATCAGGCAGACGCACGCAATGTCCTTGTTTAGCATTGTGTGGATATAGTTTTTGTTATTGCTGTTGTCATCGACATGTAGTTGGTAAGTCATTAAACGCACTGTTGTGTAGAATTAAAGAAACCTGGGGTTAGTGTAGGGTTAGTGCATGGAACCTGAGATATTGTACTAGTCTCTCTTGTTCCCTTGTATTTTGATGCATCCTTCAATCAACACTATGACTCACAGTAAGTCAAACAGTATTTTACAACTACTGCCTAAAAAATTAAAAAATGAGGACGGAAGACGAGGAGCAACTTACTGTGTGGCCCACCCTAGTTGCAGAACCGATGCACATTTAATTGTGGCCTAAAAAGGACAACACAACAACTATCTATGATATCTGTCTAACTGTCTGTCTAACTGTCATTCAAGCAGCTCACGACCAAAGTGGTCCAAATCTCTTAAATATCTGCTTGTGTGTGTATGTGTGAGTGTGAGTGTGTATGTGTACGTGTGTGTCCTGTGCTCATCCTGCATCCTGCTGTGACTTTCACAAAATATTTTGGTTGTACGCAGTGCGGATTCGTGCAATTATTGCTGTTGTGGACAATCTGTGTCGAATGTGGCTCGAAGGCTCATGCTGATTAGACATTGAGCCAAATCGAGCACATGCAGTTTTGTGTTGCAAAAATATTTACAGCCCAGCAAGGGCATGAACAGGATGGGCACCAACAACAACAACAACAACAACAACTGGGACTTAGCTACAGTGCTAAGGATAAAGAGATAAAGTCATGTAATACGGTTGACCAATGACGAACTTGAGACGATAAGACACTAGGGGTATGTTAGAGTAGAGAGATAGAATATTCCAAAATATTATTCTCTTTTTAGAACTTCAGGTGGTCGTGAACTGTAGGAACTGTATGAAAGTGGGCGAAGCTGAAGGCGCGGCATGGGTTAAATACTTGTTGTGCTATATCACTATGACAAACCCAAAATGTCCAAAATCAAAACAACAAAAAATAAAAACACAAAGTCAACCAAAAACCAAACCTCACCACCTACAATGAGCTGAGTCAAGGATAAACACATCAATGTCAAATCAATAATAAGAACTAAAGAACTTTTGTTTTTCTCTCAAATCATTTCTTTTTCACCTTTCTTCGCATTTAATGAATTTACTTGTGCAAAAATTGAGAAAATAATAGACCACCGGAAACAAGTAAAGAACTTATCCTCGTGGTAAGGCAAATATGACATCAAATCAGGACAATGTCGAATGAGTGCGAAAATATGCACAAAATGTTTTCATTTGTTCTTCTAAATAACCAGCTGATGATCCAAACAACAATGTCTGACCACATACAAACATGGTCGATAGGTCCTGAAATGGCCAATAACTGACAACTAACTGATTTGTGTTCAATAAAAGGTTTTGGCTCATACATATCAAAATGCGGGCGACACATTTCCTTTATTCTTCAGCATCTAGTAATTGTGTCCAATTGAGTCTGTGTTTATGAGGGTGAATAAATGATCGATCCTATCTAGGACTTTTCTAGGTATTTTGTCTGACTCGTGCTGATCTTGTGCTGGCATTAATTTTATTGTCATTTGCCATTTTTTCAATTCTTATTTTTTTCTTCTTTTTGGCACACTTCATTAGAATGTGGGTTATGGCCATTGTCTTGAGGTGCCTCGTGCTCATCAAAATGTCATGTGCGGGAACACACAAGTCGATATTTGGATTAAATGCAAAATGTTATACAATACTCGTAGTATCAGATATAAAATAAGTTTAGTTAAAGTATTGGATTGTATATGAATTTATTGGTTAATACGAGAAGTAGGGATTTTTTCCTATTAAATAAATAACATTGCTCTTCGCTTCATCTTAAAACTTGTATTATTTTAAACCATTATATATAAGAATTTTGTGTTGGATGAATGAGTAAAAAATGAATCTTAGAATGGGTTATTTACTGTCTATTAAAGATTCACCAAAATCTTGAAATTTCTATTAGTTTAAAATAACTAATATATACTTTTTGAAAAGTTAAATCACTTTCTATTCCTCAGGAATTGTTAAATTGTAGTAATGAGGTACTTAGTGGGTGCTGTGACTCTACGTTATGTAGGTGGTAGCTTAGATTCCAATATGTTACAATATTTCAAGTAGCTAAGGTCATAACTCTTTTCTGCTTTTTTAACGGGAGGACAGGTCTGTTCATATGTTAGTGGTGGCTACAGCAACTAAGCTCACAGTTTTAATGCATTACGTAGTGACAAAAAAATAACCCAACCATTGAACTAGGTGGCAATACCTAATTTTATCAAATTACTGAAACCAAATAACAAAGTGAAGTAAATCAATCCGAAACCCACGTTGCCTATGAAATATTTTGATATAAAAAATATTACGAATTTCAAAATACTTCTATATATGAAAGCAGGAAATTAGAACAGTTAACTATGGAGTATTCATGAATAGTAGACTTCTAACACTGGAGTAATTAAAACCAGTCACTAAGAACCGGAAGTGTTTCAATATGCCAAGTTTAATTGAAATTAAGGCTAAAACAACTTACTTACCACCAGTTCAACCTGTAACACTAGAGGTTAGGTAAGGTTATGCAGGCCTCTCGCGATTGTTCGCTAGTTCACCCATAAGCCTTAAGGCCCATTGGGATGCATGATAAAACGAGAAAGGGTACGCGGATTGTGAGGGGTGAGGGGTAATCCACTACTGTCCAAGATTGGTTCCCAGAAATCACACTCTCTCTCTCTAAACCAACCTGAGGAGTCCACGAACAGAGCTAGGTCCTAGGACATTTTGCCACACTACCCAACTCCTCGAAGAACGGTTTCCCGAGAAATAGTTCTATTTAAATGAAGTTGAAATAAGTTAATTGAGTAAATGATATTCTCTTAAATTAATACAATCGATACAGTTTGCAATTTTCATTCAATATCTCTATGCTCCATCATAACTAAAACTTCATTGAAATAACTTCAAGACAAGTTTAGGGTAGATGAATTACTACCTATTAAACTTCTATTCGTTTTATCAAAATGACTTTAGCGTGTTACAGATATTCATTTAATATCAATATCATTGAAAATTCGAAAACTTTCTGAACGAAATTCCACATACCATCTATCTAATGTCGCCATGATGGCTGGGCCATAATATTGATTTGTCAAATACGGAATGCATCATAAAATCGCCCATGCTCAAATAATATCGGCAGTTTCCTAAATGAGTTTTCCATTAAAAAAAAAAAGAGCTAAGCTTATTTGGCAACTGGTTTATTAATAGTTTGATTAAATATGACAGGTTTATGTTTTTATTTCAATTTCTAAATGACCAAAAATAAACATACAATAATAACAAGAATATATATATCGAAAATAAATACTATAAAAATATCAATTTTTCTTTTGTTTACGAATTTGGAATAATATTAAAAGTGTCGCATTTTCAAATTTATTTGATTAACAAAAACATAAATATCTTGTATATAAGATAATAAAAAATACAATAAATTTGTTAAAATTGTTGCATTGAATTTGCATAAACGAATTATGTAAATAGTCACATAAAAAACACGAAAATCTTACCAAAAACAAACAAAAAGATAATACGAATAATATAAATATGTATATAAAATACATGATATTCGTGTTATCTTCAAATAAGATGAAGATACATAGAGACTTTTACAGAGATCTACAAATTTTTATACTCTTAAGGAAAAATACTTACAATGAATGTTCGAGTTTCAGTCAAAACCAGTTCGATTTTATATGAAATACAATAACATTTAAGAAATTGTATTTTCAGTTTCCAAATTTCAGATTATAAATCTTTTTCAAAACCTTGATGTGTTTGTCAATGAAACAATGAATTGACTGAACTAAAGAATATTCAATTCTGGTTATTCCCTTAAAATAAATTTCTATTTCCCACGGAAGCAAACATTTTCTATATTTTTTATTAATTTATTTATTAAATTATACTAGTATATTATTTTAGGTATAAATGGATATTATCTATTGTTTTGTTTATACTCGTATATTTAATGAGATCTTTTTTTGTTAGTAAAGTTACTTAATATTTTTATTTAATTAAATTAATTAAATACAATTAAAAAACAAAACTAAAACACAAAATAAAAAAAACAGTCTTGAAAAAACGAAACACTTGGTTTCTATGAGGGACTCTATCTATCTTTATAAGTACAATATAGTAGTATACCAACCTACCCTACCTACTTTTCTTTCTATTCATATACAAAACAAGTCTATTTTTTTTACATACATATTCATAAACATATATATTTGTGTTATAGATAAAGATTTGCTATTTGACAGTTGTGAAGTATCTACAATAATAACATCGATGGTTAAGAACTATAAGGTACAAAAAAAATCTACATAAATATATAGTATACTATATGTATTGACATATTGACAAATAAATATTTATTCAACATACATAATTAAACTACTATGATGTATCTATAGTTAAAAAGGGCATTCATCAATGATAATATTCAATAGTTGAAGCCGATTTCTTTTTTGGATTTAGGAGGCGTATTTAGTGTATTATTTATTTATTTTATTATTTGAATATTATTTCTTTCATATCTGCTTTGGCATTGGCATTTGTATCTATGTATGTAAACGTATTTTTTAACTCTATGTGTGTGTTTTGTGTGTATCTCGTACTATTACTACTATAATATAACGATTGAAAACACTCCATGAGTGATTATGAATGACTTTATTTGTCTGCACTGGGCTGGTTAGGAGGGAACTCAGCAGTAACATCAGTTGATTATCAACTGAGGGCAACGACTGGCATCAGGGGAGCTTTAAAGCTCAACCCCACAACGCTTGTGTGTATCACATAGCGGCGAAACTGGTTGCGCCGGCTTGGCATGTCCTTAAGCGTGGACTTTCAAAAGAAACACATGGACCAAACTATATAATTTCGTCAAGATGCCCACACTTCTAACGACTCATGATCTCATCGATGGTGAAGCCCAACATGCGTTTGGGTCGATCGACTGGTGTCGATATTGTTTTCGTTGGTGTTGTTATTGAGCTAGCACCAGCACTCGATGAGGAGAGATCTAAAGCGGGTGTGTTTCCAGTCGGTTCCGCCAGTTGGCGTGGTGACAACATTTCAGGTTGATGCTTGCTCAACTCTGGTGTTGTTTCCTTTGTTGTAGAGCTTAATGCTTGCTCATGCCCTTCACTGTGACTCTGCAAATGACTTTTCAGATTCGCACGTTGGTTAAAGCTACGTTGGCAAATGGGGCATTTATGAGGTCCCTCCTCCAGATGTGTGACCTTGTGCACGGCGAGCGTTCGCGATTGACAAAAACCCTTGCCACAATCACTGCACTTAAAAGGTTTCTCTTTGGAGTGTATATATCGATGATCACGTAAATGATCCTGACGCCGGAACGCCTTACCGCAAATGTCGCATGAATACGGCCGTTCATCGGTGTGGGTACGTTCGTGTATCAGCAAATTATAGGATTTGGTAAACTGACGATTGCAGTATTTGCAAATGAACTGTTTCTTTGGGCGACTACTACCGGTACTGGATGTTGTTGCGGCTCCTGGTAGCTTCATTTGTGGCATAACTCCAAAGCGACCGGCTGCAACAGCAGCAGCATGTAGACTATGAAGACCAGGGGGATAAGGACGCATTGCGTGTGGATGATGGCCATGATGTGGATGTGCATGAGGATGATGACCACCAGCATGATGGGTATGATGATGGCCATGGCCATGTTGCTGCTGCTGTTGTTGTTGTTGCTGATATAAAGCTGCATTGCGTATCCATTGGTTCATGAGTAAAGCTTGATGTTGCACAGCAACGGGATCAGTAGCAACTGCAGCGGCGGCTGCAGCTGCACTTGGATAGTGTAAACCATAACCGGCATGATGTGGTTGCTGTTGATGATGCTGATGCTGGTGCTGCTGCTGTTGCATTTGTAGCCAAATACGTTGCTGCTGTTGTTGCTGTTGTTGATAATGGGCGGCCTGCTGCATATGACGCTCCATTGCAGCAGTAGTGACAGCTGTGGCGGCTGGCGGATAAGCACGTGAATGATGTGGTGCCGGATTCAAAAGTGATTCCGGGTGTCGATGTTGCTGGGCTTGATGTTGGTGTTGCTGATGCTGATAATGTTGGGATTCACTGTATTCACTCAATGGGCTGCCCGGACTTAGATGCGCAGAGGAGCGACGACTACTGCGTTCTTCCGTCGGCGTATGTGGTGGTGTCAACATGGGCGAGAGACTACTCTCTCGTTCCTCCTTAATGACAATATATTCGTCGTCAACGTAATCTTTAAGTAGCAAAAGAAATATTTGGAAATCTTTATTTTGTAGTTTTGAATTGCTACGATAAAAGTAACATATGAAGTATTGATCAATTGCCGTCGCTACTTTTATTTTGTCGATTGCTTACCTTGTTCTCTGATATTTATTTCGATGTCGTCCACTGTGATGTTGCTGATTGGAGACGCTGATGTTGAAGACATATTTTTAAATTTTCAAATTATTCAAAAGTTTTTTGCGTTTTGCACGTGTATCTTTTTTTTTTTTTGTTATTATATTTTGTAATTCAAAGCTTGGTTCTTAACACTTTTCTTATTTGTTTCGTCTCTTTGGTTTTGTTTAGTTTGTTCTTTCTTTTTTTTTTAAAGTTTGATATTTATTCCGAATAAACTGTATCTCACACTTCACACTCTTCGTTAACGACGTTCTCACGACAACGTCTCGATACAAACTGAATTCAACTTGTTTTTCTATCTCTCCGACTCAAACTCATGAAACGCTACAATGAAACCGATAAGATTCAACACGCTCTCGTACTCTTTGGTAGTGTGTTTTGCAAATGTATTTGTGTATCTGTGAATTTTTAAAAGTATGTTTGTATGCTTGAGTGGATTTTACTTCGATGGTGTGTGTTTGTTGGGTGCTGCTGCTGATGACTGCTTGAACTTCTGCTGTAGCTATGAGTAGCTCTCGTTAATAACTGACTGCTGACTGCTGTACGACGACCGGTTTTGAACCTATTTTGCCGATGAAAGACAATAACGAACCAACGAACGGCAGCTGCTTTTGTCTGCCTTCCTATTGTTGTTGCTTGTCGACTGACTGACTGTTGGCTTATTTGTTGTTATTGTCGCATAGGGTGAATTTATTTGGAAATGGTAGATACGTACACGCCTACCTGACAACCAAGAAGCACTGGGATTGGCTGATTGGCTTGCGCTCTTCATTTTACTTACTCCAAACTATGCGCATCCATGTATCCATCCATTCAACCATCTAACCATTCATCTAAATTCATATCATATGTCTGACTGTCCTTGAGTATCCAACTACTGCCTTGACTGCTGCTGCTGCTGCTTCTGCTGCTGCTGTTGCCTCTTCTTCTGTGTGTGGCATGCTCCAGCAGCTTCATCATCTATAGCTCGGGCTGGTTGTCAGTAAACAAGCGGAAACTGTTAGGCTGACGGTCGTCGGCTGCCGCTGCCGTCACTTTGCTGACGTTTACTTGAAACTACAGCAACGTTACGCTAGCGTCACAGCAAGCTACCACATAGCATAGTATTTAACCATTACATCCAATATCCTGCTACATCTGCTCGTTCGGATCTCGTATCTGCTTGTCCTTTCCACCCGTATTTGTTCGTATTTCTCTCGTTTATTTATCCTTTTTTATAACTTTACATACATATATGTATTTCTTTTCATGTTGCTTTTTATGTGTTTCGTTTAGTTTGGTCTTTTTGTTGACTTTTATTTGCCTGAGGACATTTTGCTGTTGTATTTGTGTAAACTGTTGCCATTTTTGTTCTTGTTGTTGCGCGTATATTTTAATTTACAATACAAATAAGTTTCGAAATTACTTTAAGCTTCAATCAAATTAGCCATCATCATCATCATCATCATGATATTATCATACGAGTCATCATCAAAGGACTGATTTTTTCTTCTTTCTTTCCTCCCCATTATTTTGATGTTTAAACATAATAAAGTCAGTCACATTTTAATTGAAATTGTTTGGCTTTATTTAAATTTATGCGCTATTAACTTGTCTTCTTAATATTACCCATTATTTGTGACCATAAACTGGCTTAAGTTGTTTTAAATAAAAATCCGCTGGCATATTTATGACATACGCCTTTAGTTTTTACCTTAAATACTAATGAATTTTGTAATAGATACTTTTCGATACCATATGATTTCTATATCATCATGATGCTAATTATGATCATGACTTAATGATCTTATTTGAAATTCAAGTTCGTGCAGAAAACTAAATAGTTTTTTAACCGTTTGAATTTATTTTCCATTTTTAATTTTCTTGTTCACGCTTCACGCGTTGAATAAACGCTTACCAAACAGTTAGTAACGAAATTCATTATTATAAATTCAGCAGCATAGAGCAACCTTATAAATATTATCTAAACAGAATGCATGACATGCAATCACTATGAAATGCAGTCAAACGACTAAAAGCACTTAAATTTTGTCATTAAATTTTAAAAGTTATGTGACACTAGTAAGTATTAGTTGAGCTAAAGTGTTGAGTATTAGATTAAATAAGCATCCTAAAGTAATAGAGTCAAATTGTATAAAAATGAATTGAATGTATTTAAGAAAATTAAATATGATCTAATAAATGCACTCATAACCTTATAGCAATTTATGTTGATGAAATGTGGGTGAAGTCGGTAATGATATATGTAAATATTTTTCTTATTAAGTAAGTCAGTAGGTGGAAGATATTCATATTATTGTCATCATTATTACTAACAGAGTTTGATGGTGGCTAGTTGCTTAATTTAGTGCAGGGCATTGCATTTCTTCATCAATTTTTAACCACTACTGGACCACTCTACAAGTCTCATACATAGTATGCTGTTTCTCTTAGTACGTGGTACACATATTGTAATAAGGCTCTTGTAAAATATTACAATATATCTTGTTTGTTTCTTATAATAAAATAACATAGAATAGAGTTTATTAATTTAAATATTTATACCATTTATACCGAGGATTAACATGTAGAGGTGTTAACGAAATTCATTTCACCGAGAAATGACAATTTTCTAGGTGTTTTAGTATTTCTCACAGGGTTCGCCTAGTTCTCTCAACTCATTTCGAAGAAAAGTCAGATAAAGTCAATAAAGTGGCCACATCATATATCTTTCATCTACAATATATGAGGAGTTGATTGCTTTGATGAGAGAAAGAGTCCACAATGAGATTTTTTTTTTTTTTTTTATTTACACTTTGTACATTGCCCAGGGTTCCAACATCCCAGAGTCCGGCCCTGCGCATGTTATATAGATGTTTCATTAATCTGCAATGTCCTGTCAAGAAACCTGAGACTATCCAAATACATGTCCGTGTCAGTGGCAGTAATCCCTGAGCTCATTTGCATTTGAGATCTAGTTGGCATGAAGATTTTAGACACTCTAACACTCCTTGAATATACAGCGATTTGTCATCCAGCAATTGTTGGAGTTTGTATTTCGTCAAACCAGCCCACAGAATCGCTCTGGTCCAATGAGGACGTTAGCACATCCTTTTCTGGCGAGCTCATCTGCAGCTTCATTTTCAAGATATCCACTATGTCCAGGCATCCAGATTAGATTAACATGATTGCTTGATGCCAGTCTTTTCAGTATCATCAAGCAATCCCAAACCAATTTCGAGTTGAAGTCGAAAGCATTGAGTGCTTGTAATGCAGCCTTGCTATCAGAGTGACATATGGCACAAACTTTTAATCTAAATTGTCGAAACTAAAGATATAACTAAACTCTATGAAAATTAAATTAATTAAATTGAATAAATATTGTATTATTGGGTAAATAAATAAATAACAAACTTCTTAACAATCTTCACGGTGTAAGAACCAACACTGATATGTTATTTCAATCCAAATAACTATATAAATTGAAAAAGAAGAAAGAAAATGTTGTCTTCATTCATATTCAATAGCTGTTATTTTTATAATAAATTTAAAAAATAATATGTAATTTTTTGTATTTTGTTTTTTTAGTTCTTGTCTTCATCAGTTATCAAAAATTGGTAACACATGGTACTCGTATAAGCGAAAAGATTCCATGTCTCTCCAAGAATGATAAATTTAATATTGCTAAAGTCCCTTCCTCAATACAATATTCAATAGGACTCAGAATTAAAGCAAACTTCTTTCCTTTAAAATTTGATTATGAATAGAAAACACAGAGGCTTACAGAATGGAACAGAATGGTAAGGAATTTAAAGAAAATTTCATTCATTTCCATTTTGAAAATATTTTCAGTAATAATAATTAATTAATGTAAAATATTACTGTTCATATATTGTACATATAAACATTTTGAAAAGAGTCATAAAATTAGTACTTGCATTTTAATAGTAGTATGCACATAAAACGCCCCTGACATTAGCGTAGTACACCCATGCTACTGTGACAACTTTATTACACTTATTTCATATTGAAATAGAAAATTTTTAAAGCGAAAATCAAAACTCAAACCCTGCTAGAAGTCAGTGAAATACTGACTGAATATTGGAAAAAAAGATGATATATGATTTTAGAAATATGCATTGTTGTTTTTTATTTTTTTTTTCTAAAAACAAAAATGAACCAAAAAAAAAAAAAACAGAAATGTTTTTTGTCTTTCTTAAAAATTGCTCTCAATGTTCTAAAAAATCTAATTTTTTTCGACGAACTTTAAAATTGTTTTTTGTTTTGTCCAGAACCCCGACCTTCTTCTTTTTAAGATTTGCTCTACTAAAAAAAACACTAAATGAATATAAGAAAAAAACCATTTAAATAAAATGTAGACTTCCGCGAATGTTGCTCTCACAATGAGAAACAGGACATTCAGGAGAAACCATTTTCCAATGAGGGCATAAGAATTTTCTTCATTATACTTGTTTTTTCATTTTTTATTGCTTCTTTTATGAATTTTCTTGTAAGTATTTCTTTTTTTGCTCTTGATGTTATATTTTTTACGCTCTACTTCCATATTTTTTGTGTTAATTTTTTTTAAAACAATTTTTTCCACACACAAACAGAACCAAGGACTAAAATAACGACAGAATAATAATGTCAAAAGAAGTGCTTCCTTTTTTTAAATGGTTTTATGATTTTATGACATTTTATTGCGAGCTAAGCGACTTCTTTATTGGACTCATTTCACGCTTAGCAATATTACTCGTACCATAAATTGTATTGGAGGAGATCATTCATAATCAGCGGCAAAGGACCTCATTTTTTATGAGCACAATAAGTGATTTATTTCCGTTTCCGCTTTTCGTTCACATTGCTGCTCTTTGTCTATATTTTGCATATCCATATGTAAACATATCTTTTATCGATTCACACATGTCCTGTGTATGTTCAGTAGCATGAATGGAAAAGTTAATCCTTTTCGCATGTAATACAGGAATGTATATATTGTATGGTATATTTCCGATTTATTTGTTGCCTGCACCAGGGAAATTTTCGGTTTGTGTTTTTGATGTCACTTAGATCCACCATTTATTGTATTTGTTCATTTATTTATTTATTTCATTTTTATTTATTTGTCTTTCTTTTAGTCATGTTAATTACCTGCCGAAACTCACTTTGATGTTGCATTTGTCTTGATGTTTTTGTGTCAACATCTTGTCGTCGTCGTTTTGTCTCTTCAACAAATTTCCATATTTACCCAGCGACGCATGCTTTACTTACTTTATCCTTTGTTTTTGGCGCTTTGTTATTTTTAAAAATTGGGAAAATTGTCAGATATTGTGTAAATAATTCACATAGATACATGTGGCATGGCATCCGGTAGTTGATTTACCATTTGGATTATTTAAGATAATACACTTAAAGTCCATTGGATTAAGCAAGATACCCATAGATAGAATGCCGAAGTGTGCCATCTTCTTCAAATTGTGCAATCTTTATTTTTTGCCTTATGAATCTTTAAAACATTCATAAAAATCAACAGAAGTTACTAAATTAATACAATATATTGATTTTAAGGACTAGGTATATTATTAAAGTTGATTGGGAATTTAAGATATAATTTTTCTTAAATATATTGTATTATCATTGAAAAGATGCGCGTTCTTTCCAATTTACTTTTTGAGGTCTTAATGGCTGTAATGGAGTAATAAAGTGGAATGGATTAGAATTCAATTCTAAATTGATTTTGATAACTAATGTGTCTTATATTAAAAGTTGGGATCACATAAGTGTGAACATCTGTGACAAGGACGGGGGAGGTGTCAAAAAATCAAGAAATTCGTGTGACGTGTGGATGGCCCCTAATGATCTTTATAGTCTTTATTAACTAATTTTTCGTGATTAAGCTGAGTTGAGAAATATATGAACATCGTTTGAACTGTCGTCTGTTTGTCGGCCCTGTTTCTCGAAAACCATAAGATCTTGAAAGTGAAAATAATTTGATTTCGGTGTACCATAAGTTAATGTACGAAAGTTTAGTTGGAGCCTATTGAGAGAGAGATAGAGAGAGAGTCCAGAATAACTACTTACAGTTTTTGGGGACATGAATGGCAGATGTGAAGTGTAACTTTTCTTGAGTCTATGAGTGTCCGCATAAGAGTCATTAAGATGAACCTACCATTTCAAATTCCTCTTCTTTTAGGACAGGACAAAAACAGCTCACTCAAGAATAAAAAGTAAATTGCATATAATGATTCAATTAGATTTATAAACAAGAATAAAGAATCTTGAACATTCCACAAGAAACTTATAATAAGAAAAAAAAATATCTGGGAGTACCCTACTTGAATATTCTTGTAGGTATTGTATATTGAATATAAAAAATCACACATACAACATTATAGGAAACCATACAAATTTGGATTGTGCTAAATCCAATTGTAAAATCATACAAGTTATCAATTCTATTTTTCCATAATAAATTAAATTGCAAAACAAAATAAAAATTGCCAACACTACGTGAACAACAAGAGTGTATTCGTGTATTCGTATATTGTATTCCTTGTAAATTGAGGAAGAAAAAAAACCAATTTGCCACTTATTCTCTATACATAGAATAGAGTACGAGCTAAGAGTCATTTAGCTATGAAAATTACTAAGATTGCTGTGTAGATTGGGAATTATGAGCATGAAATTGTAAATTACCTTGAAACATAATTAGAGACGAAAACATTATTATTAAAGTCAAGGCTACACTCCTCAATACACATATACATACACTTAAAGATACTCATACATATAACTACGAGGCATTCATAAATAAATTGCAAGTATTCGCGTATTTAAAAGTGAATATAGTATATTTGCTTGTGAAAAATATCTAAACAACCATAAAAATGTCACGCCCGCGCTACAAGCAAAGCAAAACTAAGTATAATAAGAAAAATTTGCAAAATATTTTAGCACAATATATCGCGCGATATATCCTTGCAAAAGGATGTGTCAGACAGAAAGACAATTGAATAAATGACCGAGGACGACAACCATAATGTGCCACGACTAACCAAAATATTGACATTTTGGCAAAGGAAAAAGGGGT
Organism: Amiota communis; assembly: GCA_037043315.1. NCBI lineage: Eukaryota > Metazoa > Arthropoda > Insecta > Diptera > Drosophilidae > Amiota > Amiota communis. The sequence goes on along the minus strand of JBAMAV010000758.1, from coordinate 201,941 downwards.
GTACCCTTTACTATCATAATTAAAGGGTTTACAGGTAGGCGGGCTAGTCTATCCTAACAAGAAAACAAAGCATTGTTCAAATACCTTTCTCATAGTTCTATACCTGGAACTCAACTAAACCGAATAGCTAACAATGGCAAACCATAAAGTGAGCGAGTTGAACTATAATAGAGTTGAGCTGAGCTGAGTTGTAGGGCAATCATGGTGGCGAGTTGAGTTGAGTTTAGGTGAGTTGAATTGCTTTTGTCCTTTGTTACTACCTTGTCAGCATTACTAAACGGCTTAGTATTGTCTTAGGAAAAATCTCAATGTGCATGTCCTTCAAAAATCCTGTGAAATATAGTTTGTGCTACTATTATTGTTATTCATTGCGAAAAATTTGTAATTGTAAAGGAAAAGAGAACTTGAATTGACTTGACTTGATTTGAAAAGATTTGAATTTTGAGGTAAAGCGTGAAAGAGTTGAATTTTGATTTTAGTATATCGTTAAAGAAGCAAAAGGCTGGTAGAAAGGGTTGATTATTTGTGAAAATCATTAGATTAATCCTTTCATGGTTTTTGTGCGTAGATGTGCTTATGTTGTGTGTACCGGTAACGCCTTTTTGGTCAAATTAGTTAACCCTTTTTCTTGGCTCCTCCTACCAAAGCAAAGTATGAATGGGTTAAACCCATTGAGTACCCGTCAAATGCTACTAAGTCATAATGTTTTTAACATTGCGACTGCTGCTTATCTTATTTCTGGTTATAAAATTTTTGATAAGCTGGCGGTATTTAATCAAAACAAAGAAGAAAAAGAGTTGAATCCATAGCGAAATAAAAGAAAGAATATGCCGCTTTACAATGCTAATGCTTTGATTTAAGCCGACGTGCCGCTTCCACGGGTTCGTCATAAACTTTTGTCATAACTTGTGTGTCTTTTTTTTTTCATATTTTTGCTTTGCCGACTATTGATGATTTGGCAATCTCTTTATACTTAGTACATACTGAGGCAATATGGCAACTGTCATCAATTGCGATCATCCATGTAGCGGTCTAAATTAATCATATTTAGTGGCATCAACAAACCTTCTGAATCAATCGATATTCATTTGATAAAAAATGAAATTAAAATCAATTATAAAAACCGCATTCATATATTTTAGACGAGACTTCGTGTTTAGTGAGCCCCAACCAGTTTAGTATAATAAACTGAGTGAGGTTGTGTTTGTACTCTTTATCCCGACAAATCATTTTTATTCTCTTCACGCAGTGAATAGTATTATAAGTCTGTCAAGAAGTTTATAACATACAGAAGGAGACATCGGAGACCCCATAAAGTATATATATTCTTCATCAGATCAATTAGTCAAGTTGATGTAACCATGCCAGTCTGTATATATGCAAACTAGTCCCTCAGTTTTTGAGCTAGAGAAATTTTGCTTGAAGGTTTTTTTTTCACCTAATCATTTGCCGGAATCAGCCGAATAGAATCACTAGGAGGGGTACCTCCCATACAAACCTAACTTCAATCTAATGTTCTTATTAGAAAAACTTTTTTGGTTTTGTCTTTTCGAATGAAAAGTGTCTGACCCATATTTCCCAACCATATGAATTTCAAGATCTTAGGATTACCGGTCTCAATTTTGAAATGCTGTACGAATATTGACTCAATCACAGGATGTATGCATGATCATATACCATCAATAATACAATATTTCTCTATGCTCTTTTACGTGAAGAGTGTTAAAACTTTGGCATAACCAAAGGTAACCATTTTTCTAGTTTGATTTACATTATATAAAAACAAAACGGAATTTAAAATAGAAGGATTACATAAGGTTGTCCACAATAATTTGAGATATTGTACTTATAATGCGATTGAAAAAATAGTCTTAGTAAAAGTGAAATTTCAGTTCTTAATTCTGTGAATTGAGGGACAAGTTTACACATTATGACTTAAATTAAATGGCTTAAATTTACCTCGACACAAAAAACAAGAATATAATCTTAAAATTTCATATAGTATTTGAACATACCTATGATAAATGGGATCCACTGTTCTATTCATTACAAACATCATTTTAAACTAAAAACAAAACACACTATTATAATGTAGTGTAATATAAGTATAAAAAAATATATTGTAATAGTTGGCGATATCAATAAACCCTTAAAAACGCCACGCTGTGATGTGAGCTGAGCTAAGTTGAGTTCAGCTAAATGAATCAAGACGAGTTGGGATGAGGTGCGATACCCATAAATGTTGCCATGATTAATTATGAAAGCGGTTTCTCAATTAAAATGGACACACACGAATGACTTTCGACTCGCTATCGACAATTGACTACTCACCCGCTCACTTGATGTAAAGATCAATTCGTTTATTCAATTACGTCGTTGTTACGTGTGGCGCACCACCGAGGGTGTCTATGTTTATATGGTGTGTAGGCATGATCTTTGATCTTGCACGCTTGGACTCTCTCTCACACACCAGGTACACTATCAATGATGATCTTTGCTCATTAAAGTGCGATTTATTATTATTTTTGATCGTATCCGATCTCTGCGCGTCGTCGTTTGTCTAATTAAAGCGCTATTAATGACACCTCAACCACCGCCCGTTTTAGGTGACTCAGTTGAAATATCATTACAAGTAGAAAAAGATCATTTAAATACTATGTGTACAATGTATGTATGTATATATATATAGAGAGAGAGACAGAGATAGAGAAAGTGACAATGACAGTGAAAGATCTCTGGTGAGCCAAGCTAATCAATGCGCCACACGAAATCCAATACGAATAATTAATAATCTATAATTCTCTGAAACTTCATGTCGAAAGACATGTTTTTTGGTATTCAAATTTCGTTAAGCGATCTGGAGTTTCAGTACAATATTTGTCTGTGGCTTCGCTTTGGAAAAGTGTGAAAATGCGTTTGAAAGACATGACGTCCAACCCATAACATTTGTGATTTATGACAGCAAACATGTGCGACCCACAACAACACACATTCACTTTGATTTCGACACTTAGGATCAGCCATACAGTCATAGAGAAATAGAAAAACATCCTTCAGCGCCACTTGTACTAAATTTGAATGCATCAAGTGACTCTTTTTGTTTCGCACTCGGTGAATTGGTTTTAACCGAACTTATGTTTGGTCGTGGTACGTACCCTATGTATCCAATTACACATGGTCCATGTTTACAATGAGGCGCTGCCCATAAATTATGCAATCATAGCTTGTACGATCTTCTCTCAACTCGACTTGACTTGCCCTCCCTTACTTTGTTCTCGGTCAAATCTAAATCTCATTTCATATGTAAAATGAGATGAAATCCTTTGGTGATAAAAATTCCAACAAAAAATGGTTGGTTACTTTTTGTTTACATTATGCCGTGAGACAAATTGTCACGAAGAATGAACGAACCTAAGTACATAAGTCCCTACCCCAGTAATTACACAGCAGCTCAAGATCAGTTTTACAGCAGCCGTTTTCTCAATTGATTTACTTAGAAACTGATTTGAAAATTTTTACAAAATACTCGTACATACTATGTATTATTGCTATAAGAGACTTCTAGTCGTCGTTGGCGCACTTGCTGACAGACATCCAGACTCATATGAGTGCTAGGGTTTCTACAATACATTACCTAAGTGGTCGTTGCTTCTAGTTCTAATTGTTTTCTGCATAATTAAAGTAAATGAATAAAAAAAGAACAAAAATCTGAAATATTTTGTACGTTTAAGTTGCTGTTTACATTATTTGGAAATCGATTTCGAGTGCTTCTCAATTTGAAAACCCGACAAAAAATTATGCACAAATTTATTGGATAACGCCATTAGTGACTCGATCGTTTGCTGTCATTCCTGGGTGGTCAATTTATTTAGTAATTCATTGGACAACGACAATTTACTTTGTTGCAGTTTTAATGTTATGTGGTCTTTGTTAATGTGTTTTTCTAAGAAGATTTTATTTAAAATTAAAATTTGAATCAAGGACAGTAATAAATTGTTTATCTCTTAGATCTGTTTGGTTGAACTGAAATGCGTAATGTGTGGGTTTCTAATGTGTTTCAATAGATAAATTATTACCCGATCAAAAACACACACTTGAAAGAAGAACAACTTTAGTGTTAACTAGTTAATATTCGAATGGATGCCAAATTCCATGGAAGTTCCTTAAGTCTAAGATACATTCAATGTTTGAATTCATTTAGTTTAAAATTGGTTAAGTTCTTTGATATTAAAATTATATATAGCTAATAATTTATGTTTACCGTATGATATTTAATGCAAGATTAAAATCCTAATAGTTTAAACTCTTTTCTGACATGTTCTGTCCTGAATGAAGAATGTTAGGAATAGGAAAATAAAAAAAATTATGGTAATCAAATATCTCGAAAAAGCCGTCATCAGTAAGTGTGTTTAAGTAGTCCAATAATATTGTGATACAAATTTTCTGTAATAGCGGTACTGTTTCTTTTTTAATGGGTAGAGAAAAACTCTACTCTAGCTCAATTGAGACTAGAAATTTAATTGTTAGGGTCAGAAATTAGGGTATAATCTTTAAGGAAATTGAAATTTTTGTTGAATGCACTGTCCCCATGATATTTAGTGACATTATTTATAGTAAAAAACGCGATACATATGGTTGAAAGCGCAAGACAACATTATTAGACGGCAGATGGTTTGTGCCATATAGCAAGACCAATCCCCTGACGTTGTCAAAAAAGATTGAAAATTACCAAAATTTGTCGGTCTGTATTGTAACAATTCGTTGTCTCTTATAGAAAATATTTTAAAAGCGATCAGTCTCAGAGAGGTACCCCTTTTGACAAAAAAGCTCAAAAGATTGAAGTTTTCATCATATGACAAAGTTGTATATAAGTCAGCCGCCGACCATTGAAAATCACCTGAAATACATTACCAAGATGGTGAAACATGGAGGACTGAATATTGGGGTATGGGCTTGCTTTTTGTATTCTGGCGTAGGTCCTCTCCATGTAATCAATGCGACTATGGGCAATGTATTGAATTATGTAATGCTATCATATGCTAGTTGGAATAGGCGTTTCAACATGACAACGATCAGAAATAATCAAGTAAACTAGCTAAGAAATCGTTTGCATCTCAAAAGATCGACGTACTACTATGGCCAGCTCAGTCCCCAGACTTCAATCAGATTTAAAAATTGTGCGGATATATTACACAAATAATGGAAGCAGCAAATCGTTCAAATAACACACAACTTTGGGTGGTAGTTAAAGTGGCATGCATTCCGAAACTGCTGGACCGATTTTGATGCAATTTTCAGAGGAAACTCTATCATAGTCTTGAGGGTGTTCCTGTGTGTTGGTGCGGATCGAACCCGCTGTTGTCGAAAAATTGGTGGATACAATTTTGCATATAATGTTTAAATACTTTGTCAAACATCTCCTCTTGATTTTTTTTAATTCTTTTATTTATGATCAAATTGAAGTTGATTTAAAATCAAAGAAAAATTCGGTTGGCCATGCGATGCCGACTATTATAATTATATTTTAAATTCAAGAAACTCGTATTACACGTAAAAAAATTACAATTGTATTGGTCTAAAAGCTTTAGGCTTAGAGGTTGGTTGAAAATTGCTTGAATGAACGTGTCTCATAGATTTTCATTTTTCAAATTGACTTTAAGATAAAGATTCATTTAATGCCCATATATCATAGCATTTTCATCACAATTCGGGGTTTGAAAATACATATTGTAAAGTAACTCCAGCTTCAAGGTTTCTATATCATTTTGAGACCTGAAAGGTAAAGATAATTGCAGAAATATTTATTGTTAGAAATATTGACAGATTTCAAGGATTTGTTTTCTTTTAGCATTATGGATATTACATATTTATTAATAGTAGGAACTTTGAGTAAACTAATTTACAATGTTTTTACTGACTCTTTTGACTTTTGCGCTTTACTTGCTTCCGTAGAGGCACTAAAGGACGTATGTTATGAAAAGAAAAGATATTCATACAAAATAATGTTAAAATTTTGAAGATTTTTATTGATGAAATTTCGAGGAATGTAGCAATGATGATGATACTCGTAAAACAAAACCATTTAAATAGTACAATAGAATAGAATGGACATTTGTAAAAGACGAAGTAACAGTTGTTTATTTGCTTTTTCGCATAAGGATTCGTGTGTCTTTCGAGGACAATTTAGATGTAAAAATAAACAAATAAATAAGCGTGCGCGCCTTTGGAAAGTCCTAGTATTTTCAAAAGGTGAAAGCAATACAAAAAAATGGTATGGAAAATCGAAGAAGGCCAGTTGAAAACTAAAATTATCCTAAATAAGTATTTAAGAGAAAAAAGAAAAAAATCAAAATGAAAATGAAAAATCAATGTCCTTCCACGCGACCAATGCAATCAGATTTTATGACGAGGGCAGAGGGCAAAGTAACCGACGCGTTTCGTGGAATAAATTCAATTGATTCAAAATTGCTGCAATATAACGCAGTGCTGCCGATCTGGACACAATGAAGAGGAGCATGTCCATAAATGTGGCAATAAAACAACAATTTAGTTAGTTTTTTTTTTCACTTGCAGTACTACTTACATACACGTACATTGCAATTGATCGGTAGAGGGAGTATTGGTGAAGGAGCTTCACAGTTCAGGGACAAGAGAACAGAGCTATAGCTTGGATCTAAGTGAATGTGTGGAAGTGTGGCGAAATGGTCAGAAACAAGCGGCAATTTGTTTGTCGACAAAGTCATTGATTTTATGAAGCAGGCAAAAGAAACACAAGAGCTGAGTATGGAAAGCGATCGCTCAACATGCACAATGATGTTGCAATTATTGAACCTTCTGTATTTTCAAATTTCCATCATTAATAACACAGGCGGAGGCCAAGGTGAACATTCAGGACGAAGCCTGAGCCTATACTTGTGCGTGAGGACAACACATAACGATGATGTGTGTATGACAATGTTCAAACTGATTTGTCTGAATCTCTTTCTGCCTATTTGCTTGAAGGTTCAGATCAGCTCATCTTAGTGGTGAATTGTACGGTCTTTATCGCTTTTTTTGGTTGCCGCTGTGACCATTAGCGAGTTTCGGCGGAATACGCGTGAATTCGTCGTCGTTTTATTTTGTCTAACGCGAGAAGGACGAGGCGTCACAGGAATTTTTGGAATGTGCACTGCGGGCAACTCGCTCGCGATCATTTCTTTCGCTGCAAGACATGTACGCGCGCATTAACAGTCCCAGTAGGAGCCGTACAAGTATAAAGATCGGCTATAATTATTCAGCTTGGGTGGGGAGTTATGTAGGTATTCAGTATTGATCACAGAAAAAAAAGACCATATCTCGATGCCAAGGCAAAAGTGCATTGAGCATTGAGGCATAACAAGATCTTTTCGTTTCGTCTTATTCCCATCTTGGCTTCGCTCAATTTCATTCGATAGCATTGCAAGGACCACTTACTGTTTTTGTCAACGCAGATGCTAATCACAACATTAGTCTTAAATAGGCGAACATCTTGTTTTGCTTTGCCAACATCCAGTTGGGTCCTCAATTTCCAACACTTCAGTATAGTTCATTGTCATCATCATCACCATCACCATAACCATCACCATCACCATGATCGTTCAACATGGGATTCGTTATGCTCGATAGTGCAAAACCTGCACTTTCTGGCCGTAGAACAAGCCAAAACTAACCTCCTCCTTGTCTTCTTCGTAAACTCAGAGTATTCCTATGCTCACCAATTCAAGGATAATTGCCTTCAGTTCATTGTAAATGCAACTTAAAGGCATTTAGTACGAGAACAAGCCGTGAAGTGATTATGATTTTGGATAGTTGTCGCTGTGTTGATAAAGATATCAGCTCCATAGGGACTTTTGGGAAAAAATAGATAATTATTTGTAGTTTCTCAAGCAGTTGGGGTTATATTATGGCGTGAAGGTGAAATACATTTATTGTAGTTTGCGAAAAATTATTTATGGCCATAATGTTGGGTTAACCTAAAATAGTACATATTAGTCGATTAGTTGGATATTGAATATTTTCGAAGATTCGAAGGTCGAAATAACTATTATTTATAATCAAAATATTTTCTTATTTTCTTTATTCTGGATCCCCCTCACAAAGTTGCTAACCTGAGGATCGAACAGTCGCAGATGATGCGGCTGGTGTACTTGCTGGCAGACTTCCAATTGATCTGGAAGCCCTGGCTGCCAAGGACAAGTACCTCGAGCGAGCATCTTCACAGCTAGTAGACAAGGAGGAGATTAAGACCAGATACCTAAATATATAGCATTACAGGTGGAGTGGATCAGATCCACGGAGGATACATCAGCTCATCCCAGATTCGAATTTACCCAATTCGTAACTGGCCATGGATGCTACAGGCAGTATCTGCATATGTTTGGACACGGATCCTTTCTGTAGTCTCTGCGGAGATGTCGTGGAGGATCCCAGGAGATTGTTAGGCGTATGATAACATCGGTTGACGATTGGGCATTCTGCTCTGCAGAAATTGTCAACATCATGAGGGACGCTCGAATGTACGAGCGAAAAATGGCGTCTGCTTAATGTAGCTTATTATCCCTCCCTACGAAGGAATGAATGCGACACAACTTGTGGCGCCTTCAATATGTATGTTTAGAAGATTTTTACCTCCTTGTTCGCATAACAAAAAAAAAAAACAATTAAAATAATGTACAGCTGTCGTCAACCTCTTAGACCATAGCTGTGATACGACCCCACTAGACTTACAACTATTTTTTTTTTATTATTTCTCCTATATGTTTTTATAAATAGAACTAACAATAATAATTCAACTCTTATATAGTAAACCAATACAACTGTGTCCTTCCTGCAAGGAAGGGGAAGGGGTTTACTTAGCACTACAAGCCTCTAAGTAGGTAGACAATCATTGCTATTCAGACGAGATGATTTGTCGAGTAGGTTTCTCCATATAAAGACCTTTACGCTTAAAGCATTCATTTTTTACTGGTGATACTACCAAGTCTTTGTCAATGTATTCATTCCTGATATACCAAGGAGCTCCTATAATTGTTCTAAGTATCTTGGATTGTGTTCTTTGTATAACTTCAATGTTACCCGCGTTTGCGGTACCCCACAATTCAGAATCATAAGTCCAAATTGGTTTAATAACAGAGTTATACAGTAACACCTTGTACTCTAGTCTCAGATCAGTTTTAGAGTTAATTAGCCAGTAAAGAGTTTGTGCCCTTAATATCACATACGTCTTTTTTAGTTCTATCTGCTTCCACCATGAGCAAAGTTATCTCTTGAGTTTTAGAAATTGTAGCACCATTTAACGTTACTGGATAGCAAGTTCATCTATTCAAATTATATATAATGTGCTTACATTTCCCCTCATTGACTGTAATTCTCCAGTTAGATAACCACTCCTGGACTTACCATTTAGAGTATAATAATATATAGAATCAAGTAGCCCAATTTGCATTCCTGCACCAACGTAAATATATGTATGCCCTAGCCAAATTTAGTGAATGTTTAATTAAACAGATCTTAAATAAAATACTAATAAAAAAATTAATTACCTACTTATTAACGCCTTTATTCACGTACGTTCTTACTTACGTAATTAATTATGTACTTTATCATGTAATTACTTACCTACAATATATACTTGCTTGTTTGATTTCTGACACTAACTTACTTAATTTCTAAATACTCACGTACCTAATTTCGTAAATACAATACAATAAGATACCAGGTCGTAGTATAGGTTGTAAGATTGATTTAAAAGGTGCAAAATTCCTTATAACCCGAGAAGGAATATTAAAAATTATCCTACCAAGTAAAGGTGAGGAAAAGATACTGCTATTGTGACACTAAGAATCGCTTACGACTGCATAATTTCGGGAGGTGGATTAAGTTAATACATCTTTATTAGGTTGAAAGGTTGATATTGAGATCCCAATAATACAACTTGATTTTTTAATAATGTCTGGTGCGGGTAAATGAAAAGTTTCATTAGGTAAAGAAGCCACCTTCATATTTAAATGTGACTGATATTATTGAAGACATCGTTTTATTTATTGTAAATCTATATACATATATACAATTTTTTTTTTTTATTCTACTTCTAATAATAATAATAATAATAATAAAATTGAATGTATGTATGACTCGTATAGGTAAAAAAATAGCATGACGCACTTACATCACGTCGGGAGCATAGCAAAGTACGCCGGGAAAGCTAGTACTTTGTTTTTCTTGTTAAATTTTTTCAATAAAATTCATATTTCTTGCTCTAGGCTTGTGTGATAGTTATTCCGCATGAATAAGAATAGTTTGTATGAAATTCCATCTCGATATCTCAGAAATTGAAGAATTTTCTTGATTCCCTTCGTTTCACTATATTCCATGTATCATAATTAAATTAAATTTATTAAATATTGTAATTAAGACCACTGTATATATGTATATAAGTAAATAACTTGTTCAGTGGATGTCCCTAGTAGATAACATTTTTTGAAATAAGTTAGCTGTGATATTGCTATACGAGTATATGGTATTCTACTGTAATACTTCTGTAAGACAACGAAATTATTATCAAATTATAGAAACCCTTAGAATTTACACAAGAATTAAGATAAGACTTAAATAGCTTCTATTTGTTTTTGAATTAAACTTACAATACTTAAGTTAAATACTATTATTTTGGACAGTTATGTAAAAAATCTGATAACAATACTACCTGCTTATGAATGACTAAGCATTACTCGTACTACCTAAAAAAGAAAGAACTAATCTCTAGTTGAAGTAGAGAAATCACTCAATTATTGTAAAAAGTAGTGTAATTCCCATTGACCACTTGTCTAGCGAAATTCAAGTAGCTTGTGTACCATGCTAATTCGTCCAAATCAATAGCCCACAGGTCCTTGAAATCAAATCACAAGATTTGCACTCGTGCTGCAATGCCGCAATCAATTAAATCAAAGTACGAGTAGTACTAGTAAGTATTGCAAGCAGGAAATGTTCACTAGTCACTCCATGAAGTGCAATTGCACAGCAGTTCAATTGACTTAAAAATAAATAGATAATATTTTATTTAAGTAAGCTAGTCGCTCAATCGGTCACTTGAAGTGTCTGTATAGATACTTCAGTTATCAGTTATCGCAACTGTCAGTCGTGCTACTTAAGCGGCCAGTATTTAGTCATGACCACTACGTGATCTTAGGTTTTATTGTATTGGATATGGTAGTACGTACTATGATACCAGACAAACAACCAAGTGCACAATATTGATTTTAACATACTAAATTAATCCTGCTGCGACTCTCTGGTCTTGTGTTGGTTTCGTCCTTTGTGCTTTGTTTGCATCATTCGCATCTTAATTAAATTTGCCATTGCCTTTTGTGCTGCTCCAAATGGCAACTGCTGTAGGAGCAGCTGTGCTCTCACTTATGTATGTTCTTTCTTTTGCATCCCAATTCATGCTGCGAGGTGTGAATGACACCCGCACATGTCATATTTATGAGTAACATCACAGATATATGCATGAGCAATACAACAACCCAGTGGACACTGATAATCCGTTGCTTGTATGCTTTGCCTCGGAATCAATTCAACTTGACCATTGAAGTTCAAACGTCGAAGATTCGAACGTCGCTCGTAAATTTGCCAACAAACAAACTAACAAATGAACAAACAAATGAGTGAGTGAGTTTTTGCCTGTGTCCTGAGTCCTGTGTGTGTCCTTAAACAAGTAAATTGGATCATCATTCACTAGTATGGAAAGCAAGCGGAATCTATGCAAACATGGGCATTAATTAAATTTAGGGCGACCATTTAGTATGGTCAATGTCAGTGACAGTGCCAGTGCCAGTGGTGATAGTGTCATTATCATCATCAGAATTGTGCATGCTCGTTGGGCTCATTAAATTGTCAAACGAGTGTTTCGTCGGCACAGATACTTTTAATGGGTTTTGACTCATCTCCATCATTAACATCAACAGCATGAGTGTCGTTGCCCATGCTCGGGGACACACAATATTATTATTGTATCTTTTATCTCGGAGGCTACAAAACACTTTATTGGTTTGCTGGCATTGTTGGTACTGCTCTGATTTCTTTTGGGGGGCGTCCACTTAGGCGGCAGCAGCAGTAACCAGCTCCTCGTTTATTCCCAGACGTGATATTATTGTCGATATCATCATTGTCATTCTTTTTTTTTTTTTTTTGTTATTGATTTTGTCTTGTTTCACATTGTTTAAATATTTATTTTGTTTTCTCTATTGTTTTGTTAAATTTAACTTTTATCTGAGACACTTTAGAATCACTTAATTTTTATCTTTTCTCCTCATTGTAATGTGTAATTGCCTTTCACACTCACCCCCAATGTCTCTTCAATTCTACCATTATCTTTCTGGTGTTTTTTTTTTTTACATAGAATGTTTATTGATCCAAAACATTGGTGTGACATGTTGTTAGTGTGGGAAGTGGGTCGTCATAACAATTGTTTTTATTTTTTTATCTCAGCTTTTCTGTTCCCTGGTTCTAATCTATGAGTATGTTTCTATCTTGTCGTTTGTCATTACACTCGTCATTGCAGTTGCCGTTGCAATTGCAATTGGTGTCTTTGCCTTGCCATGCTTTGCTGTAGGCGTCATCTTTATTGTTGTGTTCATTAAGTATTATTGTACATGTTGTGCACTTTGAGTTATGAGCTCTATGATGATGAGGATTTTAGAAAATATCAGGCAGCAACGCCTACAAATGTCTTTAATTATGTTGCTATGCAGTTGCATTGCTTGCGGTTGCATCGAGACACAATCAACTACCGTTTATTATCATTTATAATTTATACAAATCGTGTATAATTTGTAAATTAATTGTTTAATAGGGATTATTTTCTTAAAGATGAATGGATAATGTATTTAATTTTATCTTTCATTTAAGCATATGTATGTCTTAATCAAAGTAGTCTTTATTACTAATGGACAGATATTTTTATTTATTTATTCTTCTTTTTAATTTTAAATATTATTATTATAAATCAGGAACTTATATTTCATTTCAATGGATGAATGAAACAACAACTAATTGGTACTGGTTTTACATCCTAAATACATATTTTCTTCACAAGCAGTTTATCTTTTGCTAAATTCCCACCTTGTGATAAATGCGCTCAGTAGAGAGAGATAACGATGCCGGTGGTAGCGTAAGCTGTTGGTAGGGTCTCCCATTCCGGCAAGGTCGAAGCCAATGGCACGCAAGGCTTCTTGGTGAACATGCCCTTTGTCTATCTTATCCTACAAACAATTTTAAGATTTTTTGGCATTTCTTTAGTAAAATATGATATGAAATTGTATGTATTTTAATTCTTTGATATGGACTCTATGCTCTGACCTTGGATTGTTTATTATTTTCTTTGTGTTTGGAAATGCCTACTTGCGTAACTTTCAACATTTCAGACTGCATAATAGAATTATAATATGCATTGTTAATGCGCTAGCTTCACTGGAGATACCCAGCTACCTGATTCGGATGACAGTGTCTTATTTCAGTAACAGAACACTAATCTGTAATACAAAAGAAGGCACTAAGCCTTATCAGATAACTGGTGGTGTCCCACAAGCTTCCGTACTGGGCCCATTACTATGGAATGCCATGTGCGATGCCATCTTGCGGATTAATAAACTCAGTGGTGTGGAGATAGTTGGGTATGCTAGCAAAAACGATAATTGTTTTACTAGGTTCGGTGAGTAAATATAAACTGCTTTATGTGGCTCCGATTTGGGCTGGGGCTCTCGCAACTAAGTCATACTTGCGAGGAATAAAGAGTGCACACAGAGTTGCGAATCTGAGGATCTGTAGAATCTATCGGACAGTTGTAGAGGATGCGGCGGGCGTACTTGCAGGCAGACTTCCAATTGACTTGGAAGCGATGGCTGCAAGGGATATATACCTTGTCCGAACAACTTCTAATAGGAATAGCTGTTTGGAGATCAGAAGCAGGTACTTAAACATATGGCAGTACAAGTGGAGCAGTGCAGAGCCACGAAGGATTCATCACCTTATACCCAATATAACAGATTGGCTAAAGAGGAGCGGCGGAGACGTTAGTTTCAAATTTACCCAATTCGCTACTGGCCACGGGTGCTTCAGGCAGTATCTGCACATATTGTGGCCTCTGCCTGAACATCGTAGAAGACCCAGAGCACCTCGCTCATGAGTGTCCTCGATTGTTAAGCACAGCGAAGCATGATGTACGACCGCCTTGGATCTCCATGCAATTCGCAGGAGATCGTAAGGCGTATGATGTTTTTCTCAGAAGAGTGGGCTTTTTTCGCTACCGAAATAGCGATCATCATTCGTGAGGCTCGAATGTACGAGCGTTTAATGGCTCGTTAATGAATGAACTTTGGTAGTTCCGTAGGGATTAAAGGGTTTCAGGCGATAGGGGGCTTTTTAGTCGGTATGAATCCGACATAACTCGTGGCACGGGCCATGAAGATTTACTCCTCCTTGTTTAACATAACAAAAAAAAAAAAAAAATTGAATTATAACACATGCATCTTGGAAATGTTGGACCAGAAAATGAAATAAATGTATATACATTTTTAAATCCTCAGAATCATATGTTAAAAGATTTTTGTAATTACTAGCATTCATCTCACGATGCAGCTCTACCCCATTAATATTTTCTCATATAATAATTTGTCTTTAACACATAAGCGGATTGCATCTAAGAACTCGTTCTTGTCTGATACTTTGTCAACATTAAATGGCTTAAAATGCAGTTGGAATAAAATTGCAGAGTATTAAAAGTACGAAACTAATGCCGAAACAAAGTTGTAGTCTAAAATTCTCTATGAAGTAACGGTGATTGAAAATTGTTAAACACCCATTACAGCGGTTAAATCATATTTTAATCTGCAAATTAAGTAAATTCCAGACTCTCGTGTCAAAAAAAGAAAAGTATATATTTTATTTGCAACCTATTGTAAACGACATTCAGGGAATTTGATTGTATAATCTTATGACGTTTGTATGGGTTTAATTAGGAACTCGGCAAATCCAGTGAAACATTCGGGTATGCTGGCTGTTTGTAAGGAAGTTGACTACAAGGTGATTTTCATTACTTTCCAGCCTGAAGATGTTTTTATTGCTTATTCTTGCGATGTCTTCACGGATCATGGGTGCCTGTAGATCTCTATGCATAACTGAGTTTCTATGAGATGAGCACAGCATTAAAAATTATATGAATCAGGTTAGCCAGACATCCATTCACAAAAACATACACACAATTTTGAATGGAAGTTCTCTACCTGCCTATTTCTATGCGAACTAGTACATACATATCTCAATTCTGGAGCTATCAAGCTGAAATTTGATAAAAACATTGAGTAAGAGTTCTCTAATTAAAAAGCAATATCGTTATCATTGTTTTTTCATAGTAGGCTAGATTTTTTTTCTCTATCAAATTATTTTAACATTAATCGCTGTTGCTTAAACCGTTGTTATAAAAAAGACGAGTAATATTTACATGAGCTTAGGAAATTTACCTACTTCTTTGGAGAATATCGTTCGGGTGCAGTCGTGCAAATACAATTAAAAGCATGTATTTTAGTGAAACCAGCTTATGTGAAGTATCAGTAACAAAAGTAAATAATTTTCACAATACATCTAATGATTTGTTGTACAATATGTATGTAGCTGCCAATTTATTAATTTTTTATATATGAATTTGATTTTATTAAAATCTACTTTTATTGCAAATAAAAAGTTTTTGTAGTTTTTAAAAATGCTGCGAAATGCTGCTATCGTCGATATCGATACTATGCGCTGTTATCGATTTACCACTCTTTTGTTTACATTAAATATTAAGTTGCTTTATGTGGCACACAATCATTAGGAACATTTGTCATAAGCAATGTGGTCATCACGTTTGCTTGTTGGTTTCAGAGCGAGATGCATTTTATGAAGTGCATATCAAACTGTGAAAATGAAAATGGTCATGGACAATGACATGTATTTTGCCCCACCGGAAGTGTGTATATTGTCATGTCTTAGCAAACCAAAACAGTTTCCAACACTTAGTGCACCCTATGCAACAAATTGTTGTTGATAATTGGATTAACAAGTGGTTGGCAAGTGTGTTAATAAAGTTGCAGGGTATTAGCGAACCGAACACAACCAGAATTTGGCACTGTGATATACTGCGAAGCCCCTTTGGGTATTAATTTCAAGCGGCGTCTATGATTGTTGCTATTTCTATTAATTAATTGGCTTATCAGCAAGTATCTGTAAGTATTTGCGTTTAGTATTATCTAATCAGTCTGTGCAATAAGTGAAACTAAATTAAACTAAACAAACAAACAAGTTAAACAACACAAAGTATTTAGTGCTCTTCATTTAATTTAAATAATCACAATGAATCCATTGGGATTCTCATGCTTCTTCACTCTAAACAAACTGTTCCAGTTGCTGCTGCTGTTGTTGGCTTTGCTGGTGCCGATTAGCCTTCAAGCAAAATCATCCAATGGAGGCAACATTCTTGCTATTTTTCCGCATTTCGGCTTCAGTCACTTCAAGGTGGTTCAACCGATTTTACTGGAGCTAGCAGAACGTGGTCACAAGGTTACTGTCATATCATATGTGAAGAATAGTCAAAGTCATCCAAATTATGAGGAACTCTTAATAAGCGATGTTGTGAAGAAAGGCAACTCATCGACTTTTAATGTCGCTGACTTGGATGAATTTACTCCAACACGTTCGCTGGGTGTGCTACTCCATGAATACATTGAGCTGAGCTCAGAAGGCCAAAAGACTTGTGAACTACTCTATGGTAGTCCACATGTAGCAAAAGTATTGGAGCGTCATCAAAAGAAGCCCTATGATTTGCTATTCACCGAGTATTTCAATTCGGATTGCCAATTGGGAGTAGCACATTTGCTTCAGACACCTGTTGTTGCGCTTACCACGTGTGCTCTAATGCCGTGGTATTATGATCGCATTAATCTGCCAGATACACCGGCTTATGTGCAATCGGAGTTTATTGGTTTTCCGGCAACTCTTAATTGGCGTCAACGTTTGGTTAACTTTCTTCAGGCCAAAGTACTTAAGACACTCTATCGGTAAGTGGTTGCTTAACGAAGTCCATTTCATATATTATATTGTTTAATTGATCCTTCTACAGCTACCGCACTAATACCTTTGACAATGCCTTGGTTAGGCGTCATCTTAAAGTTCACGTCGATGTGGATGCCATTGCCAGGGCACAAACTGCTGTCATTTTTGTTAATCAACATTACACTCTAATGGGAAGTCGGCCACATTCCCGGCAACTTGTCGAAATTGGTGGCGTTCATATTGATGGAGAAGCTTCGAATAGTAGTAGTAGTAAATTGCCTCAGAATATTGTCAATTTCTTGGACAATGCTGATGAGGGTGTCATCTTCATAAGTTGGGGATCAATGCTGCGTGCCTCAAGCATTGATGAAAAGCGCTTAGATGCAATGATTACAGTTTTGAAGAAACAACCACAGAAAATCATTTGGAAATGGGAATCAAATGAATTGCCAACCAAAAGTAAAAAGTTTCTGTTCATCAAATGGGCACCACAATTGGCTCTACTATGTATGTAAATCCTACCTCATCCATCTGTGCTGAAAACAAACATTGCTTTAATTTTGTTAATATTTTCCTAGGTCATCCTAAAGTGAAACTCTTCTGGACACATGGTGGTTTACTGGGTACCACAGAGGCAGTTCACTGCGGCAAACCCATCTTAGTGACACCGATTTATGGTGATCAATTCCTTAATGCTCATGCTGTACAGAATCGTGGTATTGGCCTCAAACTTGACTATAATGATATCAAAGAATCATCTTTGGAGCGTGGTTTGCAAGAAGCACTAAAACCACGTTTTGCACGACATGCTAAACAGTTTTCGATGATCTTTAAAGACCGTGAGAATGCTCCTTTGGATACAGCTGTGTGGGTTATAGAACATCAGTTGAAGCATGGTCAACTTGCTGGTGAATTGTTACGTTCACCGGCTACACAAATGAATTGGTTTATCTATTACTCCTTGGATAGTATAGTTTTGTTGTTGTTAGGTTTGATTTTAGCCTTGTGGATATTAAAGTTTTTAATGGGTTTATTGTGTCCCAATGTCTCAGAGAAAGAGAAGAAACCTCTTAAGAAAAAACTGAAAAATACTTAAATCACTCAATTCAATTGGAAATAAACTTCCTTCCCTTTGAAGAATTTCAGTGCCTTGATGAAGAGACTAAAAGTTATTTAACAAATATTTATAATACAGTTAACAATACTAGTAAGTTAAGCAAAAATATACAGTTATAACACAACAACAATAAATTAAATTAGAATCTATGGTAATCCATCCATCCTCATCCTAAGATTAATAGATGAACCAAAACATAATTAGTAACGCAACTTTTGCATGCAATCACGACGACATTCTTCATAAGTTAAGAAATTATTATCGGTCGAGGCACATCCGGTGTAATAGAAACTTTCGCAACGGCCGGTGTCCTTGTTGTATGCATACCTTAGTTGCCGTCCCCGACATAATCCCGGTGCCTTCGGTTGCCAGCAAGCTGTATAGCAATGGTAAGAGAACGAGTCATTATTTATTATTATATTAATTTTATAGAAATATACCGGACCGATTCTTTATGGCTCCATCACTTAAACTTATGATCACCAATAGAAATGTCAATGTGGTCCAACAAAACCACCAGAAACCAAATTTAAATCTCATCTTGGCAATGTCTTCGTTGTAACTGGAGCTGTTGTGCTTAATTGACGCTTTTGTTAGCGTCAATGTTGTTGATCTTTCTCTTTTTGTTATTCTTTTCTTTCTTTATTACTATACATATATTCGTGAAAAGGTCAAATTTGTCTTCAAAAAGAAATAAAAATAAAAAACTTTCTTTGAAAAACTCACGTCAATTGTTGTGAGTTTTAAAAATCTCAATGAATTCAATTTTCTACAACTTGACATGTCTTAAAAATACATAATAATAACAACAAATCATAAGTTTACATTTCTCAAGGTATACTAAGTTTACTGAGCACGTTCTTAGTACATTAGTATATTGTAGTTCAAAATAATGACATATAAAACGTTTACATTCAGTAAGATAGAGAGTTAGTTTACTTTGTTAAGTTACTAAAAATTTAAAATTTAGTTTTAAATGAATTTTTGTGTATTAAACATGTGTGTTTTAAATGAATTTTTTAAGCTTGAAACAAACCTTCCACTCCCGACAGATGTGTCAACAAAACATTATGAAATTGTATTGGACTTCAACATATGTTGTTTATAAGGACTGCTCAAAATACTAGTTGAAGATTAAGGTATGTAAAATAGAATTTTTATTATTTATTGGAATGCTTTTCTAATCGATTTTAATCTTTTTTAGCAAACAACAAAAGCTTTCATCATTTTGGACTCCGCATTTTCTATTTTTACATGAAAATATAAGATTCATTTCCAGTATTCCTGCAAAGTTGTTTCAATAAAATAGTATGGACTCCTTCAACAGATTTATTGTTATAGACAAGATGTGGATATATCATTATACTTTCGGATGAAAAAGACAGTGGAAAAAGGGGATTGATGATTCCGTTGATTCATGACCAATGAACATGAATGTCGTATGAGAAAACTTTTGGCAAGCATTTTTTCAAAGAAGGACTATATCTGATGTAATAAGTATTTGCCTTGATGTTAGTTGCAATGAGCAATCAGATGTGAATACCCAAATTTAATTCCGAATCAAACATACATTGGAAAAAGGAAATTGACAGTGGTTAACCATCTCCAATGAACATGAAGGCCGTATTATATACCACAAATGTTATGGCAACCATTTTTAAAGAAGCATATGAATAGGATTCAATGGATTATTGATTATATCTGCTGTGATGAGTAATGAGGTTAATTACAAGAGATCGGATAGTCAGCAACATAAAAAGCTTGTGTTGTACAAGAAAAGTGGCAATACTCTCCATTGTATATAATAAAGTTGTTCTTCAGTTACTATTTTTATATATTTACACATGATTGCAAGGAAAACCATATGCTGTCATAGTAATAATAATATAAAAATTATATAAAATAAATCGGTTATATCATTAGTTCCATTCCAAAAAATCTTTTATTAAACCTTGAACACAATAAGGACTCTAAAAACAATATCACTAGAATATTTTCATATTAAAATAAGAATAAATAAAAACAAAACAAATTCTACTTTTTTCTTCTTTTAACTCATTAAATGCTATAATGGATTTTAGGCTATAACTTTGGATCGACTGATCCAATCCATATGAAATAAATGTTACCAGAAAGCTTATTTATTCCTCTATATAAAATAATCAACTTTTGTATTTTGCGACTGCTGAAAAGACCTGAAATTGACCTTTTTGCATTTGTCTTTCAATTAAACATGTCATCCGGTTAAAATTCCAGATACAGATATCATGTCATGTTTAGTCCATTTCATGTACTTTCATTTGACATTACTTTCATTGAAATTGGTTCATTCGTTCTAGAGATATAAACGCTTAAACATTTTTCAACTGACCGTAACCACTTGCTGTGCATTTCTGTTGGCCTAGTACCAGCTGGTAAAATAGACATTTTCTTATATTTTTTGCAAAAAAAAAGTTATGATGAAATGTTATCTAATTCCATCACTGGAAAGACCTAAAATTGACCTATTTTTCATATTTCCCTCGTTTTGCATATTATACGGATAATATTCTGGATTTAGATTATTAGAAAATATAGTCCTCTTCATGACCTTTCATGGGACATATGTTTCATTGAAATCGGTGCAGTCAATCCCGAGATATAAGCGTTTAAACATTTTTGAATTGACCATATCCACCTTCTGTGCATTTCTGTTCGCCTGATACTCCCAGCTGAAATTTATATTAAAATTCTGGTTTTTTCAATTTTGATTGATTGCCCCTGAGCTTATGCAATACTATATTTCCTCAGAACAGTTACATTTCAAATTTGAATGCATATTGACATGTGTAGGTATAAATAAGTATATCTCCAGATTGGTTGGATAGATTTCATTGAAAATTGTTACATATCGAAAGGGAACTATTCTATTTTCTATACTGTATCATTTTTCTTCAATCGACCTATTAAAACCATAAAAAATGAAGAGTTCAATTTGTTACTCTGTTTTTCATGATTTTCCGGAACTGGATCCGGATTAATCTTTCTACAATAAAGAAGCCATTTTGTTAAGCTTTTTACTGATACCAGTTTTATCAAAATTGGTGCAGTCCAACCTGAGAAATAAGCGTTTAAACATTTTTGAACTGACCATATCCACCTTCTGTGCACTTCTGTTCGCCTGTTCAATTTGTATGAAAAATCACAGTTTTTCGACTTTCGCAAATAAAAGTCGCGCGCGTTTTTCAATAGTCGCTTGCGACTTATGCAGTCTGGTGTGCGGTTTTTCTCGCAAGTTAATCGCATAATTTTCATTTAATATTCAATTGAGGTATGTGCAATGCAAACGCCTGGTATTTCTACTTTAGTGTAAAATAACTCACAACTAACTCATAAATGAGTGAGATGATTTGAGTGGGAGGTTTTTACTATTGAGTGACTTAAGAGTTTGAGTTTCATATGAAATCAATATAAGTAAATATATAAAATGCTATAACTCGAGAATGGCTCAAGCAATCTTTATGAAACAAACTCTAGGATGATGATAAACTGTTAAGCTTTCATTGTTTGCTCTTATATTAATAGTAAATTATATGGAACTAGTTTAAAAATGAGTTTTAAATTTAAGATTAAAATTTTTGTCCTCTTTAAATCTTCTTAAACAAATGATGATCATGATCTCATGAAACATGTATCTCCATGTTTTTGCTTGATTTTTAAGAAGACATAATTTGTATTTCACAAGCAAAAATGACTGCACTAATGAAATAATTTATAATTTTCTTTATATTCCCTCTTCCCCACCCACTCTTTCAGGAATAAATTCTTAACAGTAAGACAGACAAACATTTAAGACTCATAATTTTATTTTTTACAAATTTTTTAATTCTTCTTTCTTAATTGACAAAATACACGGTAAGTTATAAATGAAAAAATTTTGACATAATTGATTTTTTACAAACAATATAAAATAAAAAATATAAAAGTTTAGCATTTGATTTAAATAATTAAAACTTAGTAACTATAAGGCATCATCATAATCCTTCCTTCCTGACTGACATTTTCATCTTCTAAAGGCACTTTTTCATCCATCATTCAATCAATGAAATAAAGTAAAAAATATACAAATTCACAGTTTTTTTTACTTTTCCTTTACTAAACATCTATCATCCCAAGATGACGACGATTCATTAAATTTTTTCTTTTAAATAAATTGACAAAAATTTTTTTCCTCATTATTCATAATTACAAATTTGATACCTAAATAAATGTTTCTTTCATTTCATTCATTAATAATAATAATATTTCATAATCAATTTATCAATTTCCAATCATCAATATCATCATTAATCAATCAATAATAATATGTTAAACTCGTTAATAAATTCATTTTGTTGCACATTTCTTTTAAAATCTTAGTTAAACTACTAATCTTTACTTTTCTTCTTTCTCTTCGCCACGCTTCTCTTCTTTCTCTTCATTATTTATATATATCCCTATATGGTATATGTATGTACGTATGTGTGTGTATATGATATAAAGGATGTTTTGCATGAACTTTGACTTATGAATAGATAATAATGATGAATGCTTTCCTAACATGTTTCTTTTTTTTTTTTTCTGAGCTTAGTTTTATGATATAAATATGTGTATTGTTGCATGCTTTGTAAAGTTGTTGCGACTTTTGACTGACTGACTGACGACTGAGAGACTTTAGATTATTGCTTCTTCCGCTTGCTTGACTCTTGCTTTGGCGTTCATATGGCGCACAAGTAAATAGAATTTAGAATAGAATATTCTGAATTAAAAATCTTTATCCCAGCCGGTTATATCATCTGGTGGTGGTCCCTCTGGATCTGGTGGATAATCATCAAAGTTTGTTGTATCAACGACACTCTTGACAGTTGGTTTGATTGGTGGCTCAAGTGAGCGATTCGTTAGGCCCCACCAATAGAAGCCATCAAACCATCTACAGGAAATTACAATCAATCATATTAATCATTTATTTCATTAGATTTTATCAGTTTATTATGATACACATACTTATGCTTTTGTATTTCCAATATGCCACCACGTTGATAACCCAAACGTTCAGCGGGATTATCACGGCATAGTTTCTTTATAAGATTACTTGCATTGCGTGTGATATTTCTAGGGAATTCAATGGCATCAATGCCCTTAAGTATGATATTATAGGTGCGCATTGGATCTGAGCCAGTAAAAGGTGGTGTACCTATAAGAAATTGTCTCTCATTAATATTGTATATAGTCTTTATCATCCATTATATGTTTAAACTTACCAGTCAATAGTTCAAACATGAGAACACCCAGTGACCAATAGTCAGCACTTATGTCATGTCCACGATTCAAAATCACTTCGGGCGCAACATATTCTGGCGTTCCACAGAATGTCCATGTCTTGCGTCCCGATTGTAGCTTCTTGGCAAAACCAAAGTCCACCAACTTCACATAACCCTTCTCATCGAGCAATAGATTCTCGGGTTTGAGATCCCGATAGATAATATTACGTGAATGTAAATAATCAAAAGCCTGCACTACGCAACCCGTATAGAAACGAGTTGTGGCATCATCAAAATTACCCTTATCACGTAAAATAGTCCATAGTTCACCGCCCAAACAACTCTCCATAAGCATATACAAATATTTGTTATCTTTGAAGGTCTTAAAGAGTTTGACAATAAATTCTGAATTAGCTTCGCCCATGATCTCTTTCTCGGACATGATGTGTTGCTGTTGACGAGTCTCGACAATTTGTGATTTCTTCATTTGCTTCAAAGCAAACGATCGTGAATTATCTCCATTGACTTGCACAAGTTCAACACGCCCGAAACCGCCTACACCCAAAGTGGCAATCACACGTAAATCGGTCAACTTCAAGTCACGGAATTCTTCATTACTGTTATTGCAAGACGAGAAAAGTAAAAATAAAAGAGAATATTTAAAATACAATTGAGATTCTAAAAATGTGTGACTCACTCTCGACGTTCGCTTAAACCATCGTCATCATAACGATGCTTGATCTCATCTAGATTCGAGATTAGCGTATTAAATGTGTCACGATCAATGACCAAGCAAGACACGCCCTCTGGCGACTCACAAATTATGTTAGCTGTACGTAAATCATCACTAGAATATACAATATAATAAATCATTGTCAGTTAAATCACATCAATCACTTCCCGTATTGTACTACTTACCCCTGTAAAGCTTTTTCGCCAAAGAAATCACCTTTGCCCAATGATCGGATGAATTTCTCTTCTTGTGTATCCGGTTGTTTTATGGTCACACGAACTTTGCCTTTCGAGATAATGAAAAATGTGGCACCACGTGCTCCTTGCCGCACAATATAATCACCAAATTCATAATGGGATTCCTCGAGAACATCAGATATTTTAATGAGTGTATCTTCAGGTAAGTCCTTAAATATGGGGACACTGCAAAGATACATCGTTTTGTTTATTAAATAGAAATTAGAGATCAAGTGTAAAAAATTGGTTTAGCAGTACATATTCATATCATATTCATATTCATATCAAATCCAATTAACAATCTATGGCGATTACTACACAGCTTTATTAGACCAATATTTAATAGAGTAATCATTCCTATTTTGGAAAGAGGTAAGTACCATTCAATCAAGGCAATGTACCAGTCAAAATGTTAAGGTGTTCGAGATCAAAATCTATGAATTTCACTAATACGAGTATTGTAGTTCATTCTCAATTCAAATTTAATCCCATAAGACACTTCTATCTACATATTTCTAAACTTGAAGAAAAAGTTTGGGAGAAATCCGATTTATTACTACAACTGAGCGACGACACAGACAAGCATTTGAAGGTCTTTAACAAATTTTAAATATAATTTGGAAGCGATACAGAAACTGGAGAAATATATCGACCGAAAAGCAGATTACATTGGAAAAGAAAATTAAAAAAAAAACATAGATGGGGATCCTTGTATAAGAAAGCGTAACATACTTGTACATCAAGAGTAACCTAAACACCTCTACCGTTTGACAAGACTACATGAATTATACTTCGTACAACTTAAGAGCCTAGGGCGCAATATAAAGATATCACTCATAAAAACTCTTCTGTGTTATTGTCAACCTTTCCGTCACGATATTCACTCCATTGATATAAACAAGACTCTTGCGATCATAAAGAACATGCCACCGTATCTTCTTTAAAATCATTGGTATTTTAACAGGCCTTACAGAGTGTAAGTTTTAGCAACCACTTAACAGAACCTTTAAGACAATTTAAACTAAATAAAATAGAATAAATTCAAACTTAACTAACTGATATTATTCAAAAACTAATAGGCCTGCTTTTCTGTCTTAAAATAGACAGCTGAATTTCTCCACAATGAAGATCTATCCTATTATAAATTTTATATATTTAAACGAGCAATTCTTCTAAATATATTCTTGTAAATATATTCTAAGACTTAACTTATTTCTCCTTTACCAACTCTTTAACTATTATATATCATTCTCTTTTTCTTGCTCGCCTTGCGCCCATTCACATTTTTGTGACAAATTTCGTTGAAACTTGGTTCATTCGCATTTGGTTGGCATCAAATATCGGTACTAAAACCTCTATTCAACTTATAACGAAACATAACATTCGTTTTCTTTTTATCATTTGTTTCATTTGTATTTGGGAATTCGAATGAATCAAGGGCGCATCTCTTACACATACATACATTCGTATAATTTGATTCATTCGTTTCATTTGGTTCATTCGGTTGATTTTTTTTTTGTATTTGGTTGATTTGTATTTGGGAATTCGAATGATCTAAGTGCTCATCACTTACAAAAACATACCATTCATTTCATTTGCTATTTTGCGTTCATTCACATTTTTGTGACACATTTTCTAAATGCAATTTTTGAAAATAGCAGCCCTTAAACATTCTCAATGATAAAATGTAATAGAACTTGACTTTCAATGAAGTATGGTATATTTTACAAAATTTGAAAGCGATAAGACTTAAGTGCAAAATTTTCACGAGAATAATTGTCCCAATAAGGCAAGGTTTCTACAAAAATTTGTTCATTTTGGACCAACTTTTGGAGATCCTGTACCTTATGAGGACATTCTTTATTGTTTCACCTTTATTTAAAACAAACAAACAAATTATCGATTTTATGAAGAGGAATTTAGCGTACTACAGGATACGTAATGGTTACGAACTAAGTCCAAGTGCAGTGTCACATTTTGCACGCAAGAATATGGCGGATTATCGTCGAAGTTTGGAGAGATATGAAGTCAATTTATTTTTGGCCGGTTACGATAAGACTGATGGACCTGAGCTTTGTTACATTGATGATTTGGCAATTGGTATGAATGTTAATCATGGGGCCCATGGGTATGCGGCAGTTTTATGCGTAAGCCTTTTTGATCGTTATTGGCACCAGAATATTTCACAAAAGGAGGCATATGAGATTTTTGAGAAATGCGTATGTTTAATTAATCCATTATTGGCATCGGATTATCTTCCAACAGCTGTATTCATTACATTACTAGCGATTGGAAATATCTTGGTTTCGTCATTATTCATAATGCTGATGCCATGAACTGAGTTGAATCCGCCGCAAGCATTGCAAAGTTTGGTCCTTTAATGCCCAAAATTGTTTGCATTTTTAGAACTTCCTTTAGATAGAATGAGTATCGTCAGATAGAATTTATTTTTTCAGAATTCTGAATGATAGGCAAATTTACTTACTTCTAATATAGTACTTTCTGACAGACAAAACTTTAGTCAATATTTAAATCAAAACGAAAAATTCCTTGTGATATTCATAGCCAACTATATACGTGATCTTTTACATAGTACTCTTCAGGGTCTTTGTAAGATTGCCATCGCTCTATGAATACTTTCTGATTTGTAAAAACATATAACATATTTTCTATCGATCCTAATTTGATGACAATAACACATGTGACACACATTCGAACACGGCACTAAATAGTGAAAGAATGAAGAGACAACAGCTCACCTGGCTAGCCTCTACCAGCACCGGCGCGACGAGCAGTGGAGGGGGTAGAGAGTAGCGAGCAGCGCTGTCACAAAGCTCTGCAGTGCCTCACTAAAATTGCAATATCTCAGCAACTAATTGAGTCTCCATCAGTTTTTATAAATAACTATTTAAAAATGCCTAAATTTCTGTGTAACATATTCAAATTTCATTAAAATCGGATAATCTGTTTCAAAAATATGAAATGTTGAAAAAAAAAAATTACCAAATATTTTAGTGCTATGTAGCTCACTCAATTATCAAAACTTTTGAAAACCCTTTGGTGTCAGAAAGTGTCTTATCTAGTACTATAATTTCACCAAATTACAGATTATTCTAAAGACCATGTAATTACTGGATGTTTTCTGCAAGGAATCATAATCAATCTTAATTTATTACCTCTTACTCATTTTGGGAGGGTTAAACAAGGATGAACTCAACTTGATTTGAATTTTGAATAATTTAAAATCAAATGATGTTAATAAAATTTGGGAAATTCATTTACTTTCTCTAGTGATAGTGAAGTGGTTTTTCTGATCATTAAAAACTTTACAAAGTTTTTACTATTTTACAAAAAAACATTCAATGAAATAATCAAAATAATGGCGGAGTTGTGTCAACATAACACTGATTCGTTATCACATTTTTATCACTGACTGGTGTGGTACCACCATCTCTGATTCTTCTTGTTATCTGTCACAACAAATTTCATTGAATTTTTTTGCATTAAATTTGATGATATTTTTTTTTAGTTTTGATTGCCTCACGCACTTCAATCACAACAATTAAAGGCAATTAATTTCTGTCGCACAAAGAGGAAACCAAAACTAAAGTAGCAATGAACCACGAATAATTGGCATCTCTGAGTTCCATAAAAAACTAGTTATCACTGGATATAATAATAATAATGATGATGAGGATGATGATAATCATGCCGGCTACTTTGTTTCATCATCATCACCATTATCATCACATCACAAACTTATACAACTTTGTTGTCGATTTTTGGATTATTGAAATATTTTTTGTTTTGTTTTGTGTTTTTATGGATCGCAAAACAATTTAATATAATCCCCTTACTCATCATCCTCCTCCCTTTATTTTCTTTTAGCAACTACTTTCTTTGCATTTTAAAATTATTTAGCTGCGGTTATTGGCCGCAACACTCCGCCAACGCCATGCCAATATCATCATCGTCAGCAGCCACCGCCCTATCATCATCATCTCCTCTATTCCTCCCTCCTATATAGAAATAATTCATGCCATTTTATCGTATACAATAGTCAGTAAGTTAAGTTGCTTGTCCATTTTTGAGTTGAGTTGAGTTAAGTTGAGTGTTGCACGTCATTGCGCTCATGATGTGTGTCCAATTCCAAATGTCTGCTTTAAGTTATTTGTTGGTTTTTCTTCATAACCATAAAATTTTTTTTCATTGCCGGTGAAAGTTTTTTGCGTCAGTCAGCTCAAACACAAAAATAGTCAAGATCAGTTTGATACTCGTAGTAGAAATAACAGAAAAAACAAGTGAAAATCCTTTGATGGATTAGGCGGAGATGAAGGTAGGTGGGTAGTAGTTTGTACTACAAAGTGCCGGGCATAGTTTAGTCGCTTTAATGGCCATGTAATGGTGTTGGCCACAAATGTGCACTGAATTGTTATAATTAAGTGCAAATGAACATAAATTACACAAACATATATTTGCTGGCAAGACAAGTTTTGGCTTCATTCCTCATTCATTCAAACACTCACTCAACTCAATTCCATTTATCATTCCTCGATTCGTTTGTTGGTTGATTGGTTGGTTGGTTGGTAAGTTGGAACTACTCATGCCAATCAAAATGAGTGCAAGGTGGAAAACTACTAAATGTTTTTTTTTCACTCATTAAAATTCACAGAAAGATTGCAACCAGACAAGTCACAGATACAAATAATATAATATACGAGTATACTATTGTATATAGGCAAGTAAATACATATATCAAGATCTAGGCGAAAGTTGGCATTGGGGAAATCATTGAATGATTCGGATTTTTGAAGAAAAAAAACGGAAATTTCATTGACATTATACAAGTAGCAAGCATTCCATATTCAGGGATTTTTAAACTGCGGTTCATTACTAAATAATTCTGAAAACAATTTTCACTTTGATTCGCACACATCACTTATGTCATATCATAAATGTGCTTTGTTGGTTGAAGTGGGCTCCGCAGGTCTTAATGATCATTGATCGGAATAGAGGCAACGTCAGAGCATTTACTATGCCACTGTGATGGTCTAATTTGGATCAGATTTCGGTATCTAGGCAACCAATAGAATTTTCAGGCTTATCTAAGGTGAAACCTAACCTAACCTAACGAAACATAATTTCACACTAGTACTGTGATATTTCTATTACACAACAGTTAGGAACTTCAACTTACATTCAAATGAAAGAGAGAGTTTCAATTCAATTGAATTGGAAGGAAGCTTAAATCATCATATAATATAATTGAGATGAAGATCGGGATATCGGATCGGAGGGCGTCCAAAATAGTAAACGTCATCGGCAGAGACTGCAAAATCGCCTCGCGACAGCCCTTACCCATGGCATGAGTCTACGCCGATTAAAGAGGCTCCATCCATTCCAAACAGAAAGTCACTATATAATTATTTATACACTGTGATATAAGGTAATTGCCCCCACGTCAACATTCTATAGAATCATATTAATATTTTATGCTATTGTATTTTCCGACAATATTACGATTAAAAGTTAAACTTCAATCGTCAAATAGTTACTAAAATAAGGTATCTCTTAAATTTTGCACCACAATATCTCCGATAAAACAATATCAGTAAGGAATTGGTTAATGAAAACCAGGCTTTCGAAGGAGTTACAATAATCTTAATTGAAGCCGCAGTGACAAGGTGATTAGCTCCTGTCCTTCGATAATCTAATCTAAATCAGTACAAGTTTTCTTTACGAGGGAGCCCAAAGACTACCTAAGTTTAAGAACCACTATTGTTCCATTCCATTACTCACTCACTAATTCACTGAATCAATTACTTACCTTTTGAGGAAATCAGTATATTCGGCTTGACGTATTAAGCCCGTACGCATCATTATTGTCTGGAAGCATTGACGTTCGACAGCCCAGAGATTGCATTCTGTAATCGCTGTAATGGTCGCTGTACGTTGACAATTATAAAGAATTGCAAGTTCACCAAGTACTTTGGCGCCGGAGAGTGTTGATAGATATTTGCCTTCCCGTGAGACTTCCACGCGACCATCTAGAAGAAATTAGAGATTGATAAAAGGAAGATTAGGTACATCAATCTACCATATAATAAAATTAAGACGAAGAAAGGATTGATCTTAACACTTATGTATCTTATACAATATTAACTTAAAAATGTCTTACCACTTGATGACTCATTAAGTGGTGGTGGCGGTAGTGATGATGGCGGTGTTGGTGATGGTGTTAAAGATGGTTGTGATTTCTCTTCTGTGGGACTTTGTATCTCTCTGAGATTACCAGTGCGTCGCTTACGTGCATAAGTATGCACTGGAACAATTAAACGTGGTCTTGGTATGCTAAAACTGTCACCGCCACCGCCGCCAGCATGACTTTCACGACTACTACGACCAGAATGTGGCAAAGATTCATCTAATTCTACGGCAGCAAGACTATCACTTAAGACACCCACTTTTGGGCTTATCAGATTCGATTTCATTTGTATAATTTTCTCTTCCACTTCATTCTCCTCTTCCTCGCCATCAGTAGAGGCAGGTGCCACCGGCTTCGCATTTGTTATAATAGTTGGTGGTGTTGGTGGTTTCACTGGAATTGGTGCTGAAGATGGTAGAGCAGTACGTGCTATACTGGCATAGGCTCCTGCTTTCATATGATGCTTGGGTAAACGTATGGTGGCATAACGATTTACTGAATGCTGGGCTAGATCACTTCTCCTTAGGTCTCTACTATCACAGAATTGAACATTATTGTTGCTGCTGCTGCTGCTGGTGATGCTACTGCCCCC
Source organism: Amiota communis (assembly GCA_037043315.1). Classification (NCBI taxonomy): domain Eukaryota; kingdom Metazoa; phylum Arthropoda; class Insecta; order Diptera; family Drosophilidae; genus Amiota; species Amiota communis. Next base: position 170,676 of record JBAMAV010000758.1, on the reverse strand, counting down.
ATTAGTTTTGAGTATTCTTGTTGGTGGTGCTGGTGGCTTCTCTTTAGGTGGTGGCACAATTGGTCTACTCAATTGTCTTAGTTTGGGTTGTGTTGAGATTACAGGTTGTGGTTCATGATTACCATGTCCATTTGATGACATAAAATCAAGTGAAGCATAATGATTTTTTTTTTTATTGGAGTTGGCTGCAGCAATAGAAGCATTCCGACGTAATTCTCTGATATCCAAAGTGGCTGACATTGTGTTTGGTGTTGTAGAACGATTTGAATAGAACATGGTTTGAGAGCGTTTCAATGAAGGTGGCTGCATTGAGTATTGTTGACGTGGTCTTTGCTGACGTTTCTCTGTAGGATCAAGTACATAATGATTAACTGATTTCGCATTTCTAATAGAATTTTGCTTTTTCTCTTCAGTTGCAGGCTCATTTTCATGATGTTGTTGTAATTCTTCTTCTTCTTTTTCTTCTTCTCCTCCTTCAACACCATTAGTGGCATCTGATTTATCCCAACCATTAGATAAATTGGTTGTCTTTCTTGGTAGGGCTGAAGGTCGATAGCCATTAAGTTCTTTTATAGCTTTTACAATGCGTTCATCTTTAGATTCTTGATTTCTTAGATTTTCTAAAGTCATTTGATATTTACTCAATACAGAGACGCCATCCAGTAAAAAACTACCACCACCACCACCACCATTATTATTATTATGATGATGATGTTGATGATGATTATGTGATCTTGCTATGGTTCTTGTTGGTGTTGATGCATGTTCATTTGATATAGCATGTTGTGGTTGTTGTTGTCCAATATGTTGATGTGCCTGCAACCAATTGGCTTCATAAAGTGCCCCCATGGCATTTGTATCATCCAACGAAAGACTTGCATCAACCGCTTTACCTGGATATCTTTTGATTTTCATTTTTCCGTATGTAAATATATCTTTTAACAAGAATCACGTGCTTTACAATAAAGTATATATGATTATTTTATTATTATTATTATTGTTGTTGTTCCAGTGAAACTTCTTTACATTTTACAATTTTTTGCAGGCTTTGTCTTCTTAACAATTAACAACAATTCATTGACGTTGAACATGATCTGCATTTTACTTCGTACATGTATATATATCTAAATATAATCAAACAGATACTCATCATCATGTGTCGTATAACGGTGAAGTCGTCAGTACAATTTGTTGATTTTTCTTATTATTATTGTATATGGTATTGTTGAAGTTGTTGGGTTTTATTTTGGATTTTTGCATAACCACCACCATCAAAGCGACCACGTTATTCGCATATGAAATTTTTGACGACAACAAATCGAGAGTTGTGTGTGTCGTTTGATGTGTAATACGATTACTATATAGTATATTTTTGTTTATATACTTTTTGTTGTTTGTTTTAGTTTTTTGTGGTTACAATAAATTGTATTGTTTATGTTGTTGTTATTATAAAACTTTCCACCTTTATAAAATTAAGTAGTTCAATATGTCATTCATTCACTGATATGATCATACAAAAAAAGAAGCAAAACTTTCAATATTTTTTTTCATTTTTTATAGTATCTTCTTTAAAGTATTGTGAGGCATATAAAATATACTATACTCATATAAGATGATTTCTATATATTTTATTTGATTTGATTTGACTTGACTTAGAATAAAATGTCAACTTTTGAAACACTTTTAATTTATTTTTTATATTTTTTCCTATTTAAAAATTATAAATTGTTTATTAATTTAATGATTTATAAAAATTAAATTTTATTTCATTAAGAATAAAATGTCAATTGACTTGGTTTGCCACTTTCAAAAATATCACTTTGCAAAAAACTCTTTAGATACACAAAAAAAAAGAAACCAGTTTTGTTTTGGTCTTGTGATTTTTTGAGTTTAAAATTATTTATAAATTTTATTGTTTCATTAGTAATCTGCCGGTTGGATCGTTGGTTGGTTGATTGGTTTCTTTTGTTGTTGTTGTTATTGTCTTGTTGTTATTAAGGTTGATTTTTGAATAAAATTTTAGTCGAAAATTAATAAATCTTCATATAATTTTATTATTCTATTGTCTTGTATTGTAGATAAACTGACTGACTGACTGACTGATTCAATGAGTGTCTGAGATTAACAAATGAGTTCTGTCATTTTATCAAAGTTCATAAAATATTCAAGAAAATACATATGTTAATTTTGAAGCTATTAAAGATTTTATACATTTCACCATAATAACATTGAAAAATTGGTTCATGTGGCAATTATAGACTATTGTAAACTGCTGCTGTTTTTTATTAAGGGAAGTTGTATAGGAGATTCCCAAATATAAGCTTATAAGTCATATGCTACGATTTACATTATGAGAATATCAATGAAAAGACCTTCGAATAGATAGAAAAAATTCCGAAAAAATTCTTGACTATAGAGAAATGGCTGAAGATAAGATAATATTAATGAAAAAACTGTGCAGGAAATTTTGGTGGAAAAAATCAATTTGGATAGTTTGAGGTGAATGAGAAATGTCCGATGCTTCCTGCAATAAGCCAAAGAATCAAACATCCCATTGATTATTGTTCTTCATCAAGTCATCGATAATGAAATTATTTCAAAAAAAAAAAAAAAAAGCCAAGAGCATAGAGCTAAATTGCGAAGAAATCGAGATTAATGGATCCTTTAGGAAATTTCTATATTTAGGAGTAGAAAATATTTCCCAAAAGCGAATGGCTTAGTCATTCAATTTAAGGTCGTCTCGTGTATCATTATCCTTACCATGAAACCACTTAGTGAAAATAAAATAATTATTTTATGTGGCTGATAATGCAAATGAACTCCATGTTGCATCCAACCTTCCTTTCTTAGCATCACTATATTCTCTCTGTTACAGTTTGAGTATCAACAAACAACACAGTTTGAGTGGCACTTTTATTGTACTTTTATTCTTTATAAGTTTGTAATTTAATTTGGGTTTGTATGGTACCTCCCCTCCTGCTAATCCTTGGATCATGATATTTATATGGTTAATGAATATGGATCAGAAACTTATAGTGTCCAAATTTCAGTTCGATACGTTAACAAACAAAAAACTCTAATAAGAACATTTATTTAAAGGGGGTTTGTATGGGAGGTACCCTCCCTAGTCGCCCGATTCAGCTGATTGTATTGATGAAAAATGATGTATTGTATGTACAAAATTTCAGCTCTCTAGCTCAAAAACTGAGGGACTAGTTTGCGTACGGACATGGCTTAATCAACTTGTCTCATCGAGCTGATCACAAATATATATACTTTATGTGGTCTACGATGTCTCCTTCTGTGTGTTACTAACTTCATGACAAACTTATAATAATATTCACTCCCGTGAAGAGTAAAAAAATGCAACGAACTAGAAGAAAGAAGAACAATAATTCATTGATGAACAAATTATTAAATAAAAAGGTAACAGTGTTGTAATCAAATCACATTATGTCATTGGTCAATTTTGTATTGGAAATAGAACAAATCGACATAATAAAGGTCGTCCTACGTCAATTCTTTCAACCATGCAGTTCAATCCGTCATCACCTTGTGATTCAGAAGATCCATCATCACATTCGTGCATTGCAGATCCCCCCAAATTCCTTATGATTTGATCAAACTAGTCACTGGATTCAATGGGAAGTAAAAGAAAAGTGTAGACTATCGACTTCCCGCGCTCAAAGTACTCTAGGTACGATTTATGCTGTAACCCTCAAAAAAATTATTTCCTACCAAATCAAAGATGAAACTATTTAAGTCCAACGTTGCCCCAGTACTGCTCTACGGATGCGAGACCTGGCTTGTAACCGACCATCTAACTGGAAGGATTCATAGCTTTGTTGACGGATGCCTGCGGCGTATTCTCAGGGTGTGGTGGCCAAATGTCATCAGCAATGACGATTTATATAAAAAATGCAAACTGGAACCTATGGCCAACTATATCAAATTACGACAATGGAAATGGATAGGCCACACATTGCGAAAATATGCCACTGAAGTTTGCCGACAAGCTGGAACCCCCAAGGAAGCCGTAAGAGGGGTCGCCCTAAGATCACGTGGAGGAGATCTTTACAAAAAGAAATTGATGAATGCGGAAAATCGTGGAACGAGTTAAAGATGCTAGCAAAAAACATGACCAAATGGAAATGCTTTATTGAAGGCCCTATGCTTCAATGGGAGATACAGGAAATGATGATGATGAAATCATCAATAGAAAATAATGAAAAACGTACATTTGTTTTTTTTTTACAAAGATGTTGCCTATAGGAGAGCGACTGTAAATGGTGCTCCCACTAGAGTCTAGCAGATCTATACCGAGTTCATTGGGTATGAGCGCCATGCTATATCTCATATGCTTCCGGCTAAATCTTTAATCTTTAGAGAGATCTGAAAATCTTGGTTAATATTAATGGTATTCTTGAGGTACCAAGGAGCATTAAATAACCTAAAAAACAGGATCATTGATTGGAATCTTGGCAGAATCTCAATGTTAGAATGCAAAGCGAAGCTTCACAGCAATCAACTATACAAGTGTCAGAATTGTCTTGTAAAACAAAAGTTTATTGCGAAGAGATTTCCTTTCAACTGTGCCCAAAAACTCAACTTCTGCAAAATGTGCAGGGCCCTGGTGGAGACCACAAGGGTCGAGAAACTATGGAAAACATCTTGGAGACGTATGGTGAAAGCTGGCTTAAGGAACTTCAACACCAACTGGAACACTCTGAAACTTCTCGCACAAAATCGGTATGGCTTTAATACGTTTGTTTTGGAGCTATAGAAACTCAAGACTTACTCTTGATTTTTAGGGAATATCTCCTAGGATAACAAAAAAAAAAAAAACTCTTTAATTACAAATTCTAACTTAGCACACACAACTTGTCAAACAAAGTCTATTGAAGATTAACAAACATTGGACCAATCATTAAATTAATTGAAAAAAAAAGAAACCACACTCCATGTCATTCATGGATGAACTACTTTCTAGTTCAAAAAAGATTCAGTAATAATAATAATATTTTTTTTATTTTCAGTTTAAATTCAAGTAAACAAATGTTGATGGTGGAATCTTATCAGGCTTAGAGACAACACAAACAGAATAAAAACACAAAAAACCTTTGTAACTGATAAGAGAGAATACAATACACAGAATACATTTTTCTATCAAAATTCAGACCTATGTACAAACAAAAGATTATACTACAATAATATACAAAAAAAAACATGTTTCCGCAAAAAATGATAATTTAATTTGAAATGTTTTGTTTGCAAAATATTTTTTTATAATTTCAAATGAAGAATTAAAATGTTCTTCCACTTTTTGTAAGAGGAAATTGAAATTATGTACGTACATATGTATGAATTTCAAGTTTTAAATTAAGATCTTTTATAGATACTCAAATGAATGCGATCTAATGATTATGATGAATGATGTAATTAAGCAGCAAACTGTGTCAAAGTTCATTAAAATTGAAACCATTTCCGTTTTTCTCATATATGAAATCAACAAGCAAACCAAACCAAACCAAATTAAATCATATTCATCATAGTATTAGTAGTAGTAGTAACATAGAAGAAACAACAATAATTTGAATCTATTTGCAACCGTCGAAATGTTTAATTGCCACTTTTGACGAGTTACTCAAGTTTGCGTTTTATATCTTTTTTTCTTATTTTAATGAGCGTTGCAAACAAGGTTAACAACAAACAAGTCAAACAACAAATAACCAACAATCAAGCAAGACAAAAGCCAAGCTTAAATCAAAAGTTAATTTTGCTTTACCACAAATTATATTTACCATATATTTGTATCTATGTGTATAAGTGTATGTCCGGCTTTAGAAACAAAAACAGAAATAAAACAACAGACAAAAGATACAAAATTCAAATGTGTACGAGTATGTGAAAAGGTAAAACAAAATATATAAATTCAATCAGTCTCCAAGTTTATTTAATACAATATATGTATAAGAATCTCTTAGTGAAACAAAACGAAACTGAAATGAGGTGAAAACGAGCTCAGCTTAAATATTGAGATTGTTCTCATTTCAATCTGTATCCCATACTCTCTGTGTTGAATTAAATATACAATATTATACCATATACAATAATTTATTCTGAATCTTAAGATCTTTTACTGTTGTTCGTTGGTTGCTTGGTTGGTTGGTTTAATTCAAGTTTCTTTTTGTTAATGTGAAATGAATTGTTGTTTTTTGTTTTTTCTTATTGTATCTTAGTCACAAAGTTTAGTTGACTTGACTTGTCTTGGCTATGTGTTTTGTTGGGTTTTGGGTTGGTTGGTTGGTTGACTTGTCTTATATGCCAAGGGCATAACGAAGCATTTTATAATTTGTTTAGTATTTCTACTTATGCATATTGTATTGTACTATTGTATAATTGTTAAAAAATACCAAAAAAAAAAAACATAAAAAAAAGTGACAACACAGTAAATACATTTTTGTCATGCCATTCAACATGCAACATACACATGTATTTACAAACTTTTTTTTTGTATGTGAGTGAGAAGCATGAGTAGAAATTTTTTTTAAAATCTGTTATTTCAGCAGATGTTCTCTGCAAAAAAAAAAGAAAAGATAAATGCTTAAGCAACAAAAGACACAAGATGCAACAAGCTCAACACAGCAACAGCTGTTCCGGAACATTAAAGTTCAACAAGTTAAGTTATTTACTCTTTTCTCTATAAACAAGTCGTTGCTGCTGCTGCTGCTGTTATTGGTAATACAAAATTGGAGAAGGAAACTTGAGTTGGCATATTACAACTTAGTCATGCAGAACATAAAAAAATAAAAGGGTTTATTCGTTTTAAACAGGATCTTATTATTCTTTTCAGAATCTGTCTTTTGTTTTGTTTTGTAAATGATGAGTTAAAGTAGATTAAATATGATGAAATGAAAGTACATACTTGACATTTACTTTGTATTGGTATTATCATTTGGTTGGTTTGAAGAAAGATATAATTTAATCTATTGTAAGAGAAGCAAATCTCTATAAACAAAATTCCAAAGAATTGCCATAAAATGAAGAAAAAAGTTATCTAATTTTGGACAAATAAAGTAGCTCAAAATACAGTTAAGAATACTAAAAAAAAACCTAAAAGAGATCTAAAGAGAAGTAAAGCAGAAAAGAATTTGACGAAAACTTTAGATAACAACTTATTTAAGATTGTTAATAGTCTTAAGGGGAAATACCAAAATGAAGAAAATAAACTTCTTCTCAAACACATCTTTTAGTGGCTTTACAGTGGCTCGTATCACGGGGATTCGGTTTTGTGCCTTACAGTTCTATTTTATAGCCGTTTTAGACAGGGCCATGATGCGAGTCTCTCATGATGCGACCAATCGACAACAACCACAAGGAAAATGACGTCATTCAGGGGTTGTTGTAGTAGAATGTGATCCGCGTCTGTGTCGCATCACGCATTGATACGCCTTTGATGCAGACCAGGGTTGGGAAATGTCTTATAGTGTGGCCAAATTTGTTGCCATCGTGGCTCTGTCTAAAACGGCTATTAGTATCACGAACAGCTGTTTTTTGTTTTGATTATGTGTGGCGCGCAACAAAAAAGGAAGAAGAACAGTTTGACAATCACTAAAACGACGAAGAGTGACCTTTCGAGCGTATCAATTTGAGATTAGCATCTTTCAATCGAATCACATCTACAACAACCCCTCAATTTTGTCATTTTCTCTGTTGTTGTTGTCAAATGAAACACGAATCAATAGTCTCATCTTCATAGATTTGAATCTAAGCTCACTGTAAAGCCGCTATACTCGTATGTTTTAACTTGGGATTAGTAAGATTATAAAAGGTTAAATTGCAATAACAGAAAAAAAAAAATTTCGCAGCTGTTTATATCTCAGGGAAGCTATTTGGGCTTGTAGTTCTTTCATTCTATTTAACTCCTCCTCAAAAACATGAAATGTTAGATCTGTTGTCTCTACTTCTATTATCCACTCTAGTATGTACAATATTGTATAATCAGTTATTGTTGTAACAGCAAGGTGGACTGCAAATAGATGGACATATGCAAAAAAAAAATTAGAATAGGAAAGGTGACAGGAAAACAGAGATTTGTGCGCAGCAGGAGAAACAAAAAAAAATGAAGAAATAATGGAATTAATTGTTTGAATTTACGTTACTTTAAATTAAGAAGGATAAACAAAGGGTAAAGTTTTTAACCTAAGTATCAAGCTTTAAAAAAAGGAAGCCATCTCTGTCGGTCGAAGCCATAATTCAATGGGAGTCAAATGGCTCATTTGGTATTAGGAAAGTTGAATAGGTGATCCACATTGTGAGTAGAATCATCACACTGCCGACAGCGATTGTTGTCAGAGAGACCTCTACATTAATTTAGCTAAGGTGGTCCGAGTACTATAAGAAGGACGGCTTCCTAACACAACTCTAATGCAGTTTCAACTGCCCTTCGATGTAATTAATCACGAACTGACTTATAGCCATGACTACTGTCAAATGAGTGTCACCTATTCAAAATACTGTGTCATCATTATATAATCTGATGTCATTTCGGATATGCCTAGGGGGAGCAATGCCCATAATATACACTTTATGACATTTCAAGGGAATGTGACAGAGCGGTGGGTAAGATATCAATAAAGGAATACTGAACGATTTTTCTAAAACTTTATTATCTTGTTACAAACATATGCTCAGCATTAATATGCCTATTCTTTCTATGCGAAAGATATGTATTAAAGAAATCTGCAGCATCATCTTGAACTCATTTTAACAATTATACATATTGTTTTTCATATCCCATAGCATGTCATCCTCGTATATGGAGGTTTTAATTTATTTGTAACGCTTATTCATGTATGTGAATATATGAAACATGAGAGACCCAAATATGCGTACATAAAGAATTGCGGGGGCAGTTGATTTGCTATTTATATTTAGTTGTATCATATAGGTAATCTAACATAAAAACCTACTATAGATGTACGTTACAGATCAAGGTCCTATGAGCTCTATAAACCACGTAAGAACAACAAATGATTTCTTCAAATTGTAGTTAACTCCTGTAATTGGATCATAAAATTTGAAGTTTTTCCTGAATGTTTCTCTTTATATAAATAAAGGAAGGTAATATAATCTTCGAAGTAACCGAACTTTGTCTTTTCTTTTCATTTATTATCAATCATCATCTGATGATGATGGTGGTGAGCATCCATCATCAAACAATACTATAAATTTCAGTTTCTTTTTCTACTTCAAGTTCCGCATTTCCAAAATACAATAAACATTTAAAAAAAAAAAAAAAAATATTTGAAATATTAAACAAAAATCCAATTAAAAGTATAAAAATAAAAATTGCATATCAGATTTTTATTTTAAATTTTTTTTAATTATTTATGTCTTTAACTGTTTCTCATTTTTGTGTTATTTGCTTTGTTTTGTTTGCCTATTCAATGATTTTTGTTATTTCTTGTTTCTGGGGCTTTTGAGTTGAGACTTTTTGTAAGTTTTTCGACCAAAAATGATCTCAGAGTGGTGTGGTGCTAAAGCGACAATTCGACTTTTTATTTGTTTTGTTGTTTGATTGTGGTTTTGTTGTTGCTATCATTGTATTATTCATTCGTTTCTGCTTCATTTCATTTCAATTCGTTTTATGCCTTAATATTTTTGTATACTACTTATTATGGTTCTTACGGTTTTCAGTCCAATGACCGACAAATTCCAAAAACAAAAAGAAAAATCTACAAAAAAAAAAAAAAAAAGAGCATAGAAAAAGGAATGAATACAAATAAATATACAGCTGAAGCAGCCGCAAAACCACAAAAAACCGGAATTCTCAATGTACTGGTGATCTTTTCATCAGTTGCTCTGCATAGGAAAAACCTCTCTCACACATATGTGCACACAAGCAAGCAAACATATGCACTAATGTTCATACATGCAACAACCAACCATCTATGCAGTGCACACAGTCATGTACTGGTAAAAATGCTTAAGAAGAGTGGTGGCCTGGGACTGGGCAAAACAGCAGCGCAGCGTTGATTTTCTTGGTTAATATGCATGTAGATTTTTGTTGTTTTTTATTTTTTAATATAAACACTTTCACTTTTGTTATTATTGTGGGTTGTTTGCTTCTTTATTTGTATGAATTCTTGTTGTTTATGATGTTATTTCTGCTGCTTTGTTTGTGTCTTAAGATGTGTGTTTTATACAAAAGTGTTTATATTTTTTTTTAAGAATTTTTCCTTTCAATTAAAATGTATAACAATAGAAACTATCTTCTTTTTTGTTTATTTATTTTGTAAAATGCGCAAATGGATTTACGAATTCATCATTACTTTTTTATTTATTTAGAACAACCTTATTTACTATTAAGATTTTTTTGTAAATTTTTATTTTTTTCTATTTTTATTACACTTTTTTTTATTATTGTTTTCGACCACGATTTCCTTGCTACACAGGTAAAAATTAGTAAAACAAAACCAAACGAACGAAAGACGAAACCGAAAAACCGTAAAAACCAAGCTAAGCCAAACAACACCGTAGAGAAAAGCGACGCACGTTCGTTGTCTTTGATGGCTGCTAAACGAATGAACGTCTTCTGTTTTTAAGACGAAACCGAAGCACTGAGTGAAACCAACTTAGGTACAATACAATTACAAGCAACCGACTCAAGACACAGATGAGATGACTTGCTAAGATGGAGATTGTATTGTATCATTGATTCAAAGAGTTAGCAGAGAGAGAGAGTAAATAACAAGAGCAAAGCACATTTTAGCAAGTAAACACCAAGTGCGGGTGTCAGCAAAACAAGCAGCTGATCGTTGTAGTGTGCAGCCAACAAAACAAAGACTATTGAATTTATTTAGAGCAGGTAATAGAGAGAGTGAGTGACTGAACTACTCACTTAGGTGAGAGGAAAATCACATTACAAGATTTGTGCAAATATTTTTATGTTTACTCATTCGATTGCTTGCCTTGCCTGCTGCTCTTTTCTTTAAAGAGAGCAAACTACCACCACACACAGTTTAGTCATGTTGAACATGCTTGGTTTTTTTTGTGTTTTCTTTTTGCATGATTTTCTTTTTGTTATTTTGCTTTGTTTTATTACAAAAAAGATTGAGTAATATTATTTTGGTTTTGTTTTACTTGTTTTGTTGAATATTCATCATTTATCTTCGGGTATTTGAAACTACACAAATAATAATGCAAAATAGCATTTTTGTTTACATTTCATTTTCTGCCTCTGTTGTTGCATGATTTTATGGAGTTTGCTTCCTCTTCCCTAAGTTTTTTGACGATATCGTCATCGACATCATTGCGTTTTCGGTTTGCCTTTCATGTTTCAAGATTTTATTTCCTTGAAAAAAAGGAGTTTTTTAACTCACTCTCTCTCTCTTAATAAGTTAGTTACTTGTACTTACTTATTGAGGCATGAAAATTTAAATATGTGTATAACAAAAAATGACGAATAATTAATGTTTTGCTTTTATTAAAAATAAACATTAAATCATGTAATTAGCAAGCACACCCAAATCAAGGTGGGGAGCCTTATACCAATAGAAAATATATATATAAAAAAAAAAAATAAAATCATACAAAATAAAATGGAAAGGAAAACTTCAAAAATTTACAACTTTTTGTTTTATTTCTTAATTTTTTTTTTTTTTTTTTTTCTTATAACATTTAGAGACAAAAAACTGACATTTTGCTTTTTGTCTTTTCAGAGTAAATGCTGCAGCAGCCGCCGCCAGTATCTTGTTGTTGCTTGCAGCATTTTCCTTCATTTTTCATTGCGCATTCGCAGCCGTGTAGGTGTGCCATAGACACATTCATTCAACTCACAAAACACCGGCAGATTAAGTTATGTTGACTTTGTACTACGTTGCCAAAAGCATACACACACACAGAGTCAGTTATCCATATCTTGGAGTGAGTGAGTGGTGGAGTCATGCAGAGAGACATCTTACATAGTAACACAAAAGAAGTGTTGACTTTGTTGCATGCAACAATGCAACTAAAACTAACTAAAATTCATTTGAAGTCGTTGTCTTTTGTAAATCGTGACTATGCACTCACTCGGGCATACCTTATCGTCATCAACGGGTTTTATGATCGATTGCACACTTAGCATGTAGCCAGTACAAACGACATTTAACATACGAACCGAACATACTGTTTTGTCAATAGGGTCTGTTTGGTCATTTAAGTCTAACATCATTTTGGAAATAAATCGGAAATGGGATTGAAAGAAAAATCAATAAAAAACAAATTTTAAGAGAAGTGAATTTTATTATATGATCTTTTTAGAACCTGGAGAGATAAATTCTGTTCCAAATTCCATTTCATAAAAATCACTAATCTACTAGAATCGATTTAACAGAAAACAAAAACAAATTGTCTGAATTTGTTTGTAATTTTTTTTGTATTTAATTGAACTCAGAAAAGGTAATCAGGCTATGCAGATTTTGATAAATAGAAAAATATTTTATAATGTTAATATTTCTTTTAAAAAGATCAGTTAAGGTAAATTAGAAAAGCTTTTTCATTTTAAATTAACTAAGATTTTCATTGCATACTTTCATGCTGTGAGTTTTCTGCTGCAGCACAATATTTTCAAGAAAAGTGAAAAATAGTGTTGCATACCCGAAAGGGCAACAATATAAATTTCTTACACTAAATACTATTGTATTATAAATGCCGTGGTAGAATTATTAAAATGATTGCTTTACTCACCTTCCATAACATAAACAATGCTACCGACATCACCCTCTTTGATAATAAGACTCTTGGCCGCATATTTAACCGGATACATGCAATCAACAATTTCACGTATTTGCGTCAAATCTAAATTCTTCATGAAATCATTATCCAAAATGGCAGATTTAATAAGTTCGCGTGATCTATAAAATAAATAAATAGCAATAAATTACAATAAAATACAAAATAGAAATATTGTAGAAATGTATGAATATGTGTGAGATTTAATTAATTTTCAATAAATAAATTAATTGCTGTCCAAGAAATCAATTGGTATTAAAATGAAATATGCGATGCAAGCGAGAAATGATGACGGTGAATTCCAAATTTGGAGTCATGTGAAATAGAATCAACTGATCAACTAACCAAACTATCAATTGGCCGACCACAGGCCACAAAAAATACCCGAACGAAGCATGCCAATTAATTTTAATGTTGACACATATAAATCGCTGCAAAACTTGTTGCCAATTTGGCTTAAGATGATAAAAAATAATAACTAAAAAGAGACAATCTTTTACAACCAAAAATTTAATCCAAATAATATAATAATAATAATAATAATCAAGCAGCGTGAAAGAAAAAAAGATAGAAAAACAAATTGTTTAAGTAAACATAATTCAAGCAATATGAAATTAATATTACAAATTTGAAAATTGTAGTATATTAACGCCTGAGCCCAACCATGTTTTTGATCCAACTATTTTCCCCCCAACATCATCATTTTGATTTAAAGACACGCAGTATCGAAGCTTTATGCATGTTGCCTGCCTGTAAATGTCAAATGACTTTATCTGTCAGCGTATTTGACAACTTGCACACTTGGCGATTAATTAAAGTCGCTTAGCTATGGAACTATGTTATGGTTATGGGATGGAGGCTTGTAATAAAATCGCACCGAAGAGACCAATTCGTTTGTACGCGTGGCAACTCAACTCAACCCAGCTAACAAATTCAAAAACTCAACTCAAACAAACGAATTAACCCAACCAAACTAAACCAAACCAAAGAAAACTGAAACAAGCAAACCATGAGAAGTCACCCAATTTGTAACTATTTACGCGATTGTTGCGCATGCGCAGGAATGCAATCCGATTGAGCCAATCACCTAGATACTCATTCACTGGCACTTGAGGAGTAAAGGATGAATGTCTCATGAATGGTGGCAGTTTTGCTGATACAAAAAACCGATAATGGATAAGCTGCTTTAAGCGTTTGACAAGCATCGTAATCTCTACTTGTTGCTACTGGTAACATTCAATAAAAAATGAAATTAGAACAAAATAATACATCATATTAATGATGAGTTTCATTTACAAGTCGCAATCTCAATTGTAGACACACCCAATCCCATAGAGATTTGTATGCACCACCACCCAAAGTGCGTGCACCGCATGTGGCATAATGAAACTATAACAACGAACGTGAAACCAGTGGCAGGCAACAACGACAATTGTGACGTTCGATCGTTGGCTCATTCATTCAGCCGTTGTTTGTTGGTTGGTTTCAGTTGTGTGTTGCTGCATAGCATTGCATTATTGGCCCATGTGGGCGCGTGTTGCAAGAAGGCGATATGGGTAAGGTGTGCTGTAGTGTGTAGTATGGTGGCGCGGCCTGACGTAGTTTTTCCAATTCTGACAATGTTCGATGTTATGGGTTTTGTTGCTTTTCTTGTTGGTGTTACGCATTCAATTAATTTTTAATAAAAACGTACGTGCACAATCCATTTTGGCATTTTGGCAGACATCATATACATGAGATACAATATGTATGCACTATATAATTATGACAGATTAGGGTGGTCCACCAACACATAATTTCATCAGAACAAAACTTAAAATGCAGTTGTCAAAATACTTAGAAAGACTTTGTTATGAAATTACCACCTGAAAATTTAGATAGTGTTATTGTAGACATGAGGTTCAAAGTGATTTGTTATCATGATAAATTTTCAGTGAGTAAGTGTCGTCTAGGATACAAGCCTCTCTTAGCATTGAATTCATCTCAGGCCCAATGCAAGTCCCTTACTGGATTCACTTACAATTTGTAAGTGTCATCATGAACACCAACACCGTGGGAGTATGTAAGGATTGAAACCAACTGAGGTCCCATTGCTTTCATGTGAGTAAGTGTGTTCTAGGATAAGGGTACTGTTACAATAATTTAAGATTGAATTTACCATTAGTTTATATATGCCTCTTGGAGCTCCAAAGAAAGCCATGTGAGTTGTTTTGAATGCTAAGCAGGAGTATAGGAGATGATCTATGTTTATATGCACTTTATATATTTTGAAATAAAATGTTTTTGGTTTGAAAAGGACCACTCTAATAATCTCTAGCTATTGCATTGTATCTAAAAGAGAGAAATTCACTGAAGCGACAAATAACAATTTTAATGAATTTTTCGTTTAAAACAGATTCTTATTTTATATTCAAAGGAAAATATGCAATCAAGGCCATCGTTCCAATAATTGCCAACTGAATATATCTATCTAGTATCTACAATGTATTGACATGGATGTGCCTTGCAGGGGTTATTGCATTTTTTTTTCTTACCTGCCACCTATCAAGCTGAACAACATATAATTTACATGAAAATTGTTGGAAAAACGTATTAGATTTCAACGCCATACTAGACACCCAATTTAGCAAATAAAATAAAAATAATCAATGTAAAAATAAAAAGTGTAAGAGAACGACCAACGTCAATAGTTGGGCCAGCCAACTTTAATATATAGGAATCTAGCAGCAATGACTGTTGGTTCAGCTTGACTTGGTATGATTGGATATGCCAAGATGCCGGCTGCGTGCAAAACTTGTTCTTGACTATGGAAACTTTCAATTCAATTCAAGACACCACCACCAACTATCGTCAACGATACCAACAATGATGATGATGACGATGACGACAACAGACGCCATTTACTCTTTTATTGTACATATGGCAACACCCGCGGCTATTTCCACGCCACGCACATGCGTAGTAAATTGTGACTTGACGTTTGACTTCAAGATATTTATATTTTTTCTGTTTTCTCTATTTTGTTATCTTTAACTTGGTCGGTATGCCGCATAACAATTAATAGCTTCAATTAGACCTCCAGGCCACAGTCAAACAGTCGCTTGCTTGGATATTTCGTTCCAGTTGTCGGAAGCTATAACTTTTTTCCATCTTGATATATGACTTAATATGTGTACTACTACTATGTTGAAGACAATACTCCACAAAATAGTAGTATGTGAACAAGAAAAAATATATGAAATTATGTTGAAGTCAGTCGATTTATGCCAAGACACGTACATTTATAAAAGAAAAATAAATGTTGTTCAGCTGATGCTGCGCCCCATTTACAGTGAACACATGGAGTCAAAAATTCTTCTCAAGTTTGCGGGTGCGTGCAAGGAGCTTAAACTTACTCTTACATTTGCGCACTCAAAGTAGAGTTTTGAGTCTAAAAATATATTTTTACAAACGACACAATGTTTTCTTCGAAGTATTCGTTTGCATTTTTTATTAGATGCCAAAGTCTGAACGCAGCGCCACACCAGAGTAAACTAAGTACATATACTTAGTCTAACCCAATCACTTGGAGTCGACTTAGGCTAAGCTAACAAAAATTTCTGTTTTTATTTTTTATTTTATTATTTTTCTAAACATATTTATTTATTAGATGTTTTTTAGTTGAAAGCAAACGCAACATCATGTTCGTGTAAATTGGCAATACCAAGATCTCCTCTAACCACCACCTCGTTCTCCTCCCCAATGAATATTGTACTCGTAATAGACAAAAAGCTACACAAGATATGCAAACATAGAGATGGTTGTTTGCATTTTTATACAATAATTTTGGTTTTGATTTATATGAAGCAAGTGTTGGAGTTCAAGCAGAACTGGAAAAATATTGTCCTGTTGCAAAATAATCCCAATTGTCAGAATATAAACTTCCATTCACCGAAACTTACATACCTCTCGCATTCAAATATAAGTATATATTGAGTAAAATGTCATTTCAAATCTCTTTGAGGATAAGTGACTTTATATTGACTATTATATGGGGCTTCGTATTCCAGTAATCAAAGAACTCAGCATTCGAAAACTTACAACATAATTTTGAATAGGACGGACGGCATAAGAGACGATCTGCTATCGATTCTCTTTGTTGCGCTGATCTTTTCCAATTATTTTTATATGGTCTGGAATATGCTTTGCAAATATTAAGGTAAAGTAATAATGTCAATTTACACTTGTGCGAAAAGTATAGAAAAAAAACCATACAAACCCCTTAACACTTCCTTTTAGATTCGCAGACAGTTCAATGCATGTCATAGCTTGTATTTTTTAAACAATTTTACGCTGTGTCTTTGTCTTATAGTTGTATATTTCTTGATATATTTGGCTATTTGCCAAGTAACTCTTTTCCCTCTTCTAGCAACCCACCTATCGACGTTCCTCGCATATGTCAGAGAATTATCTTGGATTTTTGTCTATTAAATCTATGGAATTGTTGTTGCACTAAGTCAATTCAACAAGTTTATTTTGATTCCATTTGCAGTTTATGTGATTGTGTCAACGCAATAAGTCGTGGTCCATAAATTGAAATTGAACAAATTTGTGCTTATGCGAGAGATGCCGTATGTAAGAGTAACATATACTTTTTTTTCTTTATTAGTTTTTTGGCGCACTCAAGATGTTGGGTGCACATTGGGTAATCATTCATTTAATGCTAAAATATTTTTAATGTTTTTTATTATTAGATAGATCTACTTAGTTGATAATTAAGTATTAGTAACTAACGTCGCAATTAGTTGAACATGTATAGTACAATAGAATTGATTATGCTTTCCGAACAAATTATGCATTGTAATTTTGTAACAGATTTACCCGATTTCTAATCAATACTATCAAAGAGAGAAATCATCTTGTCGCAGTCGCATTCATAAAAATCGTTAGATTGTAGACCTTTTTGACACTATGATGCAAGTATTTTTAATTTACTTGATAAGCTTTAACGCTTTACAAGTCGAATGATTTGGGTTATAAGACTAGTAATCTAAAAAAAAACTGCCTGTCTGTGTCGGGCATAAACAAATTTTTAAAGCTTTCCATTCGATCGATGACTAATGAATTGTTTTTGTGATATACTATTAATAAAGGTGTTGTTTTCAAAACAATCAGAACATTAGGAATAAGTCGCGGTTAAAAAGAACAATCAAGTCATTCAATATTTTAAAAAACCAAGAAATATATTTCATAAATACAATACAAAGAATATAAAACATATAGAGCAGACAATTCGCTCAATTTAAGGGGAGATTTTTTTGTAGAGAAATCCAAGAGGAAATTATGGGTAAATCCAACAACAATTGTGTGTAATCTCGAATAACCAATCACACAATTTATTGTTGTTAAGAGGCACAACACATAAATTGAGCGTTCTGTCCAGTCTAAACATTTTAAAAGTCTTTAAACAATACCATGTTCCAACCTTTCAGCGAAGGTTCAATTTGAGTAAGCTGACAAACAGCACATGAGTGGCGTATAGCCAAAAGACTTTGATTGCGTTAGTTGTATACTTTCTATTGTAACTACCTTATGATTAAACTATCTGCTAACTGGCATTAAATTGTGGTCTGGTCATAAGATCACAAGGGAGATGACGTTTGAGTTTAATTCAGAACTCTTTGTACATAAGCGCCTCTGCATGTGGGTATGAGCCTGTCATTGTAGCGACTGCTGTATAAATTAATTTTGTCGTTGTGAATTGCAGAATTGCGAACGTACCTCGGGGCATTCGTGATAACCAAGCAATGCTTTATTCTGCAGAATTTGAACTTTATTTATACTCGATGCACAGGCAGTGCCCCAGAGTTGGATACCATAGGTCCACTATTGTACGGTATATTAGTAGAAACAATCTTAAGTGATATGTTTATTTAGATTCTGAAGGTGAAAAATAGCTAAACTGGTAATTTTGGTTTATCAATTTGTACCAGAGCCAAAAAGCTAAGCCATGGAAAGGGCTCCTATCAAAAAAAGTACTGCAGAATGTTTAAAAAATCATGTTGGCCCAAAAGTACTAATTCTTTTGAATATATGTAAGATCAGAATTCAATAAACAATGACTATTATTCAGACATACAAACTGTTGAACAAAGTAAAGCCAAAAATGAGGGAAACATTAAGCACATATCAAAATAAAGGTGAGACAATGATCGGCTTTACACCACACTGAAATCATAGTCTGTAAACTACTACCTCATTCTCCTTATAGTTAACATATGAATCGTTCTGACTTGGTCGACTTATAAAGGCATTACTTGATAAAGAAGGTTATTAAGTGAACGAAGTGATCAACGAAAAATGTGTGAAACATTAAGTTGAAAATATTCATGGACCATATATAAAAAATCTTAATTATCCTTGGGACAAATGTGTTTATATTGATGATGAGGATTATGTTGAGAATTTGTAAAAGTCCAATTTTGTAAAAATATACAAATTTTGTCTATAACATTTTTTCCTTTCATGTCTGATAGAATCTCTTACCACATCAATTATTGTAAACATTCATTTTTTCAGATCTTAATTGCTTAATTTGATTTTGGTGAAATCTTACTACCCTAGTGATTTTCTTAAACTTTGGCCACAATAATACGTACATGTTGTAAGCTCATTAAAATACGACTATAATTACTAAAACTCTTTCAGATACTTATGTATGTTGACCCACAGTCAGCCAAAGCACACTTTTCCATTAAAAAATAAACTCAATAAACATAAAAAAAATATTAGATCAGGAAACTAAGAAAAACTGTTTATGTTTTTTCACTGTTTTTAAGCAAAATAAAACAAAGAATAACATAAACATAGACTTTTTTGTGATCTGTGTTGGGTTATTATTCTTTTGTGATGGAAGACCATAAAGTCCAAAAATTTCTTAAGAGCAGGAAGCGTATACAAGTGCCAAGAAAAAGTGTGAAAAGTAAATATCAACGACACCTACGCAATTAACAGCTTAGCAAGAAGCATGGAGCTCATGGCTCTTTGGCACACTGGCATGGATCACGATCACATTGAACAAGATGCGGGCCAAGATAAAGAATTGAATTCGTTACAAAGAGAATTGGGCTAAGTTGTATTATATGGTACTCGTATGTGTATATGCAGCAAGTGACGCAATGGGCGCGTGCAAATGCGATTATAAGTATATAAACAAATATAAAATAAATATACACCCAGATAGGTACATACTTATATCTTTTATAGTACATGGCTATGGATAGACAAAGATGACCACGATTGAAGGCCACAAGGTAATGCGTACTCTGAACTCAAAAAATGGACAAATGATAGAACAGCTGCAGAAGATGATGATGATGATGTTTATTATCTTTGGCTTTTGTTCTACAATAATATTTATGTAAAGAAGAATGAGTATGTAGTACTTACTTTTCATCCTTATCGTATTTGGGAAACGTCACATTCTCCAGCAGCACTGACGATTCGCTCTGCGGCTCCGCGGAGATGCCCTGCGCGCGCTGCCGTTGGAACGTTTGACCAGACTTACGTGTAGCGCCGGTGGCTGCTCCTGGACCCGCTCCAG
This sequence comes from Amiota communis, assembly GCA_037043315.1. Taxonomy (NCBI): domain Eukaryota; kingdom Metazoa; phylum Arthropoda; class Insecta; order Diptera; family Drosophilidae; genus Amiota; species Amiota communis. The sequence continues at coordinate 150,317 of JBAMAV010000758.1, read as the reverse complement.
CAAGACCAGCAACACTTTTGCGACTAAATGGAAACACACTTTGGAATTTATCCAGATGTGATTTAAGTTCAGCAATTTCGGTATCCTTAAATTGTAGGGCACGCTGCATTTCTTGGATTTTAAACTCTTTCGCTTGGATGATTTGCAGGAAACGTTCTTCCTGTTGCGTACATGGCACATATGTATTACTTATACCCAAACTATGAGTTGTGCCTGTCGGATCTAGCGGTAGCGACGGCGCCGGGCCAACAGGCGTGCCCGCAGGCGAAGCGCCGCTGCTGGAGATGCGTAGGCCTTGCATCTGATCGGCGAGCAGCGTTTGTGACGTAGGACTACTAAGCGTATGTACAGGTAACGACAAGGCGGTATTCAAGGGCAATCCCCCCAATTGTGGTAGAACGTTAACACCGACTCCAAGTCCGAGTGCTGTCGATGGATAGAGCGCAGGCGTTGGAGCAGCAAACAGACCTTGGGTCTGTGCTTGCATCTGCTGTAGTTGCTGATAGCGTTGTTGCAATTGCAACTCTTGCTGATGCAATAGATTGCGTGTCTGTAGATTAGGATCGTTTGTATTCAGTTGTTGCCCTATCAGACCTGTAGGTGGTGTTCCATAAATCAGAGTATGCGTTAGTACATCTGTTGGTGTTTGTTGCGGTTGTAATTGCTGCAAATGTTGTTGCGGCGGTAAAGGTCTGTGATCAAGGCCAAAATTACCTTGTATAGGTATCGGTGCGTAGCTGGGTGACAGATTACTATGTGTGTTTGGATTTATTAAATTACTATTCGCGATAACGCCAGCGTTATTAGCACTGTTAGCGGCGGCGGTAGCTGCGACGATGTTCACCAGACCCAGTTCGGGCTGAAACTGATAGTTCCCATTCGGTTCCTCCTGCATGCTGATGGTTCTTCTCAACGTAAACGCGCGATATTTCGTTAACGTACGTTCGTTTGCTGCAGCGACGACAGCGCTCGGAGAGTCAACGCTGCTGTGACGTCGAAAGTGATGGGTCTGTCCGAATGTAGCGATAAGCGCGATGGCAGCGTTTGTGGCGGCGACACTCGGCGAAGCGTGTAACTCGGATGCTATTCTTGTTCGGCCGCCAAGTGTTGTGGTTGTTGTAGTTGTTGCTCTGGTTATTCTTTGCTCACTTTTATGTTTTCGTTCAGTTCGCCTATGGCTATTGCCTCCTAAATGTCTCGCAATATCAACAAGATCTATATGTGGATCAAGTGTATGTGTTGGATTACTACTCCAGGTGCTATGCTCGGCATTTGGTGAAGGATTTGCTTGACTTTTACTTGATATATCGGTTACTACTACTGGTGACGACGAATGGAATTGAAGTGCACTGCGATCATAATTCAATGTCGTTGCCGTAGTTATAGTGGGTAATGAAGTTGTGCTTTCACTTAGGAACAGTTGGGGTACATTAGTTGTTATTGGTGTTTCTGTTGACGGAACTCCTTCTACAGTTGTATTGGAATTATTGGCTGGCCTCTTCGTTGCGAAGCACAGCCGATCAAAGCAAAAACGCATTCAAGCGTTTTTCTTCTAAAACCTCGTCGCAAACAAACAATTTGAACCCGTTGACAGCCCTGGAAAGATAATAAAAAACAAAACACAAAATATAAAAAATATGTAAATAATGAAATTCGGCTAAGTTGAATCATTTTAATCTAAAAACAAATTGCAAAAAAACTGATAATCTAATTGCCGGCATTGGCGTCATTCGAACTGATTTATGACCCCCCAATGGCGCTTAACCTAATTCCTTATATGTTTGTACAACTTTTCAACAACTCAACTGACTATCAGTCTGTCTCTCTGCCGGCCTGGTCTTTCTGATATACAAAACTCCAGTCACGTTTTACATAAAATACAATAATGAAATACAAATTAATAGAAAAAATCAAGCAACATTATTATAACCTTTTGTTCTACACGATTATTATTACGCAAAACTAATTTTCCCTCCAAAACAAAACACAATCGGAACAATAACATTAACATTTAGATATCTACATACATAATATACTACATATATTGTATAAAAAGGTCGCTTTTGCATACAATAACATTTTATGTCTTACCAAACATAGACCGATATGATATGATAATATATTGTACAATAACAATTGTACAAATTTAACATTGTAAAGTGAGAACTCTTACATTTCCGTATAAAATTTATTATCTTTGAATGACAACTTTGTTTTGTACCGTTGCTAATTAAAATACTTTTGGTTAAGAATTTATTGATGTTACAAACCTATTTGATCTATGATCATATCATCAATGATATAAAATTGCAACCTTTAAATAAAAGGTCAATACTAAAATACAATCGATGTAACAAGGAAGTCGGGTAGCACTTAGTTACGCTTTTTGGTTTTCTAGGTAATAAGATGGTGAATGAGTATGCTAGAAAGGGATTCGAGTTGTAAGTTTCTCTCACAGTTATTGATTATCGCAGACTTCTACAGGATATCCTTCCAGACCTAGAAGGGAACACATGGAGCTGGCCTACAATGGGTATGTAACGTCACCAGGACACTCTTGCCTAGCTACCAACTGAACCGTAGCTCTCGAGTTTTCACTCTTTAACATCGTTATGATTCGAATGATGACAATGTATTCCTCCATCAAGACTTCTGTCACAGCTGTGAAGATGTGACTGCCCCGGAAAACCTTTCTTCGATGATGTGTGTAGTTTATCAAAATTGTTACTGATGGTGTTGGCTCTGTTCATCGATTCTACGGATTGGTTCCAGAAGCAGAGTGTCTATGTCCAACTATGGATACCGTACCATCAACTTCCCGAAACCCTTCCTCCTCCTTCCCCCTCTAGATTCAGACATCACAATGTGCCGATTTTTCCATCTTTGATTTTTGTCTATTCCAAATGGATCTCTATAAAATTTTGTGAGAAAAACAAAATTAAGTGCGCGGACCCATTTTGAATGTTGACTGTGGCATATGGTGAAACTACCTTGGACCAAAGCAACGTTTAACGGAGGTACAAAATGGTCTCAGAGGGCTGAGAAGATGTGAACGACGAAGAGGTTGCCGGACGCCCCAGCTCGTCAACAACAGACAAAATAGTATTGGCCAATCGTCTAATCACCGTTAGAGAAGTTGCTGAGGACCTAAACATATCGATTGGCTGGTGCCATTCGATTTTAACCAATGATTCGGGCATGAGACGGGTCGCCGCGAAATCCGTACCAAAATTGTTCAATTTCGACCAAAAACATTGCTCATTGTTAGACTCGGTCCGCAACGAACCAAATTTGCTCCAGAGGTTCACAACTGGTAAAGTTTAATCATCTCAATAGAAGCTGCCGGATGAGTCAAGATCGAAAAAACTATAAATCGAAGACGAGCCAAAAAACACGTCCAAGCAAAACAGCTGTCAAAAATTAACAAAACATTCAAAATGACCAACCTAGTCAGCATAAGTGAGGGACATGAGTACCAACATAATGCCACGAAAAAATCAAAAAACGGATATATGTACGTAGCTCGCTTAAATTCAAAATTAGCAATACTTTTTCAACAAAGCTCGTATATTTTACAACAATTGAGCGGTTTAGAATACCTCATTCCACTTCTGTACAATATTGTGCATTATTGGGATTTATGTAATATTCCATTTAATGAACCATTTCTTGACTCCAGACCACAGTTGTGTTAGAGCAACCCAGCGTCCTACATAGCATACAAATAATACTTACGATCCAGTAATTGTACTGGACCCCGATGTTAACATCCGAACAGAATTATGCCCATCTAACAACGGCCCAGGATGGAGTTGTGAACCACTCTGTTGGGACAGTGGCGGACAATTCATTATTTATTGAATCTCCACTACAACATAACATAATCCCCTACCTACTCAACACTTTCCTAACCGATTCCTGAGACCAATGATGTTCCCAGCCGCGGGTGCTCCCTACCTTCCATGAAACAGCACTTGTGCCAGTTCCCTATCACACGATCCAGGCTACTACAGCCTAATCAGACATCTTTGATTAACTAATTGATCTGACTCAATCTCAATCGCTTTGACTATCTTACTGATATTACTTATAAATACTGTCTTAATCTCTTTTGACTAACTTATTAACTATCTTTATTGCTAAATACTGTCTACTTCTTGTAGAACATTGATCTCATAGTAAGCACCGATAACCATTAAGTTAGAAGTTGTAGGACATTAATGGTATAACAAGCGCTCCTCTTCTCCTTCTATTCTTTTAACAACACCAATCTCTGTCATTGAAAGAAACCTGTTATGGATTACCCTAAACAAGTCTTTACAGGTGGTATGAATTTACTGTACTCAATTTTGAAATTCATTTATAATATAAGTACATATGTTTTCAATATTTAACTCTAAGGCACTAACATATGACCTTACAAAACATACCCAAAAAAGGTTAATAAATCAATTCGCCATAAACAAACATAAATATAATAATAAATACACAATAAGAATAAAAAATACAAAAATTAAATAGAAACGAAATATTGTAAATAAATAAAAATAATAATAATAAAAAAAAATGAACCACTCCCATATGTCTCAAAGCGTTAACATTCTTCTATGTGTTGCTTAGTAATTTGTTCTTCAAACTATTGTACATACAAGAACCAATAACACCAACCATAAAATTGCCCATGGCGTCTTCTTAGCATATTTCCTTTTGTTAAGAGTTTCTTAATTGTTTTTATGTCATAAAAATCATGATTTTAATGTAGAAAAAAATTTATTAATAAAAAATTATAATACAAACAAATTACACAAATTCAAATTAAATTAACATTTAAATGATTGTAAATGAGAAATAAAATACACGATTTATGTCAATAATTACAGACAGATATGTATTTATGTATAAACCTTCATTACCAACCAACCGAACCAAACAACAAAAACAAGTTAAATTACAGAATACAAAAACACACACACTTTAAAACGCACATTGACAGCGCGTTGATGGTGGCAATTATTCCGGGTAATCACTAGAAAATTTAAATTAACACAAAAATGTTCTCAAATTAGAAAAATAAAAAATACAAGTATAAAAATAAAAATATTTTTAAACAATAAACAAAGTCCTCCACAACAACATATGAATAACTCACACTCGACACTCAACACTTAACACACACACAAAAACAAAACACAAAAATATAAACAATGTTTTTTTTGTTTTATTAATAAAACTGTCAGAAATATTCTAAATTTATTTCTGAAGCCCACTCAATATGTAGATTCTTCTACATATTCTTTTTAATATGTTTCAATCATTTCGACAACAAAAATGTTTCAACATGATGTTGATTGTCATTTCTACATATTTCTATTGGCTTCTAATTGATTATTAATATGAACAACAAATGACTATGAAGGAATTCATTTCAAATTATGTATACCATTTGGTTTTTTTATATATGCACGACGTATGAGTAATTTTTGTTAAAATTTCATTTATCAAAGGGATGCCAACTTAACAGTATCATATCAATTTAAACGAGTTTCCAATCAATTGAACAAAATTTAAGATAAATTATTCTTCATTCAAATGCAAGTGCAATGATTTTCGGGCCAAACGAGGGTATTAGCATCATCTGATCTCTGATCGTTACGATCGGATCGTTGTACGTTCATTCATTTTTAAACTTAATTCAAACGCTGCTGATAACCGACTTTAAAATACTCGAATTTCAAAGTTGCCAAGCATGTGCAGTATTTATAAAGTTCAAGCAAATCTCGTTTGAATTTGATTTGTATACACACTTCATATGAGAAGGGAAGGTATAAATAGTTTAGAGTGATGTTTGTAATCGAGTATCGGAGATCGTTTGTAATATGGACGTGCATCGCAAGGGGAATCTGTTTAGATTGGTCCGTCCGTCTGTATATCAATTAATATTTGGAGTTTTGCAAATGAAACTTAGTAAATTTTTCCTTTTTCTAACAAATAAACCAAATAATGGAATTCATACAAGTTGCATAGTTTGGAAAATAGCGAACAGAGTTTTGAAAATATTCTCTCTTCATGACTTATTCAAATCATATGTTGCAGATATGACAGTCCAACTATTGACATACACATATTGTTGATCTATATCATGCAAACTATAGATATTTTTCACATTTTTAAACTTCGATTCTCTAAATTGTAGCGGAAGTTAGGAAACGGCCGTACCACCATGAGGTTTCCACCTTGTTGCAATGCCACCTTGTCGTGGTCAGGAGGCGGAGTGCGATGCTGTTGATAGCGTAGGCTATCAGTCTCCCATGCCGGTAAGGTCGAAGATGAACACTAAAGCTATGAACAGTCAAAACCAGGCATCACAATGGGCTGAATCTGAATCAATTTAGGCAGCCTTTCTATCCTATCCTTCCTATCCTATTCTACCCTATCTTCCAGTTTTCCAACCAAAGAAATCAAAAGAAAACAACTGATTTAAATATCGAAATCCATGACAAAAATTTATTAACACAAAAATATTTACTTTGTGTATTGTCTGTGAGTTTTGGTAAGACCAAAATAAACAATTTTCACTTTATTTCTGTTTATTTGATTTTAACACTTGCGTATAATCTTGTACTATAAATATTACTTAATTGGGTCTTCAGCGGGGGCCAAAACACGAATATTAATTGATTAAAATATTATATTTGAATTTTAGTTGAGATAAAATGATGTTGTATTTCCGGTTTTCACAAAAATTTTGGCGTGGTCAAGTCATGAATCTTCTCACTTACTATTTGAATCACATTTTATGTTTTACATTGACACAGGTGTCGGGACATTTTTAATTGGCAAAGAATTGAGTAATTTTATACTGATGAAAATAAAGAGATAAATTGAAAATTTATCTATGTCCATTCACAACTTTATATGGTAAACACTCGTATTAAAAAAAACTCGATTGACTACTGTATAATTATTTGTACAATATTGTAAACGAAACATATTAAAATTTGTGCATAACTTAACAACAATACAATTACCCCCTTGAGGGGTTGTCACATTGTCATGCTATTGGCTATCGCTACGATCTCTCATGTCGGTAAGATTGAAGGCAAACACTGAAGCTTAGAGCAGTTCAAATCAAGCATCACAATAGGATTTTTTTAGAAGTCTTATTTAAACATTATTTGCACAAAATAGCATAAAATATTTCTATATTCTATTCTAGTTAATTATCTGCTATACAATTAAATGGCAAACATAGAATTTGTGAAGCCTTTCCTGTTTATACTATTGAACCGATATTTAGACAAAAAAAAAAAAAAAAATACCAGTTGAAAGGTATTCTTCGCAAGATGTATCTCAATTTTATCAAAGTTGGTTTAGTGGTTTAGGTAAGAAAAGGTGTTAAAAATAACCGCTTTCCAACAACAACAACAACAACAACACACAGCCATTGATGTTGTGAATGCATTAGAATGAGATAATAAATAGGTTTGTGTGCCTCTCTCTTCTGTTCTATTGCTGTACGCTCATTGGTTGTGTGAAGCCGTGTTATATAGTTTTCGCAAAGAGCACTGTTTATAGAATGCGGTCGATTGTGTCGGCATGGTATGCGTCTAGTAATAATAAACGTTAATTACGCAGAGAAATAATTATTAAATTCTTTCTTTAGTTTGGGTGGGGACTTTTCAGCCTTCGCCGTGTTGGATTTTTGGGCAAGAATATTAGGATGACTTTCAATGTGCTGACTGAAATTAATTTAAATTATCAATGAATGCAGATGGTAACCATCGGGCTCCCGTGATTTGTCTCAGAACCTTGTTTTGGAAAACCTTAATTTTGTTTATGTTGATCGCAGCTGTGATGTTCGAAATTTGTATGGCAAGCTGGTCAAGTTGGCAAAATAAGCTGTGAAACTTCCAATGTGAGAAACACCTTATCACTCCTATCCTAACCTCAATTTTATATATCTTCTCTATATTTGAAGGTTTAGTTTCTCTTTCAGACAAAATACCATATACTCATCATGCCATGGAGTTCAATTACATACTTATGTTTTTGCTTTAGCCTCACAGATTTCATTTTACTTGTTTATTTTAGGTAAAATCATAGATTAGATATACAGATAATATATCTATGTTACAATATATGAACATATGCTTAACTCCATGGAATTGAGTATAAAAAGTGTGATATGAAAGAATAATAATACGCATATATTTCATATAAGTATAGATAAAAACGATATTGTTAGTAACAAGTTGTAAAGACTTGCTAGGGATAACAAAAGCAAGATTCTTCAAAAAACGAACAAAAAAAAGGAAGGAAAGTAAATATGAACGCCCGACCTAGTCGGTATTCAGTGAGCAAGTCAACAAGTAGAGAGGAAAGTACTTATAAAGACAGAAATATGTATTTTTCATTAATTTGTAAGTTATTTGAGAAATGGACAGCACAACAAACCACAATAAGACAGAAAAGTGCACAGGTACGGGAGTCGAATAGACTGCTTAGACACAAATGTCCTAAACATAATTTATGATAAATAAGGATACAATATAAGTACATACATACATATTTTATAATCTGGAGAAAGTTTAGTATATTTCAAATGAATATTGTTTAAAGTACAAAATTTGCTGATAGGAACTTTATTATTCAAAACTATTAATAAAAAGTAATAGAAGTAGTTTACAATAGTATCTATAATGACAATAATTTAGTTTCCCCCAAATTACAACAAAAAACAATACAATATTCAATGAAAATTTATGTTTTAGTTGCCTTTAGAAATACAATAAGAGCAAATCATTTAAAATGCTCATAAATAACCAAATCAATTGGAACTCATTATTATTGCTGTCAAAACTTTAAATAAAATCAACTGACAACTTCTTGACAGAGGCTCAAAACAGACAAGCACCTTCAACTAAGAAACACATCTTGAGAGTCTGTCAATGATAAATCGGCTTTTCTGATCAAAACAAATACAAACAAACATTGATCTACTATACAAACTATTGGATCGATCGATTGATTGATTGATTTGTCGCAATTCGTAATGCAATAAATAGAAACAAAATGTCTGACACACAAAAACAATTTAATGAAGTCCACAAAATTTTGAAAAATACATACATCTATTGTATTGTAATAAAACAAAATAAAGGAGGAAAAGCCTAAACTATTTTGCTTAGTTGATCTAGTTGAATTGTGTTGAGTGAGTTTAGCTTAGGAAAATAAATTGAGACATCAATTGAAAGTTATGCCATCAACAACGACGATCAGACAATCAGAAAATCATGATGATGATCACCATATGTGGAGAGAAATATTTCGCTGTTTAAATTTTTGTTTTTATCATACATACTATACTGATGATATATATAGAAATGCTATAATTATAACTTTCAATAATTGTCAACTATTTAATGAACTGAAATGCTCGATGAAGACAATTAAAGCGCTTCCTCAACTTGCGACTTAAATCGAACAGAAAATAAATTTCAAGTGAATTAAATGATCAGATCGAGTGGATGAATACATATACATACATACTATATATTCACTAGTGCATACCGGATTTATTCACTTTTATTCATTAAATATTTTTAAGGCAACAAAAATAAAATAAAACAAAAATTTAAGTTTACAAAGAAAAAAATAAAAACCACAAAAATTAAGGGAAAAAATAAAGAATTTATTATAAAAATGCATTAAATTAAAGTTGACAAAATATAAATTGCTGGGATTATTGGAATATGGCCAAAATGTGAAAGATCATTTATTTAATATGTACAATACTATTACATACAATTCATTGAATGAATTGAATTGAGTGATGAGTGAGATGAGTGTAAATTACATGGTTCAATTACCATGAACTTTTATTTCAATGTAATTAATGGTTAATTACAAATAATTTTGGGGAATTTATACAGTCGATTGTTTTTAATGGATATTATAATAAAAACATGGTGTTAACAAGAAAAGCCCATCTCCATTGAATGCCTAAAAAAACTAATGTAAACTAAATATTTTTTAATCAATTTACAAATGTTCATTAGTCCCGGTAACACGTTCATTGATAGATAGATCGATCGATCGTTCGATCGCTTCAAGTTAGTTACTAAGTATGCGGTGAGCAAGTGAACAAAAAATGTACCTACAAAGGCAATCGATCGTCCGATAATATCATATAAGCCACCGCCTGTCTGTTGGCTGCTTAGTTTACCATTTATTTTTTTTATTTTTCGAATTTGTAGTTTAAGTTACTCGGCATTAAATGTACTAACTCATGGTTTTAGTTGGCTATACGTTCATTTGTCGTTGGCCTTTTTTGTTCACTAAGTTAGTTAGTTCAGTTCAGTTTCGTTTTAGTTTATATGGTTTGACTAGGGGACACATATATAGCACATTAAAACTTTGGTATAGTATAAAGTATAAATATGCATGATTTTATGGCGAAAATTGGCATACACAAATCAATTGGCATGAAGCGCACGTTCGATCAATTAAAACCTTCTGTGACAGACATGGATGATGATGATGATGAGGGTGAGGGTGAAGAAACAAGTGCCAGCAAACAAAAAATAAAATAAAATAAATACAACAACAAGAAATATAAAGAGCGTGAAATGTGTAGCAGCAACAAAATGAAATGAAATTAGGTTAGACTGATATAGAATAATCGCTACAATGAAGGACAGGTTATTAAAATATTTTTAAAATTTATGAGATCAACAGAAATTGTCACTTTGTGCCAATATCCTTTTCATTTATGCACATACCCAAAAATAAAAGATATTCTAATTTTGAATTTTATTCAAAAGCCACCAGGTAAAATAAATATCATGTCGTGTTGACTTCTTCAAGATACTCTTATATTATCCACATTTATACATGAGTTTGGAATGTGTTAGACAAGACATGAGGTTACTTTTTATCAATTCAATATATTGCCACCAGAGGCGGCTTTTGCCTAAGGCCAATTAAGCCTGGGCCTAGGGAGGACAGATATTAGGGGCGGCATCTTGTGACAAAAACCACATAATATATGGTTATAAATGGTTACGTACTGCAGGTCTTCAAGAGATTTACCCAAACGTGAATATTGCTCTTCATTCGTTTTCTTGTTTTCTTGATGGGTGCTGAGAAAGGAGCGGCCAAGACTGTAAATCTGACACTGATTGCCACAATAATATTGTCTACTTAATACCTCATAGATGTTTTTTGAATATTATTCAGAACATCAGGCATGTGGCAGAAATCGAAGACGGTTTGTATGCCGATTGATTTCAATTTATCTGTAGTTGTGCTAGAAAACGCGGGGATTTAATTTTTTCAACTGAAATGTTGAATTCTTTAAATGCAGTTTACCGAGGAAAACAATAAGCTACAGTTGTTGGTATTTTATTTTTTTTTATAACTTCAAGTAAGGGACATTTTAACCAAACCGTATTTTTAAACCACAAAGATTTCAAAACCAACGAAAGCGATTTCTGGCACCAAAGAATAATAATTAGGTCTCTATGGGGTTGAAAGAGATTTCTGCCACATGCCAGAAAAATCAATTTTCTTTCTAGATTATGTTGGTATTATAAAGGTAGAACTAACACAACAAACACACATAGAAATATGAAGAACCTCAATCGATCACATCTCTTAAAACAGACATAAATCAACAGCACTTGATAAGAAGACACTATATCTCTTTTGAAATTGACATGGAAAACCTTTAAGTGCAGTTATATTTTTACTGGATTACTAATTGATCCATTGATCTTTAGTTTGCTCATATGTATAAAAATTCTAAATTATGAATTCAGAAAAAAAACTGACAAGTGAGTTACACTTGTTACATGAAACTGAGCCATAGTGTTATTTTAATAAAAAGGGTATTAGAAAAGTTCAAAGAATAAATCAAATAATATATTATAGATCGATATAAATTTATATCAGAGTTGCCTACATACCATAGTACTATGTACTAATACATACAATCTACATTCATAAGAAACAGGCCCCTAGAGTATCGATATGTATAAATACTATAGTAAATTAAATTGGACCCCACTACTACCCCAATCATTTCTTTAGAAATGATACGCCTTCTCTTCTTGCATTTACCATTGCTAATTTATCGAAGCTACTGGTATTTGTATCTTGTGTGTGTATGTGTGTGTGTGTGTGTGTGTGTGAGTGTTTGTGTTGTCACATGATTATACCACAAACAGGAGCTAACTGAATGTAACTGAGCTATGTACATACAACTACTGACGATCGATCTGACTGCAGTGGACGTCGATGAGCATGTATGTAATTTCATTTAAAACTTTTGCATGATTTTGTATATTAATTAAATGTTTTTCTGCACAATTTGACTTTGATGGAACATGCACATGCCACAACAACAGATCGGAGGAGTTTGTAACAGAGGACACAGATACATTATAATCACAACACAAAAAAAAAAAAATTTATATATACATGTAATATGAAAACTGGTGCTCACAAAGTAGTCTTCAATCATTTAAAATTACATACAAGTATGTAAGAACACCACAACAACAAGGAGAACAACAAGAAATTTCCATTGAAACTTATAATAAAAACACAAGGAAGGTTGCACAAGGAAGGAAGGAAGGAAGGAAGAATTTTATTTCCATGTTTTCTATTTTTCCAATTTTATATACCTTTAAGGTGCGTCTCGGATTCTTTGTTAACCCGCAGGTGAATCTGCGTAGATAAACTAAGGCAGTTCTGTGCTATGGGAAGCAACTTCAATAGAACTTGCTTTATAATCTAAACGAAATCACGCGACCGGCTTTAATACTTTTTATAATAATCTTAATTACTTAGTTTATGGCTCTCTATGGAGCATGTGAATATATATATATATTGTAGGATTATTAAATTTTTTTTTATATTTTCACTCGATTCTTATAACCACAACCAATTGGATCAGATCAACTGATCAAAAGTTAATTACTATTTTGTATGCGTCTATTTAGTATTATTCGAAGAAGACAACGACGACGACGACGACAACGATAAAAACAAAGAACGAAGTTAACTGGATGAGCGACGTTTGAGAACTGAGTTGGAGCAGCACATGTCGCCAAGAGTTGGATTGGAGATCGAGCGACCGAGCGAATGAATAAACGATCAAGCAACGATTGAAGCATCGACTTCACTGCTAACGTTGACTTTAGCAGCAACGTGTAAGTTTGACGACCGGGTTCCGGACCGGCATTTTGTCGTTTATTCGTTTTGCTGTTGTCTGTCGATAACACAATACACTCACATACTCGTAGTACAACTCATGTCGTTCGACAACAAACAAAATCGAACAAACACCAGAAGCGTCGTTTGGAAAAGCTGCGAAAGTCGCTGCTGCTAACGTCGACTGCATTGTATCAATGCATCGTTCGTTTAAATTAAAGTAGGAATTTGGCTGAAACCAGTTGATTACACGCACATACTACCATACAATACTTATAGTGACGCAGAGACCCAGACACAAGAGCTTGGTCGGTCCCGAGGCTCGATTTGCTTGTTTAAATATATAAAACAAAAAATATAAAAATTATATTCAAGAAAATAAAGTGATCTAATTGTTGGGTTACATGCGAACACACAAACACAAACAGAGAGTAGTTTAAGTAAAAAACTCATGGTATGTACGAGTACTACCAGGCATAAAGTGAAACAAAAAAACTGGTACCCTCACAATGTAGACTTTTGTAATTAGTTTCAAAAATATTTTCTAAATAAAAACAAAAATAAATTCTTAAATTCTTAAATAATGATTTTGAATAGTACAATATATGAGAAAATCTGATTAAAATCTTTGGCATTCATTGAATCAGATATGTAGCATTTCTACTCTTTAAACCAAAGGGAATAAAGAACACAATATTTCAAGTGAATTTTACAGATAAAATTGTATATATCAAAACTATATGGTAGTGTACAGTTAAAACTTAAATGATGTTTCTAAGTATACGAGTAATAAGCCACTCTCTCTAATTTATTGACAATAATCAACCATAAGCTTGTTGTTTAATTAAACAATGAATAATTATTATAAATAAAAAACAAAAGTAAGAATGATTTATATAATTAATAAACAATATTATGGAGTGTAAACAAAAGCAACCACAATTAATTGTGTGTCATAACAATTACATATATACATATAATACAATGATATCTATTCTAAGCCTTTTTCTGTCTGTCTGTGCACGCTAATCTCAGAAACGGCTTAACCTATGTAAATGCGGTTTTCACTGTTGTATTGAAGCAAGCTGTGTGTAACATTTAGCGTTTATTTTATCGAAATCGACGTACTTAATCAAAAGATATTCATATTTTTAATGCTGTTGCCTACTTTTTGGCTGATTTTCGAATGTGTTCTTCTTTTGCAGCGCAGCAACATTAAACAGCGGATGATTAGGAAAAAAGTTAACGTATGCCCCATGCGTACGAAGTCGTGGGCACAGCTAGTTCTATAATATACTTATTATTATTAACAATCAAAAACAAAAGAAAAATGCAAAAGTTTTCCATACAAACAAACACCAATAAAATGTCATTTTTAGTAATCGGGGAAAACTTCGGTGGAAACATATTATCTATTTGTTTGCATAACAACATATGGACGAAATAGGCCTAATCTATTCTTCTAGTCGCTCTACATTTACTCGTAAATACTTGACTCCAAAGCATGTTTCTTTGCATTACAATTATAATGACACATAAAACTATTTGAAAGGTATAAAAATTATCTTCTTATTTATATATTTTTATAGCAAACATCATATGACATATAACACATATTGTATTGTTATGGAGTGTTTATTATTTGTTTTTGGGAGAGAGTTAAAAGAGGGGTATCATGCCCACTAAATGTTATCAATATTAAAAGAATATTATTAGAATAGAAAAAGCATTCAATAAACAATGTACAATTGCAGAGAAAAGGTTATACACTCTGTATAGGTAAAAATGCCTGCCTAAACAGTTGGAATAAGCGAATTTAGAGAATAGTCCGTAATCCATATCACTATTATTAAGGCTTTTTGTTGAATTTTGTGTATCGTTATATGAAATAAATACGAGGGGTACTATGTATGTTTCGGGATCTGGCAACACTGATGATAATAGCTAAAATCTGGCAACATCATAACAAAGTTTGTCATTTTTTAGCATAAAGGTGCTCACAACATTTTGATGTACAAGTGCTATTCGTTTCGTTTACAGTGAGTTAAGAAAATCAATTTGGCCAAAAAATGGAAATTTCAAAAGAAGGTTTTCTTTAGATAAGTTTTCACAACTCAACAAGAATGTGTCGATGAACTCAGTTCTTTGTACGGCGATAAAGCACCATCAAAAAACACAGTATTTTGAAGTCAATCGTGGTCGTAATTCGGTTGCCGACGAATTCCGTGAAGGTCGTCCAAAATCGGCGCCGAAGAAGCAGTTGCAGCGTTCAAAAACCATGGTTTGGGAGTGTCTCAAGAGAAATGGAAAAACTGCTATGACAAATGGTTTGAATGAATGCCAAACGGCATTGATCATCATGGTGAATATTTTGAAAAACAATAAAGCCGTTTTCATTTAAAAATGTTTGTTATTATTTGCTATTCCCGAAATATTGTATAAATAGTACTCATCGTATAATTATTTGCGAATCTTGAATAACAATTGTGTTAGTGCTAAGGCTGCAGCCCTACTGAGTATTAAAAGACTATTGAAGTCACTTTGCATATATTAATAAATATCGATATTTAACCCTCGGTATATCGAATCAATCTGATATAATCGAACCATCAGATACCGAATACTTATTATCAATACACTTTATTCGATATATCGTACCGAATACTCTCGAAAACTTACCGATCACTTTGGAAACTTTTAATACCCCAGAATGCAAAGACGAAATTAAAAGATAACCCGAAAATTAGAGACGAAGGGAAGTCTGTATCTAACGACTACTTTACAGAGTTTTGGTAATCAAGAAGCTGATGCAGTTGCGTGTTGTGGAAACATGTAGAAAGCATAGCATCGTATGCAGTTAGGCCTTTACTATTTGAATACAAATTTCCATTATCTTAGATCAATCAATATCAAGCCAAAAATATCAATCACCGCTCCAATCACTCAATCTCCGCCACACACTATCAATCATGCTTGGATCAAACCAAACTTATCGATATCGTTCTGTTCTTGATTGATTTAAGTATGATTGACAATAAATGGGTCCTATAAGCCTATAAAATGGGTTGGCAATGTAATCAAACACAAATTACATACGATATATCGAAAATATTATTCCAATATGATATATTGAAACTCTATATCGATATACAGTTTTAAATGAACATCCCTTATTTGTATGGACTAGCGAAAAGAACACTGACAAGATCAGACGATAGTCAAAACTATATTCTAACTTACAAATAGATTAAAAAGTCATATTTTCATCCTTCTTATTTCGAATTTCTTACTTCATTACAAATATTTTATGACTTTGTGTATTGCTGTTGTTCCTTGAAAGATCATTGTTTTTTCTTTTCTCCCATTTGGTTCGGAATAAACAAACTCACTTAGATTACCTGCAGCAAATCTCAACATTCATTCTAAAATGATCTTAATAGATTAAAAAAGTTTAACAGTTGCCATTCTTTTTATTTCTGTCTAAACTTTGTGAGACCTTCTTCTTTACCCTAATTATCTAGTAAAATGTGTTTTCTTTATAGTATGAGTAATAGCATATATCCAATGTACTCAATAAGTTTCAGTAAAGTGCACAAGGTACATTGTAATAATGGGAATTATGATAAAATAACTGTGCACATGGCATGCCATAATTAGTTGTTAGTACAATTTTATATAAAAAATAAACAAAACTTTTGTTTGCTTTAAATAATACTCGTATATAAAATTGAGGGATAACAAATGAATCAACACGATTCGGAATAGAAAATGCTAAATAAGTGTTTGACTGAGTGAATGCAGCACGCAAATTGTTCTCTCTCATGTCATGCTCATCAATAATCAGTAGTAGTAGACCCATTTAAACTTGGGGGCTTTGAAGGCAAAATGATGGAATGGATGGAGTGGAGGAAAAAAGAGACGAGACGAGACAAGACGAGACAAGATATGGGAATCAATATTTAATAATGACATTGGCGACACCACTTTGCCACTGATAACAATAAAATTGTTGATATTGTATTTTTATTTTACATTTTTTGTTGTAGTTGTTGTTTCACTGAAAGTAAATAATTATTTAATTGACGTAATCGAATCGAAGTGAAATAACAACAACAACAACAACAACAACAACAACAACATCAACCACATCAACAACTAATTAAGGTTAGGTGGGCGGTAATTTCGGTAACGAGAAGGCTATTTTAAGGGCGAAATTGGAATTGAACGAACTAATGAAATGCATATGATAATGATATTGTATTTATTATTAGATGCAAATTGTATTCATAATGGAATCTCTGATATGAAGTCTATCATTATTGATGGTGTAGTATAGCATTTTGGTTGAGATGAATGAACTTTGTTTGTTGATTTCTACTCGTAATTGTCAGCCCAGGGCCTAAAAAATGCCAAAAAGTGTTTTATAATCCCAAACCAAAAATATGATTCAGATGATAAAGGGAGTCTTAATGTGGTACTGCACTAATGGTCCAAAGAACGAATGCTTTTGATCAAGACAACTGTGAAGATGAGGAAGAATCCGAAAGTAACCAACAACTACAATGTGACTGTCTTCCTATTCTTGGCAGAAAAACATGTCTTTTCGGGTAAGATTTCTTCGAAAATTTGGTCAGTTTGGCACTGATTTTGTGGTTTGGTTCCAATGGCTTACGACGACCTCTGAGATCAACTAAGGATACGCAACTGTCGACTTCTCTAACCGTCCTACCCCTAAATGCAGGCATCTCAATGCGCCGTAAGTCTTTTGCGGCGAGTAGACTGTATAACTTAATAAAACATTGTTCATAATAAAAATCATACACTTCATAGTTGCGAAAGGTCCTCATTTTGTATTGCTGTTGGTACGAAGCCTGACCAGAAGCTGTGTCTGGTAACACAGGTCCTTGAGCCCGATGTGGAGTTGCGCCATACAATCGGGTGCTGTGACCCACAGAGCAACAGATGTTTATGATAGGCTTCGTTCCTGACCAAGGAATGAATCATACGACCAAAATAAGTATAACTCTCATTTGGTACCTTCGGGGACGCTGATAGACGGTCAAACCTTGTGCTAGGCACCTTGGTTTTAAAACTTCTATGACAGGGGTACATGTAAAACCAACTCAACTTCATGTCCCGGGCCACTGAAGGGCTTATTCCTTCAGTGTTCTGCTTAATGTTTTATCAAAAGTATGATCTCATAATTTCCTTTGCTGTGGATTTCTAATCTTTTCATTTACCTAAGATGATCACTGATTGCTCCATCCATCCGCCTCAATCACGTAGTTATAATTCTATGTATTTTGCATTCTAAGAATGTGAATAAATGTTTACCTACTAATGAAATCCATGTTGACCGTGTTGTGTCTTTAAAACACATGCAACAAATGAACGTAGCACGACATGCAACGGTTTGCAACGATCACCTGTTTTTAATAAAAACAACATCAACCACAACAACATACAATATCATGATAACATAAAAATGCATAATATCCGACACAACATCACCAACAACTATATCAATTTCAACAACTATACGTAGTACGAGTACAAGAACAACATCAGCAATACCAGAAATCTGAAAAAGCAGCACAAAATAAAAAGCGACAACAAGTTTATCATGAAAACTTATTCAGCAAAAGCTCTTTTCAAGCTAGAGATGTGTAAGCAAAAAGACAATTTTTAAGATATTCAGCTGACAAAAATTTGAAGATTAAATTTTATATAGAAAGGAAAATTTCCAAATGCAATAAGATATTATTAAGAAATTCTTATAACAGATATAAGTATATTATATACATATATACTTTTTATGTTGCTTAGTGGCATATTTCTTAGAACACCAAAATGTGGAACAGGAAAATAAATGATAGTGGAATTTTCCACATTGTTCAAATTAATGGAAAATATGTGTTTATTCATCAAGACTCATATAAATAAAAACAAATAGAAAAAGAGAACCAGCTGTTTGTTTATACAAAAAGAATATGAGGGAGAATTTTCTTATATTTTTCTTAATTTTATGGATATTGCGATTGCGATTGCTCTTTCTCTCTCGCAAATATAAGCCAAGCAGATACTCTCACTCCATGATACAATATTGTATCATGCTCTCACTCTATTTCAATGTATTTGTGTCATGCTGCGTATACTTAATTTAGCCACGCATTTTTTTTTTAAAGCTTTTCAAATCTCTTAATTGTGGTAACCATTAAAAGAGATGTTCTCTTAATATTGTTATTTTGGTTTTTGTTTTGCCCAAAAAGCCTGAATAATATTTTCTCTTTATTTTTTTTTTCGTTTTATTATGACATTGAGTTGCATTGAGATCGTTTTGCTCTCTTTTTGTAGTAACTCACTCATTTATTTATTGGTAAACAACATGAGAAGAAAAAAAAGAGCCAATTATTTAATGCAAAATAAAGTCGCGTTTGTTGATGCCATCAAAAAGAAGGCCACCGACCACAACAAACAAAATGAAATAATCAAAATAAAAACAAAGTTGCAAAACAACACCGCAATAAATAAAGCTTAATAATCATATATGGTAAAAAGAAGTTAGATAAACAAAAAAAATGGAAACTCAAACTAAGTGCAGACCGAAGAAAATCAATCAACTTCACTTTGTACATAATTTTTATGCACATAAGTGGAGAGCTTAATAAATATAACGAATGAATAATTACATTAACAATATTATAAAGTGTGAACTCACTCGTATAATGTGAGATTTCATTCAATAAAGTGCAATAAACACAATTTAGCATTGAAGATAAAGATAAAATAAATAATTATCGTATTACACTTATATTTAGATATATGACACCCTATTTTATTCTGTATGCAATTGAAGTCTGTTGGAGATTATTCATAGAACGACTGAACAAATAAAATTGATCCTAATTGTTTATGAAGAATTGTGCATATGTATAGTAAAATACATAACATATGTATGAGTATATAAAATAATAAATTATACAAATTGTGTTTTAATTGTACCATTAATAATGCACTTGGCATTTACAACAAATGTGCAGTTTGCGTAGGTGTTGATGATTGAGAAGTTATTACGAGTATTTTATCCAATTCGTTTTGTTGGCCTTGAACTTGGTTGTGCGCTTTGGTGTTCGATAACAATTTCGATAATATCATACTTATTATTGCTTTTATAAACACTTAATACATTAAACATGTACTTATGAAGATTATCGAATTTTTGGACTTTAAACCAAGTCCAAGGTGTGGTTGTAAATTAATGAGACTGATGCTTCAAAGACTTGTAGCATGGAGTATTCTTCTCCCATTACCACACCTACTTATAAATACACAATGTGACAATTAAGTATAAATAAATAAATATTGTAGTTTAAAGATCTCTGGAACTACCGAAATCACAACAATCAGCTGACATTTGTTGATGTCTAGATTGTTGCTAGAAGACTAAAAATATGATGGGAGACCAGTTTCAGCCACACTCCCGAATAAAACAAAAGAAAATTGTGATTATGTACCACATGTCCACTATGATACACTAATAAGGATGGAAAAGAATGTGAATATAAGCAGAAAAACAATTCGACCCATTTTTCACGAGAATTTGGTCTAGAAGTCTAGTGCGAATTGTCCAGTCTATTCAATTCATAGTCACACACTTTAACGATTGACCATAGAAGCCAGAAATGATCGATACCTCTTCAAAACATTTGTTTCGGGGGATGAAATGGGGTGCTTTCATTATGAACCAGATATTAAGTTTCAAAATGGGGAATGGAAGTCATTTTGAAGTCGTCTTAATGACTTCCAAAGAGCTTCGATGAGTACTTGAAAGGCTATTCCACAAAACTAACTGTGTCTCTCCCTTCAAATGACTGTGACTCAATCACAGTTTAAAATCTGTGTCACTGTTTACCTCATCTCTAATTGTAAGTACTAGATCTATTTTTGTTTGTTTTCTAAATGATATTGAATTGCGTGACCTGGGCCGGAATCGAACCTTTGACGCGCGCCTGCTGTCACATATTGCATATTGTTTTCTAAACGCCTTAGCTCAATCAGCCAACGTCCAGTTATTTCATATGACTCTAGAATCATTCCTCAGGTGGATCATATTCGATACCTAGATCTGAACCTGGATAAGCGCCTTACTTGGCACACTCATGTGAAGATAGTCACTGCATGTTGCTATCAAAAGATGAAGAAATTGGACTGGCTACTGCGAGCGAAAAGTAAACTGTCACTAAACAACAAGTTGATGATTTATAAACAAGTTGTGGCCCCACCACCATTCATCATCAAAAAGTTGCAAGCAACTCATAACAAAGCCTTACGACGCATAACTGGTGCACCATGGTATGTAAGAAACACCATTCTATACCGTGACCTTAAGATGCTTACGGTGATTGAGGAAATAAATTCTTTCAGCAGCCGACACAATGATCGTCTGCTAAATCACCCGAATCCCATGGCAAGATGTCTTACACGAAACACCCCAATGATCTCCTTAATAGAAGATCATAATATTTTTTAGATGTCATGTTTTTTCTAAGCTCGTGTAAATTTCCTTTAGATGATACAAATGTATAAAAACCAACTCGGTTGCTTGGACATTAAATTAAAAAAAAAAATCTAAATGATATACTAAGTGTTTTAATAGAGCAACGAATTGTTATTAAATGGTATATGAAATTTGGAAAAGCCGCTATTGAAAGTTTATAACGTGCGTGATGTTTTAAGTGGTTCAAACATTTCCAAAATGGGCAAAAAAAATGGATAAGATCATTGAAAAATCGGCAATCTAATCCAGTCTAACTGTTGGTTTACTATAAATAAGATTGCTGAAACTATAGGAATTGATAAAGAGTGCTTCAAATTATCATAGTCAAAAAAAAATAAACTTGTTCTGAATTTAAACGACATGAGGCCCCAACTTCACCGTGAAACCTCCAGTCAAAATGAGGATGATTGGTTTTGTGTATGTTTTCTGAGTTCGTAAAGCTCAAAGAATTAATCAGCATATTGAGAACAAGTCATCATTATGACAACACCATGTCTCACAAAGCATTGTCTGTCAGTAGTGAATCATTTATTTTAATTGCCTGATTATAAAATAATCTTAAGGAATAAAAAGAAAATGCCTAGATTTTTACTCCCTCTCAGAGGGAGAGAGAGAATGATTTTATTTTTTGTTTTGGAAAAAGTATCTATAATATTTATAAGAAAGCTTTATTGCCTGACTTTAAAAAGAATTAAAGTAATTAAAAGAAATTTACTATGTAGAAAAATATATGTATGCATATCATATGAAAAAAAAAAACACCATTTAAGCTATCAGATTACACCCTTTTCATGAATGATAATAAATAATTGGCGACAGACATCATTTACGGATTTTTTATTTTTTTTATTTTATGGCGGCATTAAAAAATTATAAATAAATAGAAAAACAATTTAATCGCATTAGTGACAACAGTAACAACAACAACAATAACAATAACAACAATATGACAAACAAATATTATGCCTATATACATATAAACGAGTAGAAGTAAATAGATGATTATTCAAATAAAAACACGCAAATACTAAGTATATTGAGAGTCATTAAAATGAATATACATGCAATGCAAGTAGTGCGCCTTCACTTTGTATTCACCTCATCAACATCAAAGCCCTTGTAAAACCTTCTCGGACGACTTCATTTTATATACCCTTTACACATTTTATTGTGAATAGTATTAATTGAATGCTAAGAGGTTTGTGACATACAATATACTAATATCCCAGAGCATGTACATTGCACATACATATATAGTTGACACTAATCAAAAGAAGATTTTGCTTTTATACCATAGTGTGTTAAAATTTGAGATATCACTTTAAATTTGCCACCATTATTTTCCGGTTAGTGAACAACATTCCACACAACAAAGAAATCAATCGATATTTTGAAAAAGAAGTTGAATAACTTCTCGGAGAACAGGCGTGTATTGGCTACTAAGGTGATACGATCAAACTTCTTTTCGGGAATATCTTGAAGAGTAAAGTTTATCCGAGTAATCCGCAAACTGTTCTAACACTTCAAAGACTACATTATCGAGCAAATATCACTAATTAAAACATTATTAATCGAATAAGTTATTTAAAATTTTGTCAAAAGATTAACAGTCGCCGCTCGGGTATCAGAGGAGGTCACTTAAACGACACTCTTTTTCTTTATTAACCGGAACCAATTTACTTTAATTTCCAATTAAAATAAATAAAGATTTCAACACCCTTTATTATGATGGCACTTTAAAAGTGTCTTATTTTTTAGAGCTTCATACAACCATGAAATGAATAAGTGAATATAATGGCAATTGGATCAGAATCCATAATACGGGAATAAAAATTGTAATGGAGCTTGAATGTAATGTGTTGTCACACCCAATAGTCTCACTTGACCTGGCTTTTTTAGACATCAGGGTATTCCAATTTTGTCAAAACTCCTTGCAATGCAGACAAGACTTTAAATCAACACTTTGTCTTCAGGCTCAATTAAGGCTGCAGAGATGAGGTAGCTAAACAGTGACATAGTGATTCTAAGCTGTGATTGAGTCACAGTCATTTGAAGGGAGCGACACAGTTTACTTGATTGATTGTGTCTCACTTTGATTCAGTTGTTGTGATTACCAATCAACAGTTTAAACAAAATTAAACTGTGTCTCTCCCTTCAAATGACTGTGACTCAATCACAGTTTAGAATCACTGTGATTTTGAAATCACTGTTTAGCTTATTTCTAGAGGTTACAAGTTTCCGCCCTTCACTAGTCTAAATCCTACTAATTTATTTGTCCTCTGTTAAAAAGGCAGAAACCCACACTTTAATATGTGCTCACAAAACTGTTCAGGGATCTCATAGCATTGTCCTTTTGTCGAACTGTATATCAGAAACTATTTAATTGGACTCCATTTTGTCATTGACTACGTCGTAAAATGTTAGGGCTGGGATGAGTTTTGGATGAAAAACTCCGAAGGGTGGAGCCTTTTTAACCTTCTCAGGCAGTCATTTCTTGTAAGAGCAGAAGTAAGTGAACTGACATGCAAATTCAAAGCCTCATTGTATCGAATGATGATATTCCTAGGTCACGATGTATTGACATCGACCAAGGGGCACCCATAATGTTGAGAAGAGCTTTGTTCTCCAAGGGCTGGACACGGTTAATTGTTGCCTTTGCTGAATGTCCCCAGAGTTGAATGCCATAATTGTATGAAGGTACAACTATGGCCTTCGAAAAGAATTGTTTGTAGAAATTCGACTAATCTATCGATCGATATATGGAATTACCTGCCTAGGAAGGACTTTGTCAATTAATAATAGAATCATAGATAAAGTGTATCAAAGTTTTGTTGAGACCAAAATTACAAATTTTTCAATTTCTTTGTTTAAAATATTCGTTTCTTCCTCTTCTTAATTATGTATGGTATGTACGTGTACGTGTAGGTATAAATTTATTATTCACAGCGAATAGTTTCCATTTGATTTAATTTAAAGTAACTTTAAGGGCAAAGCAAATACGAAAATAAATACTACTTATAAAGAATATACGATTTTTGCTTGTTTTCATTAGGCATACTTAATTAAGTAGCTTAAAATAGAAATAGAAAAAATTTAAATTGAATTAATGAAATAATTAAAATTTACTCACATTTTGTTTGTTCTTTCGTGCAAATGTCCAAAGTTAAGAAGTTCAATAAAATCCGAAAGAAAAAACCGCTAAGCACGAAGTCTGCGAGATGGCGACGTGTTCAAATACAATACTTTCTAGCTTTCCTTGCTCCACTGATCTTCCACTCTCACACTGTTAAACGCACAAATACTCTTTATACTCTTTCTTGTGCTCTTTCCTTATTTTTATTTTTTTTAGGTACAAAAGCCGGCAATATTCAATGAGAGAAAGTACTTTTTTTTTGTGTGTTCTTTCTTTCTTTTGTTTTTGTGTGCCGTTACAAAATTCTGTGGTTTTTATTAATTTTAATATTCTTGTAACAATCTTCTTCTTCTTCTTAGTGTTCTTGTTGTTCTATTTTGTTTTTCTCTTGTTCACATTAAGCTCACCACACAACTTACAGCGAGCGATCGCTGAAGTAGAAAAATAAAAGAAAACGAAGAAGAGACAGAGAAGTAAGAAATAAGTCGCGATTGAGATAAATTCAAGTTAAAGAAGAAGAATAAAAAATACAGGAAATAAAAAATTAACAAAAATATGCAGGCGTTGTTGCTCTTGTACAATAGTTGTTATTATTATTATTATTAC
Source organism: Amiota communis (assembly GCA_037043315.1). Classification (NCBI taxonomy): domain Eukaryota; kingdom Metazoa; phylum Arthropoda; class Insecta; order Diptera; family Drosophilidae; genus Amiota; species Amiota communis. The sequence continues at coordinate 124,806 of JBAMAV010000758.1, read as the reverse complement.
TTATTTATTTGTTTCTCTGTTCTGTGTTCAGTTTTATTTAATAATTTTCTTGTTTGTTCTACTTCTTCATTTAGTCACGTTGTTCAGTTATAAAAATAGACACCAATTGACATTTTATTAATGCACTTTATTTTATTACAATATTTTTTATTTTATTTCTTTTATTGCCGTATATTTTATGGTTGATTTTAAAATTATTATTTATATATGTATGAAAGTATTTATTTTATTGTTTTTATTTCTTTATTGACACAAATAAAAATGTTCCTCTTTCTTAAAAGATCATAAAAATGCCGCAAAATATCTCAGACACACCGAAACAGAAATTAACTATCAACAACCACGTACAGCGAGCGAGTGTACGAGGAGCAACAAGTGACTGAAACAATCTCAAAAAAAAAATCACAAAAACAAAAAAGAACCGAAAAAAGAGCCGTTGCTACAAAAGCCACCTAAGCCAAGAGATGAGAGAGCGCGCCAACACACAACATACAATACGATTTGGGAGCATGAGAGCAAGCTCCACATAGTAGCAAGCAACAAGTGTGAGTGAGTGTGTATATCTGTTGCTATCATCACCTGCTGAGCGCATGATGGTAGTGATAGAGAGAGTGAGTGGCTCTCATTCTTGTTAAATTTTTATTGTTGTTCTAGTGGATTGTTGATGTGATATCTTGTTGTTGTTCTTCTTGTGCTCACTCAATTGAGCGTGGCGTAGTTAAAAAATGCAAAAAAGAAAAAAATAGCAAAAACAAATACACAAACTGAGAACAAATATTTTAATGTTGTTGTTTTTGTTACTAAAAATAACTCACAACAAAAATAACAAAATAACACAGCGACAGCGCAAAAAATTCAAAAATTTAAACCAACATCAACATCAGCACACACCAACTACCTCACTTATAATGGAACAATGAAAGACAGAAGAAACTACAGCAAATTAGAAAAATAAGAAAAACAAAACCAAATTGTTATTAAAATATGAGCAAACAAGCCAAACACAATCAACCTAGCCAAAGTATTTGGGAATAGGAACATTTTTTCAAACTACACACACACAGTGCATACAAGAAAAAAGTTGTTTTCAAATTAGCTTTGCTTCTTTTCGTGGTGGACTCTAACTGAATCTTTGTCTCTCTCTCTTCTGACCACTCGCTGGTATTGGTATTACTGTTGCTGGTACTGCTATACAATTGAATTGGATAAGGAAAGGTAAATTAAATGAACATGAATGTTTGTGTGTGTGTGTGTTTTGAGATGATAATGAAATCGAACGAACCAATAAATATGCATGGGATTATTCTTTGTTGTTTTGTTTTCACAATTTTTATGAAATACTAATTAAAAATGATAAGAAATATAATTGAAACATGATAAACGAATGGTCAAAATGATCATATGGCATTGATTGATATGACAGACAATGCCTGAAGAAACACAAAAGACAAAGAAGGAAAAATGGAAACTTTAACAAATTTTAAGAATGTATTGTTATACTTTTTACTATACGTATACGTAATCCAATTGTTCTCATAGTTAGTATACTCAAATTTCAGTTCACCTAGCAGAAGGAAGAGATCAATTGCATAGTCAAATAATAACTTGGATATATGCTACATCAAACACAATAGTACATTATTGCGACAAGTCGTAAGCGATTAACAGGTGCTGGATCAAGAAACACCTTATATAACGGAGGAAGGCAAGATTTTTGATCGAGGAAAGAGTACGAGAATATTGTAATATGGCAGTTGTTAAAGACAAGAATCCAGCCGATGGGTTGATAGCTCAAGCGAAATAATAGCTGAAATAGAATATGAAAAGAAAGTGTAATAAGACAAATGAAGATACATAGTATGGAAATGCTGAAGATTGTCTGTAACAAAAGGAGGCTGGCTCTATATTTAGGTAATGCAGGCCGCTCGTGATTGTTCGCGAGTTTACCCAGAAGCCTTAAGGCCCATTGTGATGCCTGATAAAAAGTAAATGGGTAGGTGGATTGTGAGGGGTTAGAGGTAATTCACTACTGTATAAGGTCGGTCCCAGAGATCACCCTCTTCCTCTAAAACCACCTGAGGAGTTCCCGAACAGAGCCAGGACCCCCAAAGGACCCAGCTCATCGAAAAAAGTTTTCCCGGGAAAATGAGTTTGTCTACTAAGAAGAGCAGGGCAATCGCAGAGAATGTGTTGGATGCTCTCCGGCTTCTCCTAATTTTCACAGCTGCGACAGAAGTCATGATATGGAACCTGCATCCTATAGGTCATTAGCCCGATAGTGCCAGGTAATAACACTCCCTTCATCGTCCGAATCCTTTACCTGTTGAAGTGTAGAAGCTGGGAGGTTCTCTTTGGTTGATAGTAACGCCAGAGTGTTCTAGCGACAGTGCAGCCAGTCTCATTTGCCTTCTTTTTGCCTGCAAGAAAGATCCCTGATTTTCGCTTCTAGGTCTAACAAATAAACTGCGTAAACCAAAACCATAAGAACATTAACATAAAATATCGACAATCAAGCAACTTAACCATATTGGACTAGAACATTTTTCATCAATAGATCATAAGTTTATTTGTCGATACTTCCTTACTATGCATTACAAATCTAAATGACAAACTGATAATACTGAGAGTATTTACAGTAAAATCTCCCGTTCCTATACAATTGTCCTGCCACGGGAGTTAACCGCCCACCGGTATGTATTTTGTTTTAGAAACATATATTGGGACTTAGAAATATGTGGGGCCACGAGAGATGAACGTCTTGGAGAGATGTCTGCGACTAGAGTTTTTACTGTATATTTATGATATTCTGATAACAAGTTTTTATGTTTGTATGTTAGTTAAAATTATTACATTTTTACACTTCGTTCACTTGGAAATAGAATATGGAAGGAAAGTGTAATAAGTCAAATGACAGATGGTGTGTTGGGGAAGGGAGGAAAGAAGAAACAGTTCACAATTGAATGCAATTCAAGCTTAACTGGAGATGCACTCTCTCTATTTTTCTCTCACTCAAGCTCTACTCATCTTCTTCTTTTCCAATCTTCATCTTCTTATTTAAACCACATTGAACATTGTGTTGTTTTTTTAGACTTTGCACGTCTGCGAAAGCTTTATTTTTATACACACTTGCTGCATTTATACGCTTCCGCGCGCACTTTTGACACGCTTACAGCTTCATTAATAAAGAAAAATAAAATTTATTATGCAGAAAAATCACAAAACTACAATAAATTGTTAAAAAACAACATCACCAGCTTAAAGTGGGGGACAAGGAGAGCAACACACACAACATGAGAGATGAGAGTAAAATAATAACGAGATCAACTTGTTTCTGTTATGTTTTTGTTTTATTAAAATGCGTCATTACATACACAAACATACACATACATTCTCTCTCTCTATCTCTATATTCTGAATAAAACGTGTCACCAAATTGACATTTCACAAAATTTTCTGCTTGTCAATCAAATTGAATGAATGACACACGTTATACAAAGAAAATTCTAATTGGAATTCTTTGTTATTCCTTAATTTCCAATAGGAATTTTTCCAAAAGACAATACTATAAACAAATGAAACAAACAAAATTTCACATGCTTTTGCTCTCAATTAAAACTTTAGGCTTTAATACACTCTCTCTCTTTATTGTTACAAGTGAGAGAGAAAGAGAGAGGGAGTGTGTGTATATGCGTGCTTTATGATAGAGAGAGTCACTAGTTTTAGTTGGTTTATTTTGTCACAAAAAAAATTATGCATGACAAAAATGCAATTTTAATACATAAATTATAATTTTTATCGCTCCGTTTTTATTTGTATTTTCTCTCTTTTTCGCTTATTTAAGTTACATTTTGCGCATTGCATTTCATTTCATTTTCAGTTTACACAAACACACAGTTCTTTATATAGTTTTTTTTTTCGATATTATCACAATCACTTGTTGCACATATGGCAAATAATAAAATTAATACCAAAATTACAACTAAAACATAAGACGGCCTAAATTTATGTGAAAAAAAAATGAAATAAAACTTTATAATTTTTACCGTTCGTAACCGACCGTCCGTAAGTATTGAAGAGCAGTGCGTCGCAGTTAACTCAAAATCAAAATGAAGCAAACAAATGTCACCAAAATTCGAATGCAATTTTTTTCATTTTCTTGTAACTCGTGTCTTATTAATGTTCTCTTAAGTAGCTTTACACGCCTCTTAAATCATTAAAGCTCTTTCTTTTAGTGTAACCAGACTGCTTTAATTTTTGATCATTTGAAGAGAGGAATTTCCGGCGGAACATCAGATGTTAGCATCTAGCAACATTTTGTAAAACAATGGTCATGCTTTTGCTAGTTGCCATAGCAACATATTTTTACATGCGCCATCTATGTTTAAACTTTCGTAAAGCGAAAGCACTTTGCAGACACATATCCATACTAAATTGTCTTATATTCAAGATAATTTGTTAGCACTTGGAACATTTCTTTATTGTAAGAATGTTGCTATGCTCAATCTACATGTTTTCTCAAGATACATATGAAAAAATGATCATTAGTTTATTGGCAAACATGTTGCATAGTTTGCTTGCGCCATCTGGCGTCGAAAAAATTGTGATTGAGAACTTTAATGAATATCACATTGACTTATGTTCAATGCAATTTCCTTCATTATAAGGCAATTTTTTATTGACTCATCCACAATGACAAAAAGCACTTTTCAGACAACTTTAATCTCTTAATGATTTATGTTCCAAGCAATTGCTTAATACAAAACGCCTTTCTTTATTGATTGTTGTATGTTGGGTTTGTGTCTATGCTAAATTTTCTTTATCAATTGATGTCTATGAAAAAATACTTTTTAAATGGAAATTTCATATAATGGGAATTTTGAGCAAAAATTTTTCCTTCTTCAAGCACCGCCTACTATTAAACATGTGTGCATGTATTAGTATTGTTTTTTCACATACACATACACATAACCAATGTTAGCCATACTCTTTCCTCTTATTCAGAAAATGGCTGGTTGGCCCCATTGAGTATCTTTTGCTCATGTTGCCTGCGATTTTGAGTTTGTGGTGGTGCGCTGCGGCGCAAGGGGATCGGGAGCGCACACAAAAGTTGATTAGATGGATTTCGTTTGGGTTTTTGTGTTTTTAATCACACACCAATTTCATTTATTAAATCTTCGCATCAGCATTTCATTTATTTTCATTTCGTCGTGTACTTCTCGTACTCCAAACTCATTCTCAAATCTTCTCCTTCTCCTTATTACTTTTTCCGTATTAGCTTTCTCGCTTTTACTTCCGCATTTACTATGAAATGATGTACTATCTCACTCGTACTTATTTACTTACTTATTCATTCATTCATTCATTGTTTTTCCATTGTTTTTCTTTATTTTGCTGTTATTATTTTTATTGGGTTTCTTCTTTGCTGTGTTGTTGTTTTTGCTACTTGACGCATTGTATCTCATTGTCACGAACAATTTGAGTTGCTTTCTCTGCTGCTGCTGCCTCTGCTTCTTTTGTTTTCATCAGTAAAACATGACAACAACAAAAAACAAAAACAAAATGAAAACTTTTTACAAAATGAAATTGTTTTCGTATTAACAATTTCATTAAAATTAAATTTTGTTCTGTCGTTCACTCGTTTGCTGCTCTTTCCTCCTGCTCTGTCGATTCTTCACTTATCCCACCATTCTCTTCTTCTTTTTTTATTAATTTGGCCTATTGGTTCTGTTATGTTCTGTTCAGTTCAGTTTGGTTTTGGTTTGATTGAGCTCTGAATACATTTGCCAGTTTCTGTCTTTCTGTGTCTATCTGTCTGTCTGTCTGTCGGTTTGTCTAACTTCTGTTTAAACATGACAGTCCCTGACATCTCCAACCTTTACTTATCCATGGGCTGTGGTACCAACAACATTAACTAACCGATGGCTTTTCGCCTTGTTTTCAGCTGTCAAACAAATTAATTGTGCTTTTAATTGGTTTCCACATTTAAGGTGAGAGCAGCTTGATTACGTAAAACAACTCATTATTTATGGGAACAGTAAGGATGAAGACAGAAAGTACTAAAGATTATGGTGTAATACAAGAAATTTCATATGGTTAAAAAGGGTAAGAAGTAAAACAAATAAGTATTCTCTTTATTTCATTCATGATCTTAAATTGAAATCAATCAAATTGTTCCTTACTTCGAATTTTTCTAGATTTTAAATATAAAATTGTGGGGTTCTTAGAGCAGGTGCATTGTATACCATAGAAGAAATAGTGAAGTCATTAATAAATCAATTAATTGTTCTTTTAACATTTGAAATTCTCTGATTACTGGAATACTCGTGTATAGAAAAAGGAAGTTTTTGAGTTTGTAATTCCACTTACCTTATCTTGGACTACATTTTTCACAGCAAATTAATAAAAAAATCAGTCCATACCCTGCAGTATGCTTGGTGCCAAAAGTCCACGATTCGATAGTAATTCACTAGCCCCTTTTCTTATTACCTGGTGGGTAATATTTCACTAGTCGCAGGTTGTGAAGAGGCGAATCTGTGTGTGCGTGTTTTCATAGTCAGCACCGGCTTTTCGCATTACTGGTGGCTAGTGAATTCACTAGTGAAAACATGACCGGAAAACGGTAATGCAGGCGGCCGCTGTGAACGGTGACATTACTAGTGATGGTAATACAGGGGGTGGCAATTGACCCTTTCCAATGAAATCGCATTGTTGAATTCACCATTTGAATACATGTAAAAAGGGGATAGTTGGAACTAGTACTGGTTCCAAAAGGACTAGCCATGAATCAAGACCACTGATTCACACTGCAGGGTAGCAAGAGATATCAATAATATATAGACACCATGTTCGAACCAAGGCCGTGTTCATCCATATCAACAGTCCAATCGACAAGGACACATGCCTTTTATGATAAGTAATTCACACAAACTTTTAAGTTTTGTCTTGTCTGCTTTGGTGTGTGCTGTTGTTTTATCAGACAAAGAAAAACGTGTTGTCTCAGCCTTATTAAACAAGGCTTCACAGAAAATTATAAAAGAAACTTGTTCACAATTTTTGCATAGAGTTTTAGCTAACGATAAGAACTAGATTTCTTTAATAGTCCTAATACATATTCACTGAAATCTCTAGTCGCGGACATATCCCCAGGCAGACATCTTCCATGGCCGGAGAATTTCACTGGAAATGTGGGTGTGCATATGGAAAGAAGGCAACATCTGCTGGGATATGACAGTAATGCTGTATCATGAATTCTTAAAATCTGGCCAAAACAGTCGTAAGGGATCAATATTGAGTGTAAATGTTATATTAAAATCGAGAACGACGAGAAAACTGAACTTTGAGTTATGGTATAAAAGCTGATTTTGATGTCTTCATGTTAATAATACGCTGGAACATATTAATTACCCTAAGCATCTTTTCCACCAGACTTTGTTCCTTTCGAATACCATTTGTTTTCATCTACGGCTCATTTCATTTCTGAACATTTTAATTCTATTGAAGACCATGATATATGGATAACGGATATGTATTGCTTTGAAGGAGTAATAATTCTTCCACCAAAGAACTACACTTGATGCTTGGAAAAGTCAAGAGTGAAGCTCATATTGCTATGTGTTTCTTCGCTTACAAAGGAATTATTCAAGAGGAATTAGACAAGAGTTCTATTGAAAAAGCTGTGACGTCGGTCCTCGGCTCAATGCCGATAAAGGACATCCAGCAGTGCTTTGAATCGTTATAAGATCGAGCAAAACATTGTATCGGATATGGAAGATTCTTGTGTTTGTCTTTATCTATAATAAAAGCCGGTAAGGTTTTGGCGAACACTGTATATTTTGTATTGACTTATGGCCACCGATTAACTTTTTCAGTACAAAAACAATAAATCATGATGGGAGAATCTACAACTCATTCACTCATAAGCCCAACATCCAACAAATCTATAAAATATCAATAAAAAAAAATTTCCAAATTGCGACCACAAGAAAAAATAAACTCTTTTTGGCTACTCGGATAATTTGTTTTAGCCATTTATTTTATTATTACCTTTTATTACATTTTTATGAAAAAAAAAAAAGAGAAGCAGGCACAGACACACACAAGGGATAAAGTGTCGCTCAACAAAATAAGCCATCAAAACAAACACTAAAAAAAAAAAAAGAATAACCAAGAAGAAGGATAAGAAATAACAACACAAAAACAAGAAAATGGCAAAGAACGCAATAAACTTGAATGCGGCAATAAAGCAAAAGAAAAAAAGCAACAGCAACCAACTTCTGATGACTCCAAAAGACCCAAGAGAAGAAGGATCTGTGAAGCTAAAGAAGGTTGGGCTGATGATGATGTCAATAAATTTGGTAATAGTCTAATTTTGGGGAAATGTCGCCTATAAATAAACGAAAATTGCAAGACGCCACCATTTTTTTTTTTGCTGCGAGCAATTTTCGGGCATCCAGCGCACTTTATCACGGATGACGATGATTGAGCACGGAAGGGTAAAGTTAGCTGGCATTAGAGTTAAGTGAAAGAACCGCAATGTAATTTACCATTATATAGACATATACAATATACTATATGTAGTATATAAAGATGGATAAGTGCTACTGCTACTGCTGCTTGGTCGGTCATCAACCACGATCCTTTATTGTGGTGGAAAGGCAGTGGATAAATGTTAATAAAATTTTGGCATTGAATTGTTGCTACTGCCAAAAGTCCTTGCTATTCATTTTGCTTAGTGCCAGTCACTTTGGATTTGAAAAAAAGAGACATAGAAATTCAAAGGATAATGCCGTAAGTAACATAAGTAGTATGTAAAGGGTCGATTGCGCCTAAAATATATATTACACATTCGTCGTCGCCATACGCATTTGGAAAATTTATAAGCGTAATTGTGCTTAGGCCAATATCCTGTTGCCATACATTCTCTTTCTCTTATGCTTACTTCACGCCTTGGCCGTTTTGTGTTTGTGGCCGTAAAACGCATTAACTGCCAGTGGACCAGTCGCATTTCAGTTAAAAGAATGAAAAACGCAATTTCTAAATTGAAAGTGGTAAGTGGCAGCAGTGTTGCTCCTGAAACCTGTGCACAGTCTGGTGGGCACACAGCAATTTGATATCCCTCTTGTTGTCCTTTTCAACAACATATACTACATATCTTCTTTGCGTGCGTTCGCTACCATTTTCAGAAGAAACCCATCGTGTTTCTTTGCTCCACGGAAGAACGAAATTAATTATTTTCCATTAAACCTAAGTATGATATAAAATTTCTGTGCTCCAAAGGCAATTTAGACAGTCAAGTGCCCATATAAATTACATAAATTTTCACGTAATGCCAACAAAAGCTTCTCAGCCTGCCTGCCTGCCTGCAAGGAGAAATTCATCCTTTGGAAAGAAGAACGATGAAGACGGAAACACCAAGACAAAGTGGCTGACTACCACCAACAGCAACCTCTCTCTACCCTCTGCGAAGAGGGAAAGGTTCCTGTTTTCAAAAGGAGCAATGACGCGTTGCCTGATGTTACCATTGATGCTATTACTGATGTTGTTGGATGATGGTGTATGGAAAAGTGGTGGGCGTCGTTATACTTTAACTATTTGCTATTTCTCATGCCACTTTACTGGCCGCCCACTTTTGGTTTTGAATGCCTTATAAGTTGCTACTGCGCTACTCCTGCTTGCCACATTATTCACATTTTGTGCTTAATAAACTTTACTCAGGGCGCTTCATGTCCGTTGGTCCATTGGCGTTTGCTTCAAGCCACTTGACTTTACTTGCCCACAATGAAAGAGGAGTGAGTGTGTGGATAGTGGGTAATGGTGGTGGTCGTGGTGGTGGTGGTGGTGGTGATGGTGGTGGAATGTGGCATAATCACGTGGTTCATGTTTATCCGCGTTTTGCTTAGTTCGCATGCTTTACTTACTTCACTTTGGTTTAGAAGACTCATTTATAAATTAGTGATGCTTAATAGCAAAATTCTATCAGCAAAGAAGAACATACGAAAAAATGGAGTTAATGGTATTAGATTGTGATTCTGAGAGGAACTGATGATATCAGGTAAATGACTTTTTAATCCTTAAATTACGGAATTCAAGTATTTGAAATTAGTTCAAATAGAATCAGTTTTTGAAGTTCTTGTGATTTCACAAAGAAAAAATGAAAGAATATCTCATTATTTCTCACTTGAGTTGGATTCTAAGGTTCTAAAGACAAATTATAATGAGTAGAACTCGTCGATGACAATAGAAACCCAATTATTTATCTGTAATAAAATATATTTTAAGTATTTGTAAGCAGAAATTTAAGATTAAGACTTATATAAATTAATATTTTCAGCCTGCCAACCAATCTAATAAGACGAATGTGCAGGACATTCATTCGCTTGAGCATTGGACATATACGGGATACCAATCAACACCTTCTTAACGGATCACTTCGTCCAGTATGCCATCTCTGAGAAATCGACCCCACCGTAGACCATTTGCTGGCCTCCTGACAACACTTAAAAAGTATTAGGGTCTCCCTCATTGGTTCCAAGTCCCATCCCAACTCTTAAGGAACCCAACATCACTAAACATCACCAAAATTTATGTAATTTGACTTAAAAATTTCGACCACAGATAATATTAAATCACTTGTCGAAGAACCTATGTAGTCTACTAGTCTATATATCTATATCTATATATACATTAAAATCGTACAGCCTTTTCGTGTTTGTGCACGCTAATCTCAGAAACGGCTTAATCTATTTGAATGCGATTTCGACTGATGTATTGTAGCAAGCTTAGTGTAACATTTAGCGTTTATTTTATCGAAATCAACATACTAAATCAAAAGATCTGATATTTAGGGAAATATTAGGGATATTTTTTTATCTTTCAGTTCGAAATTTATAGATGCTATTCCAAAAGAAAGTTTCATCCACTTCATCGAATATTCATGACCCTCATGGTTCTCAGCCAGTGCGTGTCCGATCGATGAAAGCAAATGGTGAGGTAAGAGTTCCTAACCAAGAGTGGAAATGGAGTTTTTGACCAGATTGGTCGAATGTGCTGAAGCTTTGTCATGCTTCAAAATGACTTTGCCATGCCATGGGCTAGAGCCCATTCTGGCCGATTTTCGATCAACGCATAGTTCAAATTAATTACTTGCTGCCCGCAGCGATTGGTATTAACCAATCATCACTAGACTTGAGAAGCTCGTAGTACACAACACCCATCTGATCATACAACACACACAGCATTGTCTTCTTCCCGAAAGCGGTCCTTTCTTGTACTCGATATTGATGATTGTCCTGACTTTACCCACGATATTTTGCATTTGGGATTCTTAAAATAAATCCATTTTTCATCGCCAGTCACAATCCGATGCAATAATCTCTTTCTTTCGTGGCGTTGAAGCAGCATTACGGACAGAGGTTTTCGTTTATCTATCTGTTGTCCGCTAAGTTCGTGTAGAGCCCTATGAATAACAGGCGATTGGAAACGGCTTTCAGAATGACATTTAATTGCTCTGCCATCATTTTGTGTATTGTCTGCATCCAATAATCAATTCAACATCTTTAAACCTTTTGGTCGGTTTTAGCGACGTTCACATTGAAATCGCCACTTTTGAAACCAGCGCTCACAAGTCTTGAAAGTTGGAACAAGCTCGTCGTAACTTTCCACAAGAATTCGAAGACTTTGATAACAAAATAATACTTTGAGTTTGCCATAAAAATGAATTAGCTTAGCAGGGTTGTTAAGGTCCCAGCAAATTCAATCAACAGTCTTTGGTTTAAAACTTATGAAGAAAACTTCATGTCACAAATAAAGGGATATCCAATTTTTTGAACCATTTCCATTGCATGGATTGTAAACTTCGATTGATATGGCAACATTTGACATTTGTGTTGATTATTTTTGAATTAATTGGCAATAGCTTATTATGTCTTTGAATTTTATTGATGTCCCTTCACATCAGGCCCCATGCAAATTTGAGTAGCTAGGGACCTGCTTCAGTTTCTCGATCACTAACATCAAAATCATCACCGAAAATCAAATTCAGTCGATGCAGCATGATCACCATACATTTTCGAAGTTTCTCCAGAGAAATGTAATGATGAAGTGTCTTCTACAAATGCTGATTACCTTTGGGTGAACATTTTCGAAATCAAAATGGAAGATATGCAGCCTATCTTGAAGCGCCATGAAATACAATTTTTGTGAAATATTTTCAAAACCATAAACAACAGAAACTTATTTTCATTCATAATGAGATCTCAACTTAAGATTCATCTCATTACTCGTACCATTTTAGATGTTTCATTATTTTGTAATTCAGCAAACCATCCTCCTATATCTTAATAGTAATATAAGTGATTAGATATTTAGTCAAATTTATCTTCCACATCTACGTAAGTAGTAAAGCAATCAAATCAACCAACATCAACCCAAAACTAATAAAACTTTCAATAGACAAAGCAATAAATCAGTGCACCCAATTTAAGCGCCTGACAGAAAACAAAATGAAGGAACAAAATGAAATCCTATGAAAATTTCTTATTCGCCCGCTGCAGAAAATAATAAAAATAAAAGATACAAAAACAATACAAAAACAATAATAAATGTTATAAAGGAAATAAAGGAAAATAAACACCAACAAAAAACGAAACGGAAATAACACATACCAGAAGAGAAGTAAATAAGTAAGTGAGTAAGTGAGTAACACAAATGTTCTAGACAAAAGACAAAAGTGCAAAAATGGCTAAAAGGATAAAAGGATGAAAAAGAAGAAGAAGGAAGAATAAGAAACTTGGTTGAATCAAATTGGGAAGATTGCTGCGAGGTATTCTATTGTACTGCTGCAATCGTGCAGCAAATTCATTTCGTAATTGTGGCCAACGACCCAATCGCAAACAATAATAAATGGATCACGGCACTAACACTAACATCATCATCCTCATCATCATCATCATCAACATCATCATCATAATCAACAAAAACAATAGTCCATCCATGAGCAGTGTGGGGGTGGAGTCCTAACAAAAACCATTATCGTAGACTAAGTCAGCTATCATAGGGGAGGGGAGAGGAGAGGAGAGACAGAGTGGAATAAAGCAGAGCCACAGCAGAGGAGGCAATAACAATAAAGGCAATAATACCCGATAATAAATTAACTGAAATTCACTTAAGTATTTTAGGATGAACTAGGTAATGCGGTATTCGGAGGGGTCTGAAGGCAGACTGACAGACTAACTAACTGACAAATGAATGAAAGAGCAAATGTTCATATACCAGAGATACAATACAGTAAAAGAGATAGACAGATAAATACGGGAGGGGGTGAGAGAGAGGGAGGTGATGAAGAGAGGAGCGCGCTGCGCCTGAGTAGATGAAAATTAATAAAAATAAATTGAGTTGTCAAAAATGATATTCCAAATAAATTCCTTGGTGAGTAATCGTGCTCGTTGTTCTTCATTCTACTATCTGTTTGTTAGTGTTGTTATTCTTGTTGTTACTGTTGTTGTTGTTACTGATGCTGTCGTAGCGCCCAACGCCCATCAAAACTGTAAGCATAACGATGAAAATCCAATTTAAGGTTATAAGGCTCTTTCTTTCTCTCACATTCAACGAATCACGTTTATAAAGCAAAAGCAAAAACAACTAAAGTTCCGAACCAAAGAGCAGGGCGACTGACTGACTGACTGACAATGTGTGAAGAGGAGGAGGAGGAGGAGGAGGGTAAGTATAAGAAAAAGTATAGGAGCAAGACTGAGAGAAAGAGAGAACAAGAAGATTCTATAGGTATGGCTTCCTACATCAAGGGGGAGAGTACAAAAAAGTGAAGAAAAAAAAAACCTAAATAAACTGTAATAAAATAAAGTATCTAGATACAAGGCATATATAACACAATCACACAAGGGAAGGAGGGAGAGAAGAAGGTGGGTTAGAGACGAAACAATCATGGCGCCCACAAAGAAACGCTCCAAGTCGTTATTCTCGTCGGGCCAAAGAGGCGCAACGCAATGCAAAACATCAGGACGGAGAAGTGAAATTCAATTTCACAATACAAAAAATTATAAAAAAAAAAAACATCAAGTGAAAGAATCAAAAGAAAATTCTGATGAAAATGAGAAAAATTTCTCAAATCAACAATAACAAGAGATTGGGGATGGGTGAACCAAAGGGGGTTTGCAGAGCACAGAACTATGTCACGCATGCGTTGTATTAATAAAATAAAGGGAAATTCTCTTAGAAGAGAAATATTTATATGAACACATACAAAGCAAAAGAAAAGGCGGCGCTACACATACTACATTCAAAATTCATGCAAAAAAAAAGATACAAATACATTAACAGTGACTAGTGTGAGATACTCACCCTCAAATGTATATTTCAGTTGATTGTTGTTGTCGATGTTGATGGTGATGGCAATGGTGGTGGTGGTGGTGACGTTGGTTGATGCTGGCCACGGGCAGCCATCGTTGCGTTGCCGCACTCGAAGGCATTATAAGTAAGTAAGTATCTTTGTATCTTTGTCGTTGTTTTGTGCGGTCGGCAGTACGCTAGCTCACTCACTCACTTATTCGTTTGTTCGGTACTTCGTGTATCTTTTGTTCATTTGTAACGCATATACCATAACATAGTAGTAAGGAAAACATAACTACAATAATTTGTCTGTGACACCGTTAGAACACGCATTCGCATTTTGTCGCTAGACGCGTTCGGTTGCAAGCTAGAAAAGCTGCTCGTTCAAAAGAATACAAAAAACAGAACAAAAGAAAAACAACCCCAAACCACAATAAACCATAGATAAATCTGTGTACGAGGATTAGCGTATAACCTGAACAAACTAAGAAGTGACATACCAACACAAATGATACAGATATATGCATCAGCTGATTGCAGCAAGTGAAATCCCGTCGGTTATAAAGTTTTCCAAATTATTCAGTGAATTGAAGTAAACTTCTTAAACTAATTTCTTTCAACAGAAACTTTCATTTCGTGAGTGGGTTTCTTCAAACAAAGTACAATATATATATTTTCGTGGCTAATTAAACTTGCAATTGTCTGAATCCTTAAACTTGTATCTTTTTCACTACCTGTAATTCAGACAAGCACAATATCTCTTCACATACTCAAGAAGAATATTAAGAAATCCCAAAAAACTAAAAGTACTCCCACCCACACCATACAAACTTACTTGTTGTGCAATAAAGTTTAAACTCAATCAAAAAAAGTGTGTTTTGTGTGTCTTACTCTTACACTTGTTAAAAAGGTATCTAATGTACTACGTGTAAATGTTTGTATCTTTTCTTTGACTACTTACTAACAACAACAAAGTACAAGTGAAAGAAAAGTTTTTGGTCTTTGAAAAAAGCTTGTGTAAGACAGGATTTTTCCGCTCTTTGCTTAGAAAATTACTATCAAAATTTTCACGGACGGTAACAAGGTAAGTTATAACTTCTTTTGCTGTACTAAATGGAGATAGAGTTGGGAAATTTTCTTGCAAACAAACTTAAGGATGATAAAGAGAAACTTTATTTCTTAAGTGATAGAGAAAAAGTCTATTAAAGTTAGAATTAAAAGGAATAGAATATTGATTGGTATTATAAGTCAGTTCTTAAGTCGCAATTGGGGTTACTTTGAAGATATAGTCCTGAAAATTAAAACAAATTCATATGTAAGTGAACATTAGATGATTTCGATCTAAAATTATATTTGCTTGTAATCAGGGGTGCCACAGAAAACTCTTACTCCTCTATTCCACCAGATTTCCGATTTTAGGTTTCACAGAAAACTCTTTTGGGAGTGTTTGATACCTCCTTTTGTGTTTTTATATGCTGACAGCCCTAACATTCAGTTGAAGCGGTTTGGTTATTCGATAAAATCACCGAGTGGCCGAGTGGAATGCAAAACTCCATACGACGTAAACACTAGAGTTTTCTGTGGCACCCCTGAATAAAAAAAAAAATATAAAATGTTGGTGTATAAATTAGTCTCAATTACTGCTTTTCTTTGAAGATGTAGGCCTGAAAATAATATAAAAAATCATATATAAGGTCAGATTTTATTTGTTTGTGATAGGAACTATCGTTAGTATACTTCTTAAATAAACTAGCGTACCCGGCGTGCTTTACTACGCTTCCGACGTGATACTAGTGTGGGATACTGTTCTCTTTTTACTTATGAAAAATCAGACTAATCAAATCTTAATATTGACATAATTTCCTGCTATATTTGACTTAATTGATTTTAAAATACATATGTCTCTAAGTTTTGTATGCAAAGTAAAAAACTGTCTGTATCTCCAAAGCCACGCCACCTACCGGGTCCAAATGTAGCTTGCAACCATCCACTTCACCCAATAAGTACAACAAAATCGGACCAGCCGTTCTCGAGTTTGGCGCTTACCAAAACTTTTAGCGATTCATTATTATATATATAGAGATTAGTCTAAATGGCTTTTCTTTGAATATATAGACCTGAAAAATTAAAAAATTGGGAATAGTCGCGTATGCTTAGATGAAAATGGTAAGTATTAACGAGCTCCTTTTACGGTTTTCGTTTGTTTTAACCTTCGTGGAGTTCTGTTGTGTATTAGGTCCCTTGCTATGGGGTTGGGGAGTTAAAGCAGTCAATCTTTATAACGGCTGCTGAAGAAATTAATTTGCTCAAGTTGGGTTGGCATTTTCTTGTCCCGACTTAAGGACTATAAATGAACTTCAATTAGTTTTTGGAATGTCAGCAAATATTAAAACCATAAAAACATGATTCCATCTTTGAAATTATACCAAAATTTCCTTGAAAATGGAGATATTCATCTCACTTATTCATCTTAATAATCTATATCTATCTATATATATATAAAATCGTAAGCCTTTTCGTGTCTGTGCACGCTAATTTCAGAAACGGCTTAACCTATCTGAATGCGGAATGACTGGTGTATTTTAGTAAGCTTGGTATAACATTTAGCGTTTATTTTATCGAAATCGAACTACTAATTCAAAAGATATTCATATTTTTAATTCTGTTGCCTACTTTTTGGCTGATTTTCGAATTTTTTCCTCTTTATCTGCGGGGCAACATTAAAGATCTGACAATTAGAGAAAAAGATAACAAAATACACGCTATTATAAACATATTTCGAATACCACGCGTACGAAGTCGGGGGCACAGCTAGTATCTAAATAAATGTTTAAAAATATAATTTCCACATAATTTACTTAAATACTTTTAATTCACTTACTACATTCATACAAATTCTTAATGAGTTTTGGGCGATAACAATCTTTTATGAGTGCTCACATGATTCCCTTCTTCTTTACCCAGGCAAAAATTGAAAGAGCTTAAGAATGAAAAAAAAAAAACACGCAAAGTGTTTGTCTTGATGCCTTTCCTGTGAGAAATCGCACAAAATGTGTGTGTGTGAATACTTCAGACGGGATAAAAATCTTTGTATGAAATAAAAACGACAATTGAATCAAATTTAAATAAAAAAGGATTGTATGAAAATTCAACCAAAAGATGCCAACACAGCAGATACTATGAGTAGTATCTTAAGTGGCATGGCATGGCTTGAAGTATTAGGAGCTTTAGTTGAATGATGTATTTATACTTCAAGTAATGAAGTCTTATCTCTATGTTTAGATAATTAGATCATAAAATTATGTGAAAGAATATAAGTACACACATTATTTCTCATGTAGTATTGCTTGATAAGATTTACATCAATTATTATCTATTAGAACATTAAGCAAAATAGAGTTACTTATTTCTTAAAGACTATAAAAGTATGTATATACTTACCATTGTTGTGGGAGCATCAATGGTTTACTATTTTTCTTGCCTGTGTCTGTGTTTAATTGAAGACCAAAAGTTGATCATTCGAAATGCAGTTTGAATAATTGATGATAATTAAAAAGAGTGCCGAATTGTTGACTGAAACATTGGATTGAACACCCGCAATTTAGCTGAATTGACCAGTCTCAGATGTAGGGAGAGACACACACACACACACTTGGTGTATCAAAAGAATGATATAGTCAGACGAAACCCCTTTTGAATGAAGGGTCAGACGATTGTGGCACATGCTCAATGTGCATAACAAGCAATGGCACCATGCCCATGCTCATTCCCAGCCTCATTTACTCCGTCCATAGTCATTCAGACTCCTGACTCCGGTGATGGAGCCATCGTTGTCAGCATCGAAATCAATGACCAATAATTTGCCAAATGAATCCGAAATGGTTTTTGTGGTATGATGATGAGGACGACGGATGGCAGAGGGACACTGACACTGAGCAAGCAAAAACATGGAAAAAAAGAAAACGAAGTTGAAATTAAATTGATAAACCGCAAATTAATTGGTAGTCGGACATCAACTGCTGTTTCTACAGTTCTTCTTTCTCATGCCCACTGATAACGATGATGTTGATGATGATGATGACAGTCTTCAGTCCACACGGTGCTGCCAAACCAATCGAATTGTATCTCATTGTTCGCCATTGGCGTTCCCCTTTCTCATTCGCTTTCGGTGTGGCCACAAAGCAATGTCGGCTCTCTTCTTTTTTTGTTTGTGTTTTTTTTTGTTTTTTTGTTGCAAGTTGATTCGTTTTCAATTCATTTCAACTCAATTAAAAAATAAATTTAAAAAAAATAAGAAATAAAATGAAATTGCAATTTAAATTAGCAAATAAAATTATCATGAACTGTATTATGGCATAAATTCATTATGGATTGACCAATTGTGTAGGCAAAGAGAGACAAACGAGTGAGGGAGATCAATAAATTTGGTGGCTTTTAAATGAATTTGAGTTTATAAATAGAACTAAGATTGATATGTATGGGTTTTTGATATATACAGTCAAAAGGTGAATTGGAAATGGTTAATAAAGGAGATCATAAAAACATATAAGAACTTTAGAAACATTACAGTCTGATACATTATCATATGTCGGTGGATTTAATTACGGGGAGTTTTAGACAACATTTTTTAATACTAAGACTATCATGACAGTCAAATAATATCAGTGATTTCTAGTGATCTAAGTTCTTACTTGCCATTCTCATCAGCATCATTATTTCCTTAAAGCATTGATAAAAATACAAAATCGGAAATCAACAACATATTTGGAGAAATGGGTGTTGGGGCATCATTTTTGGAAACGATGGTCGCATGAATATATTTTCCTAAAAATCTTTATTAATACATAGATGATCGTACAGGTGTGCAACGTACCTCTAATGCCTTGGCAGTTGGGCAAAGATAATAGTTCTAGGCATTCAGACACCGCTAGAAGCTGACAATGTTACAAAATTCCAATTTGTCTGAGTTTTAAAATTATACAATCTAGAAATCTGTTGTCAGTTGGCGAGCGGCTACCAATTGGTGTGGTGTGAGGGTGATGCGGCGTGTGCAGCGATTTGAGGGAGGCAAGTGGCGACATGGTGATCCAACGGCGACTTGCAGCTCGACGTGGTGATCCAACCGAAGCAAGTGGCGACTTGATGATCAAACGGCGACTTGCAGTTCGACGCGGTGATCTAACGGCGACTTGCAGCTCGACGTGGTGATCTAACGGAGGCAAGTGGCGAACTTGGTGATCAAAGGCGACTTGCAGCTCGACGCGGTGATCCAACGGAGGCAAGTGGCGACATGGTGATCCAATGGAGACTTGCAGCTCGACGTGGTGATCCAACGGAAGCAATGCAAAAACTCCCCAAAACTTCTTTCTTTGTTCTCGTCTAAAAATCCACGGAGACCGATAATGTTCTGTCATAGATCGTAGTATATACTGTATTTGTTCTCAGAGCTATAACACTCTCTTTTATAGTTCTATAATGTCTCTAGTATTTTTTTTTTTTAATATCATTGGGAATCATTTCGGACCTATAGCCACCTTCGTGTCTACATACATATGTGGTGTCTTCACTAAACCTCCCTCATCGTCCTCTGTGTAGTATGCCTACTCCGGAACTGCTTCAGAGTAGGCATCCTTTGAGCATTCTTCCATTGCTCTTAGAGGTCATTCTTCTGTTTACCTACGTCTTGGTTCACCGCATTTGTCAGCATGCGCCACAATTCCGGAAAGGCGGGGTCGTCAGCCCTGTGACTCTTGCCGAGAGTCCCCATACCGCTTCAGGTCACATCATCTTCCTGATATTGCCATCATACCCTAATAGGTGACTTCAAAAGCAGCCATTTCATTCTTCTTCTAATAAACTATTTGAATACAAAGAGTGTTAACCTTTACAATACTTCAAGCCTCTCACATGCTCCCACATATCCGATTGTATAAGAAAAAATGTGCAAGCTACCAAAACTCTAATATGCATTTCGAATGCACTCACTTTTGAATTAAATTTTATAATGCAAACCTCCAATCATTCCAATACTATTATGTACTCTTTGTTCTCGTTTAATTAAACAGAAAATTCAATCAAAATATTTAAAATTATATAAAGAAAAACTCAACAAACAATAACACTCCATGCGGGCTCAATGAAGAAGAAAGAACCTTATGCATTGTAAAAAGACAAAAAAAAGGGTTATAATTGGTGACAACTTGCTGAGAACACAAAGAGACTGACGTTCGCCACTTGAACGAGTTCTTACAATTTTAATTTTATTTTTCTTTTTATTTGTTATGATGATGATGATGATTGTTATGATTATCAACATAACATCACCGCAGGCGGTTTTGCCGTAATTCAATTTATTGAATATATGTTCTTATATATAAAAAAAAAATCACAAATTTTTAAATGAGAAATTATATGCCACACACACCATCACCATCATCATCATCACCACATCTAAGTATATCACACTATGGTACACAGATTCATTTTGATTATTACCTACGCTCAATTGTCACAATCAAATTCAGAAACAATTCGCTTAATTTGCAAAAGTCAACTGAGTGTCAGACAGACATTGGACAGACACTATATAAAAATGCAATGCAACAGTAGACAAAATATCACAGGCGTTATTTGTAGAAAAAAAAACCAGGTTATGCCGGCTATATATCTCTATCACTATACATATGCATTTCTGATCATCTCTTTCTATCTCTATGTCCAAATGAACTAAAAACGGATGCATTTTACTTTGAAAATTTCAAGTGATAACATCATCATCAGAGCAGAGCCATCATCCATGTACCATATACGAGTAGGTAGCCAGCCATTCAAAGTATCATCATTGCATAGCTTGTTGCAAATTATCACGCGTTTAGGTTTCGTTGCAATGAGCGTCAAAATGTACACAGTTTTAGCTCTTTATCTATAAGCAGTTTCAGTGTTGGCGGCGACAGACAATTCTCAAATGCGTTTAAGTGATTCTAATGTAGGCGGGATGGGGCGGTCATATAGTTTATTATTATAGTAAAGTACACCGCACGTGGATAGTTTGTTTGTTTGTTGCATTTCTGTCCATCAGTCTGTCCATATATCTGCATGTCTGTCTGCTGTCTATTTGTTTGCCAGATTGTTTGATGCTATTTCAGATTTAGACCGATAAATTCATTGAGAAAAATCAAGCTCATGATGTAATTGAATCTGTGTCTACATGTGCATGTAAGCTGACCTTGATAAATTAGTGTATAATGTATACTTATTGTAGAAAAAGATAATAAATACTATAGTGATGCATTGGAATTTTTGTAAGAAAATATTCCCAGAATCATTATGAGATTAAAAAAATTTCATATAAATTAAACAATTATCAGTTAATTTTTCAGAAACATAAATGAAAATATTAGTGAAATGCCTTTTTGAGATAATTAGGATGAAAGTCAAAGTGTACCAATAATGCAATCTCTAAGATTTAAGATCAGATACTTGCCTCTTTGGAGAAATGACCAAGAAATCAAGTCCATAAGTTTGACAAATTAATGAAATGAAAAATGTTTCATTAGATAGTGCAGTTCTTCAAGGTTTCCTAGATGATCGATGATCTATCATATGGTCGAAGCACTGGATTATATTGATCAACCACCAAAAATCTGCTAATATTGTTTGTATATACGCTGAGACGTAGCACCTGACCCACCGTTGTTCTTTCGAAAATAAACCATCACTGCTATAGTACTTAGGTATGCACTTAGATATCATGGGCTCACCATATAAGAAGGATCCACTCTAAGTGCACTGTTAATAGTGAGAAACTGTACTGGATGCTAAAAGTAAATATCAAATTAAGTCTTAATAACAAAGTATATATTGTATACTAGCGAATCTTGCTTCGCTCCCGGCGTGATGTTGTTGCGTGATGCTGTTCTCTTATTAATTCTAGTATATTGCGCAGAAGTTGAAATACTTTGATATATTTGACAAGGGTGATTTCATTGATTTTAAAATATGTCTCTAAGCTTAAGATGCAAAATCGTATCCACCAACTTCTCGACAGCTGCAAGTCCGATCCGCACCAAAGACAGAACCACTCTCCAGACTATGATAGATTTTCCTTGAAAATTTCATCAAAATCGGTTCAGCAGTTTCGGAATCCATAGGGAACAAACATACATACATCCAATTTTATATCAATAGAAGAAGATTGTTTTCTAAATCTTCATTCTAATATTTATGCTTGTCATTGTACAATTGGTAGTAGCTATAAGTGAGCTGATTATTGTTATAACCTATAAGAAATTAATAAAGGTTAAAAAAAAAAAGAATGAAAGGTACAGACATTTCTAATCATCAAAAGACTAGAGTCAAAATACTATGGGGTCAGGAAATCCTTCTCACCGCTTTGTTTTTGATCCAGTCCAATGAGCGAAACAACCACTTAAGAGGGAAGTTGTATTTTTGGAGTACTGCCAAAAGATCAAGCTTTCAAATGTTTAGTCATCCTACCATAATATTAAGTACTTCTTCTGACTATTGGGCAACGATTAATAAAACTGTTTATGTTATATACCCTTTTATGGTTAAAAAAGAATGCCAGCCTCTGATCTAGACAATTTCATTTAAGAATGAAAAATGTGTCATAAAATTCCAAAACTTTATTGAAATATTCAAAAATATTTATTCCCTCTAACGAGAACAACATGTGCAGGACAAACATAGACATCTTGCAATCTCGTTGATATGAAGACTGGCTGGTATAAAGTTTTAAATCCACACCTGGAGAAACCTTTCTACCAGATAAGCTGTTCAAAAAAAAAAAAAAAAAAATAATGCACCATCTTCACACAGCTATGAATTGGGCATAGCTTCATCACACACACACACACACACACATATCTTCTAAAGGAGGAAATACGCCCTTCCAATGCATGTCTTGGACAGCTGCACTCAATTAAAAATTATCAGAAATGACCTTATTCCTAATTCAAAATCCTCATCATTCCTTTTTCCCGTTTAAAAATCAAATATTGTAAAGATATCCTCCTTCCTGAAAGTTTGTCACTTATTAGATTTAATAAGTATTTTTAAAGAAAAGTCGAAGGCCCTAGGAGTTAGTGGTCTTAGTTTATATACCTAAGTATTAATTAAAGTATTAATCTTATAATTAATTTTAATAAATAAGCGAATAATTTGTGATTCTCTAATCAAGTTCTCCATTCTTCTACACAGATATTCTTAAATATTAAACTTCTTTTGTAGTTAAATAATCTCAGAATTGCCACACTCTTAAGTAACCAACATATATACAAACATATTTAGTACTTGAAAAATTAAATCAAGTGACACTTGCAACACGAGACAACATCAAATGATAATAAGCGCCAAACTTAAGTTAAGCGGATAATGTTGGCAAATTTACAATATTTGAATGATTCTAGAAGTTGATGCCAACAATATTCCACGTTGATTTCGGCAATTCTATTCTATTTTTTTTCTTTTGTGTTATCTGTTTTTGCAAATGTAATTATTCAATTGGAAGCTAAAGTGCAGCACTTCAGAGACTGCGGCCTAGACAACAATAGTACGAGCAATGAAAGCATCATCACAGCAAAACACAACAGAACACAGAATAGCACACGCGAAATTCAATTAAGCGAAACTAAACAGAATGAACAACTACGAGAACTATGTACAAGCAACGTGCATTGTACACCGTGCAACATTGCTGAATTTCCTCATCGCGATTCAAATGCTGAAATCTCATCTTTCTATTGTCTATTGTTGTCAACGTGCAACAAAGTAGCTGGATTCATTGTATTGTAGTAGCAACAAAGGTATTAGTGCAGACTATGATGATGGTGGATTGTTTCTATATGGTATAGTACTACTGATGCTATTGGTATAGTTGCGTCCCTAAGCCCAATGTTGTTGTTGTTGATGTATCTTTTGAATTTGCAGTGCTGTTCGGTGCTGTGTTGCTGCTAATGCAATTCGTTTGCGATAATTTGCAAAATTGCATTTCTAGCCGCGCTCTTCATCCTCGGACTCATACTCCTATCATTATAACAATATCTTCTGCACGGCCACCCTCTATTGCCTAAATAGGTGCGCGCTAGTTTTTGCCACACGTCATTTTCACAACCTACAAAACCAACCAACCAACTAACAGACAGACAGTCAGGCAGACAGATAGACAGACAATATCCGCATGCAAATTCAATCAAAGCACTGCAGCAACATCAGCAATAGCAACAACAACAACAACAACAGATACAGCATAATGGAAGGAAAGCTTTAGGTAGACAAGCGGAATTGTTGGTTATTTTGTTGCTGGTGGTGGTGCTGGTGTTGGTGATGTCTCTTGAAATTGCATTTAAGCGCTTAACACAGACGTACGGGTACTTTTAGGCTGACCAGACTCACTGAAAATTGTGCGTTCTGGCGGTTGCAATTTTTGCATGCAAATGTTGTATGGCGTTTGCGGTTGTGGTAAAAAAAGGTGTGAGGGTGTCTGCAGTTTGCTGCTTCCTTTAACTACTGAAAAAAAAATTGAAAAATTCAAATCAAAGAGTTCACAAATGACAATTGTTGTTGTTGCTGTTATTACTGCAGACCCCTAAATGCAACTTCAATTCATGTGCAAATATCTGCGCTTGCGTTTGCTTTTATGGTCCCCCTTTAATTTTTATCGGTTCGTTGTGTTAATGGAATTATAAATTTTTATTATTTTTATAATATTTTTTCTTTTTTTTTTTTGTAGTACAATATACAATATTTTTTCTCGCGAGCACATGACAAAAGCGCAATGAAATGCTTTGTTGCAAGTTGCATTGCATTGATGTTGCTACTGCTTCTGTTGTTGCTGCAGTTGCTGCTGCTGCTGATTGACTTGTGTTTCATTTTAATTTGGTTAATTCAAATTAATCAAGCGAAGTAACATTTTTGTTTAAATGCATCGCTCGAGTGCATCCAACAACCATCAATATATCCTTACTTTCATCAAGCAATTCATCCATTCATCAAGTTATTCATTGCTTTCATATTCATATACAAATATATGTTTAAAGTATCTGGTTATGCAGAATACAATAGAGTGGGGAAGTAGGGTTTCAGTCTGGGTGTTTGTTGGAGGGACTTCACATGAAGTACTACACTTTGTTTGTTCAATTAATGCAATTGCAATTGTTGTTTTTATTTGACTTGACTGTATAATTTTTTATTATTTATTGTTTTTATTAATTTACACAGACAGAAAACATGATGATGTCGTTGTTGTCGCTCTTGTTGCATAATAATTGTCACTGTCTCTGCTCTTTCTCTATGTAGTACATACAATGTTTTATTAAATTTTCTTGTTTTTATGGTTAATTTTTGTAATTTTTTTAATCAGTTTTATTTAAATTGTAGGAAATTACTTAAAATTAAATACACAATTTTAGTTTTTTTTTCATTGTAATACTTATGAATTTTTTTTTTATCGTAATTGTTTATATTCAATTTGATTGATTGATAATTAAGATTGATTAGATACAGAAGAGTTTGTTACATCAAATGCAACTCAATGAGAAAGAATGATTTTACTAAGCTCACACGAGCAGATGGACAATATTTTAATAAATCAGTTACACATATGTATGTTTAATGTAGTATTCCTAGGATATGGATTAAATAATCTTCTAGGAGAAACTTTCACTGGACAAAGCCTTCTAGCAGAGACTATCAATTTGTATAGACTGGACAATCCCTTCTAGCAAAGACAATGGTCAGAAATCAAATTGAGAATTCGTGGTTTCTTGTCTTCTAGCTAAGACTATCAATTTATAAAGACTGAAATAAAAAACTAAACAGGTTCAGTCTTACTATTTCCTTCAAGTCCTTAATTTTTTTTATTCAGTTCACAATAAACAATACATAAAGTCAAGTTCTTAACAATTAAAGTTAATCAAATTCATAATTTCATTGTTACAATTGTAGAAAAGTAGCCTCCCTCTTAAGCCTCATTTACACTTAGTTAGTCGGCTTGCTAAAAAGTATGAATGAGTGTACAGACGAGCGAATTGGTGAGTGCGATATTAACGATTACACACAAAAGTTTCTACTTGCTTAGATGTCAAGTCATTTTGTAAACAACTGAAATACTCACAGCTGCCTCATTAAAGATTCACTTTGAAATTAAGAAAGAGTGTTTGTATTTGAGAGTACTAACTGTGGCAACGAGTAGCGAGTAAAGTAGAAAGGCTGTCAATTTTTCTCGGTGGTTTGTTAACAATTTATTCGCAACTAGCTTGCAATTAGCTAATTTGCTGGCATTTAACTCGCCAACTAGCCAAGTGTAATTGAGGCTTAATTTATAGTAAATATTTCGAAATTCGGCTTAACTCATAAACAATTTTTGCCTTAGATTCAAGTACAGTGAGTAAGTTTATCTAAAAAGACTTACATGTCCTAAATAGTGATAAATCTTCAAAAATTTGCACAACAAACAAACATCTCAATTTTTTTTATACAATAGACAATAAGAACTCTTCTCCAAAGAAGTGCTTACAATCCACTCAATTTTGATGTTATGTTTAGTACTTAGTACTTATTTATCATAATTAGTTTCCTTGTTGCTTTTTAAAATATAGTAGAATTCGGTTATAAAGACGCAGGATGGATTGAAGAATTTCCTAATTTTATTCGGATGTTGTTATAAGTGAATGTGCTATAATATTTTGGATAAAACTAAAAAACTACTCATCCAGCATGCTATTATTTCCGATTAACGAAAAAAAAAAAATATGTGAGTGTCCTTAACACTTACGAGCCTTTGATGTAAAACACGTTGACTATGTTACTAAATGAATTAATGAATGTTTGATGCAAAATTTCAGTATTAAATTTCAATTTATTTTTTTTAATATAGGCGATTATTGGTCGATGATAGCTAAAATATGTTATGTACATTAATGCTTCTAAATCCAGAAACCTCGAGAAGACCGCATCAATTGTACTTTTGGAGTTGGTTGTTGGTATGAGTCGACTTGTGGTCATTTGCAAGTTAAGTATATCCTTTAAAAACCGGTGGTTCGACATCATCTGAAGCAAAGTTGATGTTAAAGTCACTCCTCAGAATCATAGGCAACTTGTCAAAGTCCTCTACAAGATCAGCAGATCGATGGGAGTGTATTGTAACAAAACAATATGAAGAGACTTTATTATGTCATTTATTAGTTGCTTTGGCATTTTGACGTAGCCTAGCTAGAACTGCTTCGTGGCTCGGTGTTATTGGCAGAACCTCAATTGTATTGGCTTCAGCCATTATTTGTGCATTTCGTCGAATATTTGCAGCAATTCTGTCTCTTTGTTTTCTCATTGTATATTATAAAGTTATAGTTACAAAGTGTTTATAAAAATATAAAAAATAAAAAAACAAAAGAAATATTTAAATTGTAAAATCATGTTGCCAACTGTTTATGAAAAAAATTGCATATGACGATGACGAAAACGTAAAATTTTTCTCAACCGAAACCAAAGATGTTTCACATCAAAAGAATATGAAAGAATAGTAGATTTGTGACAAATTATTTCATTTTATTTCAATATATTATATATTTTCGGGACAATTAAAGATATTATTGATGGTATTTACATTAGGTCATCTCTCTGTTCTCACTTAAAAGTCGCTAATTTTTTTGGCAGTAGATTCTTTTGTGTACATTAAAGACTTATTCATACGACTTAATTCGCCACATACAAAAGAAGGAAACACTTATCGTTCTCTGCTTATCAAAGTAAAAGGCCTTTTAGACAGTCAGTTTCAGTTTCAGTCTCAGTCTCAGTGCATGTTATCGCACAGATAACCAAAACGATGACAGGAAAATTGACTTATGGCCAAGCTTATTTGTCAGCCCACTGAACTGACCGTCTAAAAGGCCTTTAAGAATAAAATGAATTATCAACATTTGGATCATGATGAAAATTATCGTACAATCTGCGTACTATAATGATGTGCTATCGTAGGCATGCATTATCGTATATGTACGATAAATATTGTACGGTTCCGAACACTGATTGGAAAATACTATAGTATTTTACGTAGTAAATCACTGCAACAAATATTGATCCAATTCTTCATGATGTGAAGTTTTTTTCAAAACATTTTCATTGAATGCCATGATTACAGATTCATTCCATCAAATGTTGGAATGAAAGTGGCAGTTTCATGTGGGAAAAATCATTGGTAATAATGATATTCGGCTTTATATGCGCAAGATTATATGGAAAACCCCGAAATTCATGTTGTTGTATGCGAACTCGCTCTTTTAATAGACGTCGTTGTATCCGAATGTATTTGAATTCTTCTGTATTACGAATTCATAGAAGAGAAGCCATCTTTGTCATTTAAATATTCGATTTACAAATAACTACATGTCAAAAGTAAAGATGTATATACTCGAACTAAAGGTTCTTCTTACTAAAATCCATTTTTTTATTTATTTAAATTGTCAACTCTCTTCAATTCAAACTTACCCCTAAAAGTATGCTTCGGCAATTATTTGAACTTCTGGCATTCAATGTTTAACTCTGTATGGAGAAATGCACTCAAAAATCCCATGAATATTATTACAAAATCAATTTTGAAAATAGCATTTGATTTGATTTAAATCTAACACTAACGTAAAATACATAACACCACCACTTTATACTATGTACATGTACTGTAGTTAGTATTCATGCCACTGAACGATAAACATATTTGTAAAACATAATATGATGACGCTTTGGAACCCAAACAGAAATGCGTTAATACGCATGAAACAAGTAGAAATAATACCAAAAATAAATTATTCATTACAAAATTAATTCACTAATATTAGAATACCGACAATAATATATAATACTATCTATGATATGAAAGCATGCCAGTTGAGGATGCTGCTGATGAATTGGGGTTAGAATTGGAGTTGGTGGCAAACAAGGTTAGTTACTTTGTGTATAGGAACGTAACTCATTACAACAAACTATTGTATGGCATGGAGAGGCAACGAAGCAGCAGATAAGCAGGCATGCCACACCATGGGGCAGCATCATGTGCAACATTAGACACGAAATGGCAATTTTCCATTTGCCAAATGAGTTTTGCGGCCAGGACACTCCAAATATAACAATTATGCAAAATTACAAATTCTCACAATTCTAATGGCATTCGGACTCATTCTCTCTACCTCAGGTTCAGGAATGTATACCAACATCAGGTGATATCAACCAAATTCTGTCCGTAAGTCTGTCAGCCTCTCTGTTTTGGGCTCACTTGAATTTGGCGAATTGAATCAGTTTACGCGTTTCATTATGAGGATCCTCTTTATGGCCCAAACCATTCAAACCATATTTTGCTGACACTACAACACTTAAATGGAAATTTATTGGATGCAGCAAAGGTCGGTTCATTTCAGTTCAGTTTGGATCAGTTGGGTTTGGTTTGGTTTGGTTGGATATGAGCGACATGGTGCGGTGCGGTGTGGTGCGTCTGACGGCCAACAGTACCCAAAGGGACTCAGGTGGCCTGGTGGCTGGCTGGTGCCCACATCGTGTTAAGGCTAGTGACATCATTCGCTCGTTGTTGGTGTCAGTGTTAAATTATTTTGCGTGTGTAAATTTGGCGGAAGTAGTGTAGTCTGTAACATGATATGTTACTAACACTTGTGGCAAGTAAATGGGATGGGATGGAATGGTTGGTTGGCTGGGATGCTGACTGGGATACTGGTTGTTGACGCGTGTTTGGGCAATAAATAAAATTCATAAAATTTTTAACAAATTTACTCAAATAAATTAAAATGGCGTAATATTTTTCATGCAACAACGAACGCAACGCAACTGAACTCATATGAATTGTTTGAGCAAGAGACAAGTTTCCTTTTTTTTTTGTATTACTATTTCCGTACTGTTTCTGTTTCTGGTAGTGGTTGTGGTTGCTTACCTAGGGTATTACAGGGCGGTTTTGACTTTGATATGATGATATGATGATGTGGAGAACTTACCAAATTAATTTATTTGTAATTGCAAAGTGCAATAACAGGAGATGGAGATAGTACAACATACAATAATATTTTCATAAATTCATGAAATTATTCTTGATTGTTTTTCCAAATATTTAAGATACAATATGCATATGTTATATGTGAAAGTATTATAAATACAATAGAATAAAGTTTATACATTGGTTTGAACAATTAAAATATAAGAAACATAAGAAGATGATAAGCTATGCGTTTTAATATGAAATATTCATCACTTATGTTGATCAAGTTGAAACTATTACTTAATTTCTATTAACTTTAATACTCATTCAGAGAAATTTCGACATTTAATATTATTAAGTTATCATTTATCTTCAATTCAACGTTTAAGGCAATCTTTTATGCTTTTAAACCCAGGAAGTGTGAAAGGGAAACTTGCTATGAACAACTAGAATTAAATAAGTTGGGATCATGATGATCCACATTTTGCATAGCAATATATGTATATACTTTCGGCTTAGTCTTTCTTGGTTTGTATACAATGCATCAGTGGTGGAATTACACATACCGCCAGTAAGCTATTAAAATTATTTCCGACCCTAGGGACCTGATTTGTGCACTCTCATCCTAATTATACAGTCTTTTTCCCGTAATTAGTATGATTAGTATGATTGTGTCAGCTTCTAGATTACTTTTACAACCCAACGATTTAGTGAAGCTTGCAGAAGAAATAGTTTTGAGACTTTATGACCCATCAAGATAATAAACTCATCGCAAACGGTCTTTGATAAATAACTGGTACTTCCAGATCCTTGATTCCCAAATCACTAAAAAAGGATCGAAATCAGTTAACAGTCCCAAAATCAAACAATAATTTCCGAAGTTTTCATTTTTTCGAGCGAGGCCTATTGAACACAGTCTCTATGGCAACATTCCTCTTCAGAACACTTCTCCAATAAGTTACATCTTTACCAATATGGGCATGCATTAGATTGATGAATCGCAGAGTTTTCATGCTGAGCAACTCGGTGTTCTTCATTTTTTCAGTCATTAAATTTTTGGTTATCAAACTGAGTCTTGTTTTCCAATGGGACCGCAATATACAGATCTTTTACTTTTAGAATAAACCAGCCAATTTTGATAACCCTCTTCGTTATTTTTCTTTGAAAGATACTCACTGGCATAGACGACGCTGATCAGAATTTGTTTTTTCAATTTTAGAGAAGTCACAAGACTTGTTTTAATAAAAGCCGTACCTTGCGATAATCTCGCTTAAGGTATCGTTGATATCGCATAGAGCTGAAGTTTTGTTTAGATTTACAGTTGTGTGCACTTGGTCATTACTTAACGTCTGCTCCAGAAACGCATTGTCATACATAATGTTGCTGTTCTCACTTGAGAGCGATAGAAACAATGAATCGTTTCTTCTATGTGAGGTAAGTTGTACGTAAAATAGCAATGAAACTCTGCAGATAAAGAGGAATCGACGATCAGTCGTGTAATTCGGACAACAAACAAGGAAAGCAAGCTCGGTTTTTTTTTGCTCGTCACTTTTCCTGAAAGACAAGTAGCTACGGTCCTACACTGAACGTACTTAAAGATTGTTTCAATTTTAAAAAATTTTATCCACAAGTTTGCTGCCCTAAGCTCCACCCTACTCAACCTTCTCGTAAATCCAACATGGCATGGCATATTACTAGTGCCATTCGACTTGAATTTATTAATTAAACTTTGAAGAGAACTCGAAGAAGGTTGGTTTGATCACACAGCTTCCTAGTCTTTTTAAAATAATTCTAAAATTTCTGAACATTCTGCCAACACTGTTCTGTAACCAAAAGTCTTTATTACAATAGTTGGAATTTTTATTTTAGTACAATAAATTTATACGTTATTAATTAATCTTATCTCTAAACGTTTATTGCTGTAAACTGCCTAACACATTCATATGTTTAAAATAATGATGTGTGAGGATGAGGATGTAAGTGAGGAAATAGTATTGAGCCTTTAAGGCGAAATACTAAGTGGCTGTTACTTCCTTCTTAGTGGGACATCATGAGGGTGTAATCGTTTTAGTCGACGCCTTGTTGAACAGCGGGTGAGGACGGACACCAGTGGTTTGGGATGCGTCAGTAGCTTTGAGTGATAGTGACTACTGTGTAATTTGAACATCTTCATTGCCATGGGCAGCGTAGTATTTCAGACGGACCAAAAAGTGCCCGTGATCCTTCAGAGTGTACAATTAATTTAAAATCGAAGATTTCTTGATATTAATAATTAATGCAGGCAGGCAGACATGCAGATAAACAGATCGGCAGTTAGAATGGGATCTCCAGGAAATGCTAATACTTATCAGAATTAGCAAATTCAAATAGAATTATGTTTTCTATTTTATTACCAGATACTTATACAAACTTTATAGACATATTTTCCATAGAAGTTTGTCTTCATAATTAATTAAATTCTTTGTTTTAACCACCATAGTAGTAGTAAGAAAAAATAATTCTTAAGCGACCACACATCAAATGTAGTAAGCGCCACTGAGACTGTTGTCTCCATGAAGATGCCACACAAAGCTGCGAGTTGAAATGATAAACATCATCAACATCAACACATCAGAAGAATAAGCAAATGATGATAATGATAAAGATGATGATGTTGCTGCTGTTGAAGAATGAGGGGGAAAAACTCTTTTGCGGCAAATGCAATTAATTTAAATCAATTGATTCGTTTGAGGACAATTTAATTTCAAGCCAAGTCAAAAGAAATAAGAATAAGAACAACATCAGCAACAGCAAGAAATAAACTATATAGTAACAAAAGTGTGCTGATGCTTGTTGTTGATATTTTTCCATATAGTACAATACAATACAATATATTCAAGTCACACGAGCCAAGAAGGGGCGTTGTCATTCATGCAAAAGATACAAAAAAAAAATGCAGTAATGCAACAACAGAAAATAAAACAAAAATTGAAAAGAAACTGTGAAGATGATGATGACGAGTACGATAAATCGATTGTACATTATTTGTCATAAACAGTAATTGTCTTTAATTGAATCGAATTGAGTTTGAGGTGCATACAGCATATACAGCAGAATAACAATAAGATACATTAACGCGCTTCGCCCAGTTGTTCTTGAGTCAGCCCGCATATTGCATATTGACAATGCCACAATTCACAATTGAATTGCATTTAAATTATATGTTTTCGTGATTGATTGAAAAGCTTTGAGGAATTTAATAAAAATCATAAAGAAACTATCATTTTTATTAAAAATAATAATAATAATAATTGTATATTCTCTTCTCTTCTCTTGTCTTGTTTTGTCTTATGACAATAGCTTGGTCCTGCAGCCGCGGGAAGAGGAATGTTTTGCTATCAATGCCCACCATCATTGCATCCCTGTGGACCACATCCGCCGCGTTTGCCAACACTGGACTATCCATTTGCTGCAACGCATCCATGTAAGTTATTAAATAGATTATAGATTTTTGTTTTGATTCCAGTACTATGTATGTACAAGTATGTGTAACATATGGAAAAGAAAAAAAGGTTTGATCGAAAAGAGCAATAACAGAAGTTTATCACTTCATTCATATCTTGTCTTTCGAATTAAATTAAGATAAAAAGCCAATGATAATTCATACGCATATGCCATTGCATTTAACGCTTATCATATATCTTTTTGTTGTTCTATACAGATACATTAACGAATTATTTGATTAGCACTGCTGTAAAGCCTTTCCTATCCATTCCCTTCATCTACAATGGAACATCAGTAGCATCATATCCGATTACCAGTCGCACATGTCCATGTTATGACGGGGTTAGTAAGCGTTGAACATTGAACACTCTGAGGATTGCTCATTCCGAAGTTCTTTTATATTTTACAAATAATTCCCCCTATTATAAGGGTGCTACCGACAAATAAATATAATCTTTGACATTCGTCGTTTTTAATTTTGTTTTTTTTTTTCTTTACTCAATTTTTTATGAAGCACGCATTTTGCACAAATTGAATTATGTGAGATAATTTGTTAAAAAATTGAAAGAAGAACAAAATAAAATTAATAATCATAACAATGAGGGTTTTGAATGACGGTTGGCTTGGTCGATCGGTGGATCTGTTGGTTGTTAAAGTTTTTAATGGGAGATTGAGATTTAAATTAATTATTTAATTTTTTTGTTTTAAAAGATAAAAGGAGATTTCTAAAACTATATACCATACTACATATATAGACTTCAGATATCACCTATTCACTTTTAGTATATAAGTACTATAATCATTGGTTAAAATTCTTCATTAGGATTCCAACATTTTATGTCTAATTTGATCTAAGTTAGTTCCGACTCCATAAAATCCTTTTAGCTCTGCTTTTTTCCAAATCTTGATCTTTTGTCAAAACAAATTTCATTTGACACTTTTTATCTAACAAAATTCTTTCTCATCCTCATTTATGGTGTATGATGTCAACCCTCCTTGTGCAGTTGACACTTGGTTTCGATTACCATGACTTGGTGTATCACTTGTGTGTGCTTTGAATTTTAAACTTTCACAATTCAAAAGAAATAAATCCCTTTACAATTGAATTATGTTAATGTATATAAATTGCATGTTTCTGATTTGCTTACCTTTTATCAAGTATATAGAATGAAAAGGGCTGAAAGATACTCATTTCAACTGTCATTTGTTTTATTGTAGTTCACTCATCTCATCTGTGTATTAATTTCAAAAATAAAAGAAAGAAGAATGATATAATAAAATTCAACATTAACTGCATCAAGACATTAAGAACTTTCTTCTTTGATTCGTGCAAATTCCATTAGAGCCACATAAATTAAGCCAACAACAACAACAGCAAGCGACGTTGTCTTCGTTGTCGATAATAATCCAATTGGAATTCGATTTCTTATTGCCATTGCCATACCATATTGGGATGAGCATACTTTATCGATTTTGGTAAAGTTCGAAAATGACTGTAATTGAATCAGAAAAGTATGACAATCTCTCACACACACACACATACACACTCACTACTATTCACTTTACAACTGACTGACAAAAGCAAAGGAATTTCACAAGCCAAGTACAAGAGTACTAGGTACATAAATAAAGCAAAAGATACTCACTCACTCAGTCAGTCATTCAGTTGTTTGGTTTCATCAAGGAGTGTCTGTAGTATGAGTATATATGTTTCATGTGATGTGTAATCATTGGAATTTTTATGTTGTATGTTAACATTTTTCTCTCACTTCTTGCTTTGGTATGCAAATTGTGTGTTGAGTGGTGTAAATTGCAGCGAAAGTGGAGCAAAGGAATGGAAATTCATCAAATTGTCATCAGATTGACAAAAATCAAAGCGCCACCTGCCGCCAATATTTGATTGATTATCCATCAAAAAAGGCACCGCCACTGAAGTCAATTTTAATGGCTTCATCATATCAAATTTGTTCAAACATACCTACACTTGTAAGTATCTTACTATGTTAGATTGTGTACACACATGCAATGGTGTTTAAGTTTCTTAGCGGATAATGGGATTATCCTAAGACTTACAAACACATTATGATTTAACATACATAACTGCAGGCAAAATTATCTTATACACTATACATTCATATGTATTTATATGTACATGTGTATTATGAAGCAACATCATCATCTAAAATAAATATATGTATCTCATCATAATTTTCATCTCACACTTATGCTTATGCTTACTATATCGTACATATGGGAATGCGGCATCAAACGTTGTCTTGCCTTGTGTAAATCTAATTGCCGCTACTCGTGTGGCCCATGGCTAAAATAGTTACTTGCCATAGCATAGCATAGCATATTGAAGTTGTTGAATTTCGGTATTCTATTTAGTTTAAGTTAAGTTTGGTGTTATTTTGTTGTGTTGATTTATTCAATATGACAGCAGACAAGTAACATGACATGTTGTAGATACAACATACAATACATACACATGTGTATGTATTTAATACTTATGTACATCAGTTTTCCTGAATTATATATAATCGTGAGCTATAAAATATTACTGCCAAGTAACTTGGTTGTTTCAAAGTAGATACATATGTTTATTATGTAGTATATAAGAGTGAGTGAGTGTCTGTCTGTTTGTCACTTAAGACTTAATCTATTAAAGTAGCTAGCTGTCTTCTGACATTGACAGAAGATAGACTTCATCATCATCATGAATATCACTGTAGTATTTATATGTATACGTACATACTACAGTATATAAATTAAGTGTCACTAATGCAATAATTTAACTGATTTGTAGTAAATTCTTTGTCATAAATTCTATTAAATGTGGTTTAATATTGTATAATGTATAATATATTTGCATTTAATCTTTATAACGATTCTTTATACAAATACGTATACATTCATCTTTTGTAAAAAATCGATTTAAACTTCTACCACAACCATCGAAGAATGGGATACAATTAAGATATTCTGCATCGAAACTCCAAAGTTTTGCTGTTATATGACAATCACCAGGTTCGCCTACTACATCAAAGCATCTTACTAAACAAAGATACAAATTGTATAACACACCAATTCTGTTTTTTTATTTTGAGCAAAAATTATACTTACAACGACTTTTTCCAAGACCCTTACCTTCCATATCAATCCAATCGAGAAATACAAATAAACAAAGAAAATAAATATGATTTTCAAAAAATCAAGTTTAATAATTAAAAAATAAGATCTTAATTCTATAAATTGTATGAATTCGGAAGATATAATCATTTAATAGATACTTCTCACATCTTTAATACCGAAGTACGCATACTCGGTTTTTTTGAAAGTGTCTCTTTTGGATTTTTTATAAGACATTTAGACCAACAACTTGATCTGGTTAAAAAACGATTTTCACTTTTTCCACAACCATAGAAAAACTCTTCACATTTATTAATATTTTTATCATAAGAATAGAGTTTTGCTTTTACGGGACAATTAACGCCAGCATCGGAATATGGCATGTTGCACATTTCTTGAAACACGAACACAAAATTATATAATCTAAACATCAGTTGGATTTAAGATTTATTGAATTATTTCACTTACGTTGAGATATCTTAGGTTTTGGATCATCACCAAATGTATATAGTAACAATGTTACAGAAATGAAAATTTGCAGCCACTTCACCATCGAACGCTATTAGTAAGTACAACACTTTAGTATTAACTACTATGCAGTCTTATTTATAATATACAAAATTTGTAAAAAAAGTGTAGAAAATTACAATTGATTTGGTTAATTATATATATTATAAGGTAAGGTCTACAATTTACATAACAATAAAATCGATAAATGTACATGACAATAATGTAATAGCAGTGATACTTTTGACTTGTGGGGACCTTGAGCAGAACAGATTCCTAGAATTCCTGAAACCAACTAAACAATTTACTATTTAAAACATTTGCATATTTGAGGTTAGGACTGTGATTTGTGTTCAGGACCAACAGTTTTGGCGAAATTATTCCTACGAAATCACGCCCATGATTAAGAGTACAATATTTACATATATGGGAATAAAATCTTTATCTTGATTTGAGATATAAAGGTTTCGTATCGAGAGTATCAAAATTATTTGAAAAGCTCCTTGTCACACGACTTAGCGCAATAATAGAACGTAAAAAATTGATTCCAAATCATCAGTTCGGATTTCGACAGAAACACTCTACAATTGACCAAGTTCATAGAATCACTCATGTGATAGAAAAAACGTTTGAACAAAAAAGAGTCTGTTCGACAAAGTTTACCACACTGGACTGCTTAAAAAACTAAATCTGTCACTGTCTAAACAATATTGCGAAATTTGCAGTCTTACTTATCCAATTGCTATTTCCGCATTTAACAGGATGAGTCTTACTCAAGACTCAAAGAAATAAATTCAGGAGTATAACAAGGCAGTGTTCTTGGGCCACTACTGAACATATTGTTTACACATGACCCACATTGCGTCACAGCCACATTCGCAAATGACAACGCGCTGCTTGCTGTTGGTGATACCGAAAGCGACTCAGCAGAAAATCTCCAGACAGCATTAAAAAAGTTTTCAATTGGACAAAAAAATGGAGTATAAAACTCAACCAAACGAAATCCATACACATAGTTTTCACGTATAAGAAAACACGGTATATACCAGTCTATATAGGGGGTGTAAAAATTCCATACTCAAATTCAGCCAAATATTTGGGTATGACACTCGAATGCAAACTTCGGTGGAAGGAACACGTCAAGAAAAAAAGAACGAACTTGAGACATTAGAACAAAAAACATGAAATGGCTCATAGGTAGCCGATCAACGTTATCCACTCAAAATAAATTATTAATATACAAGCAAATATTGAAACCAGTTTGGAGTTAAGGAGCACAGCTATGGGGGTGTGAAAGCCAAAGCACAAAAAATACAATACAACAATATCAAAACAAAGTTCTTAGGGGCATTGTTAATGCACCATGGTATTGCAGAAGCGGTGACATTGAGCGCGATATCCGAGTGAAATCTGTCAAAGCAGAGATAACAAAAATTGCAACGGCCCATAAAGTTAGGCTAATAAATCATACAAATGAAGAAGCTTCTACTCTCACTGAAGTCGATGGACTAATACGACGGCTCAAGCGCATAAAACCCAGTGATCTTGCGGCTTCATATAAATTCTAGACTTAAGAGTATAAAAGGAATATTGTTGATATACTTAAACTGTTTGTTAGTCATGTAAATGTATGAAATAGTTACAGTTAAAATAAAAAACAAAACAAAAAATTTCGGGAAGAATTTATTCAAATATTTGTAATAAGAAAATCTAGGAGACACTAGGGGATTGCTATATTGATGTGATGAGGAGGATAAGTAGACTTGGTGATCCCGATAGCTATGCCGGAGGTAGTGTAATGCCTTAGTCCTAAGCCAGTAAGGTTAATGATGAATATCTAAGCCAAATGGAATCTATGTAATGTAGCGGCGTCTGTTGCCATAGATCGGCTGAATGTGTATGTCTGTACTTACATCAAGGAGTTCGCTATAAAAACGTTTTATGATGGAAAACATTAAGTCTTTCAAAAAGCAATAAGAATTCAATGAAGTACATTCTCAGAATATCATTCTTGACAGTAATGCTAGTAATTTAATGTAATGTGATCACAAATATTCGCAATCAAATTGTTAAAGGAGACCATATAAAGCAGGGCGTCCAACCTTGTGGCCCAAATGAAGTCTGAATGCGGCCAGATGCTGCTGAGTTGTCAACAGGGAAGAAACAGAAATAAGTTTTACTTTTTTGAACGCCAATGAAGCACACTGCCGATCCCAACTCACTATGGAGTCTTCTAAAGGTTGGACAGCTCTGATATAAAGTATTGTGGATACTTGATTAGTTTGTTAAGACAATTCATTCTAGCTACACTTGACTGCTTATCTGTCGGTCTATCTACACCTGGGCAATCCTTCAGGGTCAAAATTGTTATAATAGCTTTAAGTCGGCTTCTGTACTACCAATCCAATAGTTTCAAATGTTGTACTTCAACAAACATGATTCAAGCATGATGTTCATGTTCTGTTTCTGTTTTTTTCATAAATATATTTATTAACTACAAAAAGAAAATTATTTATCTTTGGCTATGATAAATTTCAATACTCTATTTCTATTTAAGGGTCTTGTTTGGACAGTACTAAATTGATAGTATAACTAATAAGCTCGAAATAAGTTTCCTTAACACATTCTAAAAGCGTGAAACATAACATAAAACAAAATTTAATGGTTTTCAAAAGTAATAATCAAGCATGAAGCATTCTTTACAAAGATCGATAAACAATCCAGAATCTGAAGTTTTAGTGTTTCTTTCAAAATGGATACGGCATCATCTCGTATGTTCTCATTAATTGGTTATGGAACTCTGATAATTTCCACATTGACATCGATCTTATTCTTGTCAACACATTTTTTGAACTACAATGCACAATTCAAATTACAAACTCATACGGTCTTTGTAAGAAATGTAACCAATTATCATTTGGGACGTGAAGCTTTGGATTTGGGTTCATTAAACTTTGATTTGAAAATGAATTTAACACATCTTTTCAATTGGAATATAAAGCAACTTTTTGTGTTCCTAACTGCAGAATATAGAACAAAAGATAATCTGTTAAATCATGTTGTCCTATGGGATAAAATTATAAAACGTGGTGAAAAAGCAGTTGTGGATTTAAAAAAGACCCATACAAAATATTATTTCTGGGATGATGGCAATAATTTGTTAGGTCATGAAAATATTACATTATTTTTATCTTGGAATTTAATACCAAATGCTGGTTTATTACCCATCATAGATGAATACTCGGGTAAACATCAGTTCAAATTTCCAAATAAGTATGCTTGTACAAAGTAATTTTTGAATTGTTTATTTTACTACTACTACTACTATTTTCGTATTTTGTATTTTGTAACTAAAAGTGTATTAAATAATTTTGAATAAAACACAAATGCAATCTGCTGTAACCACAAATATTCAATATTCATATTAAACTAAAAAATAAAACATGAGAATTGATTTTCAATGATGCACATCCATGTACATGTAGATATATAGTAAGTAAGTAAGTATATAGACAACATAAAGATACATAAGTTTAATCAATAGCAAATCAAACACGTAAGCACTAGAGATACAGCAAGTCAATGTACGAGTATATTCTTGTATAGTTGGTTTACAAGAGAAATGAAGATACTTTTACATGGCAAAGAGGAAAAATCCCTTAATGTTCATCGTTTGCACCAGTTATGCCAAATGTTTAAAAAAAAATTGAATTATCTTTGCCATTACCACAGTAAGTAAGAAAATTTCCAACAAGCATATATAGAAGATACATCTTTATGTCTATCTATCTATCTATTTGTCTGTGTGTCTATTTGTCTATATTGTATCTATATGTGTATCTATGAATGTGTATGCTTAATGCTCAGTATGCCTAGTGATGTCGACGACGTCTGTGCGTATTTTGAATCAATTTGCAACAAGGATTTGTTAATCCTGTCTTCCTGACAAGTGCGGTTAGTTTATATGTATCTGTGATGCTGTGTACATACTTTTGATATTTGATTTTGTCTTGTCATAGTCAATAGCTTTCAACATCTGCTTGCACCCCCCACTCATACCACTATTTTCTTTTGAATTTTTTTTTTTTTTTTGTGTTTGTTCTATAAGGGGTTTATCATTGAACGAGGGTTGTTTTGTGCATTTAGCACTTGCTGCTTTGGGATTTGCACTCGAAACCTAATTGTGTACTAATTGCTGGTTATTCATTCGTTGTTGCTGTTGGTTGTATGTAGCTTTAGGTTAAATGGTAGAAGGTTTTAGAATATTTTTTACTTGTTTGTTGCTGCTACTGTCCAACGCCCACCATTTGCATTTTAGGCAATTATTGGCATAGCAAAATTTGATTAGAGTCGAGTAAATTGTTGGGCTTACATAGAGAAGATAAAAATTTCCTTATGGAAATGGATATCCATTTGAATTATTTGATTAGTTATAAGGATATCGATAGATATAAGTGCTTGAAAGCTTGAACATCATCATTAGTATCATCATCACTATCACCATCCATTGGTATCTTCAATAGAATCAAAGTGAGCACGTGATACAAAGTTATTCAAAGTTAGGCAAAAATAATTCAACACTTGTCCGAAATACATAATTATGAAACTAATTAAATATTGAAAGCTCCAACATAAATAACTAATTTTATGCAATCTAAAGGACAACGTGCTTACTAAGTGACTCACTAATAAACGAAAGAAAAAAAAAGGATACTTGTACCTTATGGCTTTGACAAACTTGTTCACTTGTTCCAAGTCGAAAGCTGTTGACAGCAAACAACATTAGTTCGCATTATATGAGCTCCCCAAGGGATCGGCAGACATTGTTCGCCAGACTAAAGTTGACTAAAAGTGCAAATGAGCGAGCGACAATAAGACCAAAAAAAGCACAAGCAAAGCAAAGCACAATGAACGAATGAAAGTAACGAAATTTTTCTAATCGGATTATTAAAGAGAGAGAAAGAGAGAGTTTCGAAATTGTAGATCTAAGTTACAGGAGAAGGGATACAAAAAGGTGTGTACAGAAACTAGTTGAAAGATTCAAAAATTTATTAATAAGGAAAACATTGTTGAAGAGAACAAGCAAAAAGTAAAGCAAAAGGTCAACCAAAAGCAAAGAAATACAATGATAAAGGCAAACTAAGAAAGAAAGTAGAGAAAGGGGGAAAATTATGTTACCAAAAGAGTGAGAAGTAATGAAGACAAGAGTATTAAAATTTGTATAGTAAACTAACTGAATCCCCCCGCCCAGTACACAGTGAATTTTAAATTCAATTTTGCAATTTGCCTCCTAATTATTTATTTAAAACAAATTGAAAATTAATTTCATAGCGACGAAGTGCGAAGATGGAGTGCAGAAAGACAGACCAAAAATATTATACAATATGAATAATGAGAAGAACACAAAAACAAGACAAAAAGCTTCAATACAAAAAAGGTTAAACTTGAATGAGATAGTACAAGATACAATAGTACTAGTTCTGCTAAGTTTGCCTTGGGTCAATTGTGTGCTCGTTTTTCAGTTTTTTTTCATGTTTACTTAAAAAGAAATGAGAAAGAGAAGATGGTTATGTTGATGATGATGCTGATGATGAGTTATGGTTCTTG
Source organism: Amiota communis (assembly GCA_037043315.1). Lineage (NCBI taxonomy): Eukaryota > Metazoa > Arthropoda > Insecta > Diptera > Drosophilidae > Amiota > Amiota communis. The sequence goes on along the minus strand of JBAMAV010000758.1, from coordinate 81,746 downwards.
CAGACAAAGTTGATTAATAATAATTTTTGTAACTGGTAAAAACAAAATGGCGAAAACATTTGCTCTCTTTTACTCAGAAGTAACTTATTCTAAATTCAATTAGTCAATAAAATTTGTAAAAGAATCAACTTTAGTTGAGAGCAGATGTTTTAGAATATCATCTACTTGTTTATTGTTGTAGTGAGAGTATCTTTTGTTGGCATTGTTCTTATACAGTTTTTGTTGTTGAAATTTAGTTGTTAGCAGCATTGTTAAGTTTCTTTACATGTTCCAAGAAAAAGTGTTTGGCACAATCATGGCTTAAAATATTTCCTGAATCGATGCAACAATCAATGTACATACATGCAAAACTTCGAGACACAAGTTAAGCATTTATTGGATACGAGGAATAAAGGCTCCCAGGGAAACAAGAAAAAAAACTAAGACTACATTATTCTAACATACTCAAACAGCTTTCTTATCTTGTTAAATACTAATTACTATTGCTAAAATGAATCAAGAGAAGCATAGCTAAGTGTCTTAAGCCCATGCGTGGCTTCGACCATTCAATAAAATACAACCTAACCTTACAAAATTGCATGCCCAAGATACAAGGGTGGGTCAATAAGTCCTTAGAAAAAAGCATTAAAACAATTTTTTTTTGGTAAATTTTATGATAATCTCTTTGGAGCTCTGGATACACTTAGTTAGACGTTTCTCTAATTTTTTAACCCGTCAGAAAAATAAGATTTTGGAAGCATTTGTTTGATCGATGACTTCTTCATTTGAAAAAAAAAAAACGTTGTCCACTGATCCATTTTATCAGGTTTGGGAATAGGAAAAAGTCACTGGGAGCTAAATCTGGCGAATACGGTGGGTGGTTGACCAATTCGAACTTTATTTCTTCAATTTTAGCCATTGATCGTAAACATGTGTGAACGCGCGCATTGTCCAGATGGAAGAGGATTTTTTTTTTTTGTTTAAATGGGGCCGTTTTTTTCTATTTTTTCTTTAAGCTGGTCCAATAAAGATGCATAATACTCCCTGTTATTGTTTTTCCTTTTTCCAAATAGTCAACGAAAATAATTCCACGTGCATCCCAAAAAACAGTAGCCATAACCTTACGGTTTTCGCCTTCTTTGGACATGGTTCGCCTTTCAAAATCCACTGTTTTGATTGTTCTATCGTTTCGGGAGTGTAGTGGTGAATCCATGTTTCATCTACAGTCACAAACCGACGAAAAAACTCATTCGGATTACGTTGCATGAGCGACAACAGAGCTTTAGAGGCAGCCACCCTATTGCGTTTATTGTCGACTGTGAGCAAACGCGGCACCCATCTTGCCGAAATCTTTTTTATATACAATTTTTCATGTAAAATAGAAATGACGCTACCTTTTGATATCCCTGCAACCTCAACTATCTCACTCAACTTTAAACTTCGATCACTTAACACCATATCATGGATTTTATGATCATTTCTGGCGTAGTCACCTCTACAGGGCGTCCTGAGCGTGGTTCATCCTTTGCTGATGTACGACCACGTTTAAATTCATTTAACCAGTTATAAATAGTTGCAAGTGAAGGAGCAGATGTGCCGTGAACTAAATCCAACTTATTTTTTATTTCCTTTGCTGTTAAGCCTTTTATATGAAAATGTTTAATAACAGATCTTAACTCAATTTTCTCCATTTTTGTAAACAAACAAATTTTTTTCTTCAATGCACGAGAAACACACAACAACTCAACCAATGTGGCTGAAACTTCACAGCATAGTTAGACGGTAGTGATGCTGCATGAAAACAGACCGTTTTCAGTAATAGTCGCGCTATCTGTTGGATTTTCTAAGGACTTATTGACCCTCCCTCGTAGGAGAATGAAAGATGTAAAATAAAACTTTTTTCATTTTTTTCAGAAAGCAAATAGATCCAGAGAACAACAATACAAAATGTGCTGCTTTCATCTAGCATTAGATGTAAGGTCTTCTCCTGCTTTTAGTTTCCTTGGTATTAGTGGCGCTTATATTTTGAACACATGTCCTTAGTTCACTTTTCCAAGTATCAAATCTCTCTCTTGTTGCACTTAGTAGATTCAATTATGTCAGTTAATGCTAACACCAACAACCAAATACTACTCTTTTTCATGAAAAATACTATCACGCCAACATTGCTCATGAGAGTTTATTTTTTTTTTCTTTTACCTTTCTTCCTTGCAGACACCAGCTACTCGTATCATCCTGCCATACATGATGAGACTTTTGTGCGACGTAAACAACGACGTAATCGTACTACATTCACACTGCAACAGGTAAGATAGTTTTGGACAAACGACCGACCGACCAAACGACTCAACGAACAAGCGAACGAACGTACGAAGTGAGCTAATCTGACGCTTGTAGTCAACCAAAAATCATAATGGGTACTCAAACTCAACACTACTACTACAATACTCGGTACACGTTCTTAATTGCAGCTTGAAGAACTCGAGACGGCTTTTGCGCAGACCCATTATCCGGATGTATTTACACGTGAGGATCTGGCGATGAAAATTAATCTTACAGAAGCACGAGTACAGGTGAGAAAATGTTTACTTTTACTTTATGTTTAAAGGAATTAAGCTCAAGACTGTAAAGTATCTAAAGTAAAATAAAATTATGTATACAAAATCTGAAAAAATAAAAAAAATAAAAATGGTTTAAGCGATTTACATTTGGACACGGCAGACTGAATTGAAGTCAATGTATGAAATTATGTAAAAATATAAAAATTGTGAAATTGTATCAAATTACACTTGAACCCTTCCTTGTCCTTTCTGAGTTACGCTCTCTGATCAAAGGTGTATGATTTGTGAAAAAAGAAAGTATAAAACAAAATAATACATAAATGAAAAGTGAGTTACGTGCTTAACCGTCCTTCGATAGGCAAACAGATACAGATACGGATACAACCCTCCTCTGCATTTAGATACCTTTCATATTTTTCTATTAATAATGCATATGCTGAACTCATCACCATCATCATCATCTAAAGTCTAGAGTTTTTACTCACAAAATATTTATAATGCAATAAATCTGTTTATAAATAAAAATGAATCATTTCACTTTCTCACTACAGTAGAATAGAGTTTTTATACCAAAATCATATGCCTACTTATTGCAGTATATACATATTTCATATTTCAATCAGGAAACCTTCGTTCATTTTTCTCCCATGTACATGTATATTTACAATCATCATAAGTTTTGAAATTGTTTGCGCTTCCACCACAACCTTTGTAGCAAAACTTTACACATGCCGCTATGCTCTCATGATAGCTCCAACGTGGAAATCCCCGATTACGATATTTGCAAAAGAAACCCATACTAGCCGGTGGTGAAGAGCACCATGCTTAAAAAGTACAGTACAAAAATTATTTATAATAGGCAAAAGAGAATTATTACAGAATATTATTTACCAAATTTGTAACCCACCATATGACCAAATCCAAGGGTTAGTGTAATGAATCCAAATAATTGAAGGAGTACAATAAGAAACCTCATTTTTAAATGAAATTGAAGGTACATACAACATCGAGCGACTGGATACTAAAGTTGTTTAAGAATTTTTAGTAGAAATGTACAATGGAATTAATGTGCCATAAAAAATGCATTTTTTACAATTATACGAGAGAAAATCTAATTAAACAAACATGAACTAAGAGGGTTCTACATAAGATATTTGTTACGACGATTGTCCCAGAAGTATGAAAATGCCAGTTTGTTTAGTATATCAATAGTGAATGCTTTCTGTGAATTCGTTAACATGGAAAAACATGGGTCTATCATTTCATTCATTTCTAAGACGAAGGAGCAGTGAAAACAATGGACTGAATGCGGAGAAACGTTTCCAAAGAAAGAAAAAGAACAATTCCATAGGCAGGAAAGACCATGCGTCAATATTATTTGATTATCTGCAGGAAAGGAAAAACAATTAATTGCGATTATTATGCGGACTTTTATCATCGTTTGAGTGATAAAATCAAGGAAAGTCGGCCACAATTTGCGAAAAAGAGTAGTTACCGCGAGAGAATAATGAAAGTTTGAATTGCTTCGTCTCGCACCTTATTCGCCAGATTTAGTCCAATCGGACTAATTTCTGTTTCTAAACTTGGCAACAATGAAAAGGTAGAGTCTGCGGTTGTTAACTATTTTAAGGTGATCAACGATTCCAGCTATTGTATAAACAGTGTGTCGAACAAGGCCAGATTCAGGGGTGTTGGGACCCGTGGCAATGGAGAATCTATCAAAAAAAAAAAAAAAAAAATCTCATTGCAGACTCTTTCTCCCATAAAAGCAATCAACACCTCACATATTGTAGATATAAGATAAATAACGTGGCCACTGAGTTAAGAGAAATGGATCGTACTCTGCGAGCAATACTGAAACGCTTAGAAAATTGTCATTTCTCGGTGAACTAATTAATTCGTCAACACCTCTAAATAATAATTTTAATGTGCTAACAACTCTCATCAAAATGTATCACCAATATTGCGTTTGCTATTTGCTGCTCGCTAAACTCTTAATACGCTCAGATGCATGTTTACAGTTGTTAAATCCATCTCCACTGAGTTTTCTGAAAAGCTACTAATTCACATGGATAGCCGTAAACTTTTCCCTTGATGGAAGAAAAACAAAGCCAAAAAGGTCTCATTTCATAGCCATTTCACACTGAGCCTCCAATGCTACAATTCTAGAATGCTGCTTTGAATGCTTCATTCGTCAACAACAACAACAACAGGGAAAATTACGTAATTTTGTAGTTGTCGTTGTAGGTAGAAAATGCTGAAAAAAACTGGTCACTCTACCCAGTGCTGGGTAATTGTTGCCTTTTTTTTAAGTCATTTTCGATTTTCTTTCCCTTTTTCTGTTACGCGCCAACATTTTTTAAAAGATTTTAACTAAATAAGTATCAGAAATGAAAAAGGTGCTGCAATACATTGCAAAATGTTCTAAATCACGTATTTTCCACAAATTTTTAGTTTTAATTTAGCCACAGTTCCACTTGTGTGTATAACCAAAACAAAAAACGGCTGTTCCGAAAATGCAAAATGCAATATGAATACTTTCTATGAATGCTGCATTGAATGCTCACTATGAAACTAGTATTATTGTTATTAAATTGTTGAGTCCAATACTTGTGGGGCCCTCAATGTGTGGGGGCCCGGGGCTCTCGCACCGGTTGCCTTTCTGTAAATCCAATCCTGGTGTCGAAGCTATTGAACATTGCTAGGAAAAATCCAGACAACAAATATTTTCAATGCGATCTGCTCACTGAAAAACAGAAAAAGAAAATAAACCGACTCGATTTCTCTCTGCGCCGAAAACATATATTTTGCAGACAACCTGAAAGTGTTAACAGTGTTAAATATGGGCTTTGTGTTTAATATTAATCTAACAGTTATGTAAATTATCACTTCAAATTGATACAAAAATCTTGGCATTGTATAGTGAAGAAAAGCAGGTTGAAAATTGAGATATGGGGCTACCTCTTCCATAAAATGGAGGACTCTAAATGAAACTGGAAAGCTCTGATATACAAGCTTGAATAGAAATGAATGAATTGACTCTCTTTGTTACGCTGGTCATTTCCATTTACAGTTTGTTTGTTATATAACGAACTTCAATGCATCGAAGTGATTGACCGTTTCCAAGGACTTCGTTATGGATGAGTCCGGTCTTTCCTAAAGAAAAGACTTCACTATAGCGAACTGATTAGCCGGTCACAATGATTTCGTTGTATAGGAGTCTGTCTGTATAATAATAGATATATTCTACGAGGCCTCCGATTTGCGGTTCAGTGTTTCAATTGAACAAAGTTAATTTTCAGTAAAATACTTACATATTTATATAATTTCTTGAGGTTATTATTTTAAATTTTAAATATTCTCAAACGACTTCTCGTAAAGCAAATCTCAACCAGTAAAACCACTCTAATAAGCCTCATAGATTTGTTCGTTAAGCCAACATAACTCACACTTAAAAACACATTACGATATTGTCTTAGCAATCATCAAAGATTACCTTCGAAACATTAACCAAAGCAGAAAAAAAATGGAAAGAAAGAAAGAAAGAATAATAAATATAATTTTTCCTTTCTCCCGACAATTGAAAATGTATCAAGTTACAATAATAAACTGAGCGGGAAAAGATGGCGCGAGCAGTGTTTTGATATAGAGCACAACCGAGAGGAGGCATGCAGGACTACATAATAAATTTTATTATAAAATTTATTTTTCTCTTATTTTTTTTTTTTCTGTTCCGTTGAGTTTGTCTGATACCACGACCAAGAAATGTGTCAAAATGTATTCGCTGGTCGAATGTTGGTATACCATATAGTGCATAAGTAGTAGGCAAACTGGCAGTCAAACACCCTCATCAAAACGTTTGGCATTCATTCCATTAACGAAATCCCAGACTAAGCCCAAAAGAAAGTACAAGAGTACAAGAATCAAGAACAAAATTTTATACAATATTTATTTTTTTATACATTTAACTCATGCCATGGCATGGTTTTCTTTTCTTTTTTTTTTTTTTGGTAGTATGTAATTTCATAAAGACTTTTCTAAAGTCGTTTACCGCATTTGCTTTGTGGTTTTTTCCTCATTTCTCTTACATTTCAAATTTCGCATACTTTGACATGAGTCAAAGTAACTTGTCAAGTAATTGAAGTTTGAAGTGGAAAACAAGTAGTAGCTGCTCTCTTTGAGTGGTAAGGTGGGTGAATTGTGTGAGATGAGATTGTCCCAAATGTGCCTGACTAATTTTGTTAGAATGACAGATACACGTGTTTGTATTGCATCATGACAAGTGTCGTTTGGTCTGAGACAAAAATCAACAAACAAGTATAAAAGGAAGAAGAAAAAAAAAGGACAAGTTTATATTGCAAATTAAATTGAAAGTATCAAGTGTCAAAATTATTGTTTTGAATTAACAATGATCATTCATTATTACTATATATGTATCGTTAGTTTGTTATTCATCAGCAGAGTATCATATAAGTATAAGTTTTCAAGTAATGGAAATAGTAACTAATTGTGCCGGAAATAACGTGGGTTAAGTGCATGTATGTGCCACCAAAGTGTTTTAATCCAACCAACCATTCATTCATTCATTCATTCACTGATCCATTCACCACCTACATATGTAGTTAGAGCATTATAAACTACCTTCGTACGTGCCTCATTTGAAAGAATTTCCTCATTAAGTTGTCACATTTTAAAGACCTACGGCTGTTCCTGCCTACTTTCAGTTACAATTGCCGCATCAACATCATCATCTCATCATAATCGTCATTATACATAATAGGTATATGGTATATATACTAAAGTACTATATGCATTTGTATAATTTGCTTTATTTATAAAACAGTAGTTGCACATATTAGTATATTATGCAATATTCGCAATGATGTAGGTGGTTTTAACTTAGATACAATATACATTTGTATGCATCATGTATCATATATCTCTACAATGGAAGCACACAACGTGTCCGAGTGGCGCTGTTCATTGTCATTTGCTTAAGTTAAGCTGAGATACTCTCAAGTGCATAGTCATCATCTTTAAGCTTAAGCTTAAGCTTTTCTTTCTGATTTGTGTGAGGGAAAATGATTGTTGTTGCCACTAATTGTTGTATTTCCGCACCACTAATCAAACTCTTTCACTATCTTTATTTGTTTTTCGCAAATTTAGCACATATGTTAATTTGTTGCGCACTCATTTGTATCTGTTACTTTCTTATACAGAAAATTCATCACTAATTCGACATGATTTGCTTGTTTTTTCTAAGGTCATAAATTATTATCATAGATAGATACAAGTGTTGTAGCGTGTTCATTCATATAATTAGGACAAGTTGATGAAAATGTATTCGTATTTAATTGTTTGTAAATTATGGTAAAGGTATGGTATCTTTTTTCTATTATCATTTATTTGTGTAATTATAAAAAATTTAGGCCCTTGCCATATACAACATTTTCTTATACTATTCAATCATTATTTACCGCTGCTTCAACAAATATACGTAACTTAGCGCTTATCACTCACTTCTTGTTTTTAGGGTTCCGTACCCAAAGGGTGTCAAGCTTTATATTCAATAAATTTACAGAGTTTTGAAAGAAAATGATTTATAGCATATCAACATTGCTACAGGTTCCATAATACATAGTGTTAAATCTTATACAGTGGTACGGAACCCTTTGTGTGCGATTTCGACTCGCATTTGACCGATTTTTTACATTTTATGTTGCCTTTCCGACAGCACGAGGGCGCTATTGTCAGGGCGCCAAAAAGAGCATGAAGACGAGTTCAAGCAGTCTATAACTGAAAATAAAAAATGAAGACTTTCGGAACAAAGGAAATTTGTTGGCGGAATATGTTGTCCACAATCATCGTCTAAAAGAAAACGATGTAAGCGGCATGATATTCACATCAAGGCCGCCAGCAGAATGTTCAAAATGGAAAAAGAAGAACATATTTCAATCTCAAAACTAAATACAGTCTACTCATTAATAAATCGAAGATCTTGATCTTTTTGGTGCCCTGACACCAGCGCCCTCGTCGCAGCAACCATGTACATTCCTGAACAAGCAGTTGTCAAGTAAAATCTCTTCTATGTTTAGAGTTTTTTTATAATATTTGCAATTTTTTTTATGAGTCTCTTTTATCCTCTGAGGCCTTTAAAATCCTTCTATCATTATTAAAGATAATAGTTTGCTTAGTTTTAGAAAAGTTCGACTAAAATCAGTTTACAATCTTTTTTATGAGGATCGGATTAATTTAAGGAATTTAGTATTTAAATAATCTAATAATCATTAAAATTTCCTGTTAATCGATCACTTATACTACTAAGCGTTCAACAGATATTTTCAAATTTTTTTGATGGAAACTATTTTTTAGTTACCTTCTGCCTCTCATATGTCTTCATAAAATAGTATTCCCAAATTGTTATTATAAGTAAACCAAAGATTATCATTGTAATAAAGATTTAAGCACAAGAAAAGGATTAACATTCTTCATATATCAAATGTCAAAAGGTACAGAAGCTTTATACAATATATGTACCTGTGCCTCCTTTCATCTCTCTGTTGGATTTAATAGATGAAACCCCAAACCAATAACTATCACATGTCAATAATTGATAATTTATTATAATCATCTTGTTCAGGAACCAGAGTGACGCCTTTAAGCTGCATAGTTCCTTTCTATTATACTAACAATAAGGATGTGCCTTGAGGCTAAGGAAGCTATTCGCAGTGTCCTGCCTGAGCAAAAAGCATCGTTCTGTAATTGCATTTGGTTGAATAATCCTTTAATGTTGATCCAAGTTGATGGTTGATGCTAATGCGGCGTCACTGTTTCCTTCTGCTATGATTCCTGGTTAGGCTAGAGCATTCATTCATTGCCCGGGGCGGAAGAGGCGGTGGTAACGGCAAACGGTGACAGCGCGGTTTGGTCTAAAGGGGTGTTACTGTTGCGGTAGCCCAATTGTTGTAGTATACTCGTGCTTGTACTTTGCAAAGGGTTGTCGTTTGTGCTACCGAAGTTGAATGAATGAATGAAAATGCGTTTGATATTAACACATCTGTTCATTCATTCCACTTGAGTAGCTTAAGGAGTTGCTTGTTGTTGTTGCTGCTGCTGTAGCTTGTTTACGGAAGCTAATGGTGCGCAGCACTTGCTATAATTATGCGCCGATATTGGCATCGGATGCAAGGATATTCCCAGGCATATTTTGCTCGGTCTCTCACTCTCTTCATCTCTTTAGCCTATTTGGCCTTTGTCATTGCACTTTAAGTTGTTTACCTTTTTGTTCGATTTCATTGTTTTGTAAATGTAACAAAATTTATTTGTGTTTGCTTTTGTGGGTTCTTTTTTATTTCGTTTTTTTCTTTCTATTTAAGCACATGTTTGTTTTACTTTTGGTTTTACGCTAAATCGGTTTTTGTTTTAATTTAACCGCAAATAATTTTGTGTTTACTTTGTTGAATATTTATAGATGTTTACATAATATTGTATATATATTTTATTTGTTTTTTTATTGTATTGTTTTCAAAATTATGAACACTCTTAGCTTGCGGCTTTGTTTTCCAATCAGAAAAATAACCATAAACATAATTATGTGAAGTGGCTTCTTGAGTTGTAATTGAAACCAAATTGAAGAATGTCTGAAGAAGTGTGAGAATTTTAAAAATTATTATACAATATTTGAAAGAAGAATTCTATCCATGTATGCCATATTATTGTCCTTACTTCTTACAAAACAAATAATATTTTATTGCTCATAAATCGGGGCTATTTGTATTGGTTCAATAAGTCTGTTTTACAACCCTGTTGCCAATAAATAACGGACAATGAAATTATTAACAATAAATCTTAAAAATATGCAAGATAAGAATGCTTAGGTAGAGTGGATTCTTTAACATCTTATTTATCGTCAGGAAGAAATTTTTAAATACTATCTTGTGTGTCTGAAAGCTTACATACCTTTTTAAGGTTCCGTACCTAAAGCGGGCCAACGCTGTCCATCCGTCCGTCCGTCCGTCCATGAACTACATATATCTCATGAACCGTAATTGGTAGACATTTAAAATATTCTCAGAGCGTGTAATTAAAATAAAATAAAGTTAAAAATGAAAGGGGTCAAGAAACGTATGCTGTAATATGCACTGCCCGTAGTTTTTAGGGTTCCGTACTGAATGGATGCCAACGGGACCCTATTATTAAGTCTACACTGTCCGTCCGTCTGTCAGTGAGCTCTATCTCATGAACCCTAAATAGTAGACAGTTAAAATTTTCACAGAGTGTGTATTACTTTTGCCGCTATAACAACGATTCATAAATTCTTTGCAAAATCTACCGGAAAAGTCGGAATTTACATTATTTTTTCACATAATCAAAACAAAGTATCACTGTATCCTTTCTGTTTTCTATGACATTTTGTGTGTGGCTAACAATGCAGTATGATATGTTGAAGAAATTCTTGTATTGAAATGGTTTAAATTTGTAAGTTTAGATAATTTTTTTGTAGTATTCTTTTAGGGGTTGTTTGAATATCCCGGATCTCGGGAGCGGTTACACATATCAAAACCAAAACTAGCCTATGTTCAAACCTGGAACCAATCATACACATTCACAAAATTTCAATGCAATCAGATGAACGGTATGGAAGCACATAACATACGAACAAACACTAATATGTATATTATATATATCTGCTTATATAGATGACTGTAGCTACTTCAACATTGACATATGGTGTCTTATAGTTATTTTTTGAATACATATTTGACAGATCTTAATACTAAAGATAACAAGATATGTTGACTCTCTTCACTTTCGGAATACACCAACACTGTTAATTCCTAAAGAGGCCCTAATTGAGGTATTATTTCTTGTATAATGCAAAAGAAAAAAATTTGTATATACAATCAAACGTCATCTTATTTTTCAAATTGAAACCAAATTTTCTCATAATAATAATAATGTTTGCTTAGCAAATCAATTTAACCATTATATATACCGAAAAACCAATAAAAACCAATAAACTTAGAATTACATATACCCGTAATATTGTAAATACTATAAGAAAGCCAATCCGATATCCAAGAATAATAATTACATTGAAGCCAATCAAGAAAACTAAGCCAAGCGTGTTGAATAAATACGAAAAATCACCAACGCAATTATGGCAGATGAAGATGGGAAACTTAAGGAAGTACTAGCAGCAGTCAAAGGAAAATTGTGCATGAAATTAACTCAACGCACATTCAATCTTATTGTATATACATACAATAATGTAAATACAAAGTATATAATATATACATACGAGAGTATGTATACAACAATTGTTTTTCATTATTCAATTTCTGTCATAATAACGAAACTGATGATTATGATTAAGACAATAAAGATTGAACTGATGATGTGGGCTGAAGGGGTGTACATAATAGCAACACACATTAGCCCCCAAGGCAAAGGGTAGTAAAGCTGTTGTACCAGGCCACCCCATATTTTATTGGTAATGTGCTTATGCCATAAATATTGTATTAAGTATAAAATTCTAAGTGGGCGTCAACCAAAAGCAATGAACCCGAGGCAGCAGGCAGAAGTGAGTAGTGATGTCCTTTCGGTGGGTGGCACATACATTGTCCTGGTGGTGCTTTTCCTTTACGAGTGCGCAGGAAAACAGTGAAACAGTAAAGCAAAGCAAACAAAACCAAAGAGAAAAAACCAAACCAAACCAACCTATACTCCCTTTTATTATATTAACATCGTTCTGCTTGCAAAAATACAATTTTTCTTATTATTGTTGCCACTTGCTTGTTGGCAATGTTGGCATTGTGTCTGGGTGACTTGCTGTGCTTGAGTCGCCCCAAAGTCTTTCCAACTCCCACTTCCATGTTCCATGTTAGCTTTATCATGGCGGAAATGGCCCGTAGCAAAATGTTGCAAAATTGTTTTACTTTTGTCTTGTGACGTTTACAACAATGGCGGAGCAAACAAAGGCAACACATACTACATAGAGTCACATAGATACGCACGTAAACAAGCATACTTCAACAACATTCTAATTTGAATTTTGATTAGGAAATTTGCTTAACCAAAAAACACAGTAAAAAAAAAGAAACACTTGCCAAACCAAGAATAAAAGTTTGTTGAAGATATAAGAAGATGAAAAGCAAGATGGCGTCAGCGCCAACAAAAACTACACACACACACACACACAATTCACAACCGGAAGTTCATGGCGGGCGAGACGACATTGGTACGTGGGGGTCAATGCTCAACGCATGTTGATTATGCGCTAACAAATCCCATTAGAATTCAACATCATCAGTATCATAGACAACAACATCATCAGTATCAGCATCAACATCATTATAATCTTAATCTTCAGCACCATGAACTGAACGTATCCTTAAGCAACTACAGTTGAATCAGTGTAACCGGAAATGATAGAATAAAACGAAGACAAAATGCCAAGAGGACAAGAAGAAATACTTTTCTCTGCAAAAACTCACATGTTTCTAAAGTTGATTGCTGCTGTTCAGAGAAAGAGAGAGGAGTGCTGATGGTGATTTGTCTATGGATGTGAACTTAGTATATGAGGGCCTTTGTTAAATTTAGGCGCTGATTACAATCAAAACAGACAAAAATTTGGCTTTGTTAGCAAACTGAAATTGAAAATGTGATTTTATTTGTTTGTTTATTACTTTTGCCTTTTGAGCCTTCAGAGAAACATATACGAGTATACAAGTATATACACTTTCTACCCGATTTAACTCTTATTTATTTTCTTATTGGAATTGTTTTAGCCCAAAAGGCAACCAACAACACACATGAGTTTGAAATTTATTTTATTTCAGCAAATTGTTAAAGTTGCTGAGGTGGAAAATCTCATTTACTAAGAGTAAGTTTAGAAAGAGTCAATGGAAGGCGGCGACATGCTACCTAAAAGTTTTCCAATTTTCAATTGGCTTGCAGCGTTTCAATGCAGCAGCAACAGCAGCAACAATAGAAGTTGACTTCTTTATTCCCACTAGATCTGTTCAGAACTTTGTTAATAATATAAAATATAACAAAAGCAATTCTAAGCTCACTCACTCACTTACTCACCTTCCTTCCTTCCTTTATTTATAGTACATTTACGATATTTATCTTTGTTCCCCAGGTTTGGTTTCAAAATCGTCGAGCCAAATGGCGTAAAGCTGAACGCCTCAAGGATGAGCAACGCAAGCGTGAAAATGGAGAAAGCACAAGCTCCTTGGATAAGGTAAACAATAGTATATGATTTTTATTTCCAATTTCATTCATTTTATGTCAAAAAAAACAGCTACATGATAGTCGCGAATCTTCACCTGATATAACAGGCGATTTGGATGATGATATGGACATGGATATGCCACCAACATCGCACCATCAAACGATGCCGCCTAATTCAACACACACACGTCGTCCACGTTCGCATAGTCCGCCAGGAGAGCGGTCACATAGTCCACAATCAGATACAGAGCGGCCATTATCCTCGACCCATCTGACTTCGCATACACATTCCGCTTCACAATCGGTGGGTTCCATAAGTGCTGGTTCGCCTTCACCCTCAGCCGGTATGCGCCACTCACCGCCTTCTCAACACAGTCCCACGGAATCAAGGAATACCGATTCACCCATTGAAGTCGGTGGTCCCATTTCACTGACCACAACGACTGTAAATACACGCATGGCTAATGCCATTCTGCATGCTTCGGCTGCATCGACCACATCATCGGTTCCAACATTGACGACAGTATCTTCTGCATCAGCAGCGGCCGCCATGGCCCTGCATGCAACGCCTTCAGCTGCAGCTGCTGCTGCATTTGGTTCCCATATCTTTGGATCTTTTGCAAGTGACACGTAAGTACAATAGTAGCAAATAGAATTATGTAATTTAAACTTCTTATTGTGATCTTTAGTCAAAGATATTCTATATAGTGTGTACATCCGTTTAAATGCTTCTTTGCACGTGCCATCAATTCAGCGTCATTAGTTGTGCCCACTGTATTTTGTCCTTTCGTGTTTCGTGCTTCGTACAATTGCCATTGCCATTGCCACTTCCTCGTTAATGTTTCCGCTGCGCATACTGTATCCGTTTGTAATTCCGTTTCTATTCGGATGGAATTTGAACTCGTTTTATATTTCAACAAAAACATGAAGTAAACGTCTTCCGTTAGAAATTCAGTCTGGAAGCAAACTCAGCTCAGCAGGCGGCAAGGACACTCAATAGCCCATGTCCAGCTTAATGCGTTGTTGATTTCTTGATCTCATCGTTATTGTCATCTTACTATTCTTGGTTATGCGCTAATGACATTAACAAAGTTCATTTTTGGCACAAGACAAAGGACCAAAAACCATGATTTTCTGCACTAATTTCATTGCCAAATTTAGTTCGAGATACAACAACTTACTTTGCCTTCCTTCTCTCCCTGCAACAACACACCCTCACAATCAATTGCTAATTTAGTAAGGCATCATTTGGTTTTTTGTTTTACTATGTTGCAATAACATAAGGATCACCCTTATTTCATAGTACTTATATTGTCCTCAGAGTTATTCAAGTTGAGTGAGTTGGGAGATTTATAAACAAAATATTTGTGCATGAAATGAAGCTGATGATTTCAATGATTGTTGGGGTGTGTTTTGTGTCCTTTATTGCGAGGGTAGTATGTACTTAGTTCTTTGTTCTTGCTGATGTTGTTGTCAAATTGACGACAAAATGCGACACTTGCCATAAATTTATTGTTTGTTTGCTTAATTCGCATTGTAAGTGGAAGCTTAATGACACGAACACAATTAGCAGATCATTATTATGAAACACACCAGTTGGATTATGGTTAAGCAACATAGGGTGAGCAGTGCACTAACATTAGGTAATTTAAATGTCGACAAGGGGTTCTCATTTGATATTTTAATAAGCCAAGTTGTTGTACAATAGTATTTATTACAACATAAGCAGTTATAAACATTTCATTAACCTCATAATGTTATTGAAATAGTACTTCATAATTATTCTGGGACAATAGAGAAACTAAAGAAACTATTTAGATTTTTATGATAAAATTTTGGATTTCTATTTGCAAAGATACTAGAATGATCCATAGTTTTTTCTTCATTCTTAACTTATTGATGGAGTCACTAGTGTCACTCAATCCAATGAAGTGCCTATGCCTTTCTGATCGCTACGGGTTTATTTTTTGGTGAGGTGGGGAGAAATCCCTTCGGACCTACAACCACCATCGTGATTATGTGTGTGGTGTCTCAACTAAACCTCTCTCCTCGGCTTTATGGATTACTTCAGAGTAGGCGCCTGTGGCAACCCTTTAATATAAAGATTAATAGCACTCTCCCATTGCTCTTAAAGTTCAATATTCTATTCACGTACGTCTAGGTTCACCACATTTGTAACTAACATCGTGTTATAGGCCACTATAATGCTAATGATAACTTTTATATTTTTCTATGATTTTTAAGTTCTGAATTTGGTAAGTTTTGAAGTTACATCCTGAACTTCCTTTAAAAATTCTTGATCTAGATATATTTCTATATGTTTTTGTCAGCTGTTCTGTTTTTTAACTTCCTTTTAAGACTCATTGATCTTTCTCAATGCGTCTCGCATTACAAGTTCAATTGTCAACTTCAATAACAACAAAGGAACTCCATGCCACACCAGCAAAAAAAAAAATATAGAAAAAGTTAACAAAACGACACTCTAAATTTAATTGGGCGTAAACCAAAGGGTGTTTTGTGTTCATTAAAAATCAAACTGTGGCTGTGGTAGACAAAAAGAACCTTATGGCCAAAACTATTGTAGTATTGAGTAAATTGCATAAAAAACTAAGGAGTAGCCATGAAGTAGCGCGTGGCAAGTAGCGAAAACAGCAGCTAAAAGCACACAATGGGCGGTCGCTCATCAACATCATCGTCGGAATCATTGGATGAAAATGAATAAAAATGGTAGTAGCTAGGAGGGACCACAGGGGGTCTTATGTATTATACCAACAAACATACAAACAAACAAACATTTTGTTATTCTGCTTTGACACAAAAGGATAATAGCAGTTAACTTGAAGCGAAAGCAATTCAGTTGAGTTTGAATAAAAAAAATAAAATATTATGCAGAACTCTTAATAATGTTATCGGTAATGCTGATGATAATAATGATGATGGTAATGATAATTGTAACGATGATTATGATGATGACAACACAATTGAAGGCAATCATCAATGCACGCCCCGCTGAATCATGTCCGGTGTGTGTTTTGTATGCTCCTGTTTGTTTCATCTTTTTGTTTTGTAATGCTTCTTCACCAATAATAATGTCATTTTGATGTACAATATCTTATAAAAGAATATCAAACTAAACTTGATTTCGATTTACATTAATTCATCAGATTTTGTTATTCTAATGTCTCTGTGTTTTTTTGAGTGTGACGCAGGATATCCGGTATAGATTCTTATCTGTCGCTTGCCTCTTTCCATTCCGATTTCAATCTTACATTCGAGAGGCGACAAAAACATTTATCATCGTATTAGTTATGCAAAAAGAACAAAAGATAGACATAAAAGAGGGCACTTTTTTATCAATAGATAATATACTTTATTAGCATTTATAGCAATATTGATAGCAGTTTTGTAAGAGATTTTTGATGATAGATATCATAAGAGGATAATAAACGACAAACAAATAATATCTTAAGCTAGTAATACTTAGTTTATTGTTAAACACATAGCAAAACAATCCAATATCTACTGAGATATGTTCATAGCAAGCTGATATTTATTGTTTTATGTTTATCGATTTGATCAAATAATCATTGATGTTTAATATGTTAATGTACTATAATGATTTCCTAAAGTTTTGGAAGTGTTGAGACTGAAACTCATTCGAAATCGACTATTACGCCGTTTATGCTATAGCCGAAATGGATTTCGCTGAAATCGGCTTGACACCGATCAATTTTTTAACATGAAAACTTTTTTAAAAGGGGAACACATGTCAGAATCTGAAGCTCTTTCAGAAATGTAACAAAAACATGTCGCCAATATTTTTATTATTGTATATCTCGTGACTCAAAAGGCGTAGCGCCAAATAATTTATATATGCTGAAAATAGAGGAAGCGCTAATGCCGACGCTTATGTCATCAAAGAGGGAGGGGCGTTCAAAAAGGTAAAAAAATAAGTGAAAATTCTTTTCATACAAAAACAATTTTAAGTGTGTATGCTTGCCACGTCATGACGCGTCATCCAAATTGTACAAAATAATTTTTAAATGTATACTCCCTATCCTGATTTTTTATAACGGTTTACAATAATTTTTCGGTATATAATTCACAAATTCATTGAGAAAATGATAATAAGACAATATACCTTTTAATAACACTGCCTAGCTCTCAACATAAATCGATATATGCCGCTATCAAAGCTCTGTTTGCCCCCAGCTTTAAGAGCAAACTCATACGTAGTACGCTAGAAACTCTTAATCAGGCTCGGCAACACTCTATCACACTCATCTGGGTACCAGGTCACTCTGGTATCGAAGGAAATGAGATGGCGGACGAGTGTGCTAGGAAAGGCTCGGCACTGCCCATATCTCAAGTAGTCGCTGATATTTACTGATACAGGATATACTCTCATGCTTGGAAGTGAAAACCAGAGATCTAGCAGGCAGGAAGTGGGTAAATGAGTCTGCCTGCACTGTCGCAAGGACGCTCTGACCTTGTTATCAACCAATGAGAACATCCGACCTCCTTCACTTTAACAAGAAAATGGTTCGGACGTTGACGGGAGTCATAACGGGGCACTGCACCAACGGGCTGATGGCTCACAGGATGCAAGTACCACACCATGACTTTTGTCACCTCTCAGTAAACGAACCCGGTTTCTCGGGAAGCCGTTATTCGAAGAGTTGGGTAGTTTGGCAAAATGTCCTTTGGGGAACCTGGCTCTGTTCGTGGACTACTCAGGTTGGTTTTAGAGATAGTGGGAGATAGCTAGACCGACCTTGGACTGTTGTGTGATTATCTCTAACCTCTCTTTCCCTTTCCCCTTTTTTATCAGGCATCACAATGGGCCTTTAAGGCTTCTGGGTGGACTCGCGAGCAATTGCGAGCAGCCTACATAACCTAACCTAACACTGCACAAAACAGCATGTTGCGAACAGCTGAATTTCAAAACGTTGTAAAAACGCCAAACGCTTATGCTACATTTCAGTTCGTTTTACGAAAATAACGTTAAGTTTGAAATGTGCTCTTCGTGAAGTTGCTTCTTGTGTTCAATACGCATTGGAAAAGTGTTTATGCATGTGTTCTAAGTCAAGCTGATCTCAGTGAAAATCGTATCGGCTGTCGCATAAACGGTGTTTAGATATTTCAAATCGACCCTATTATTGTTAATCATTAAGCCATCCCCAAACTTCAATATTTAATTGAAATAATAATCTAATATACCGGAAATGCACATCGAAATGCCATGAAGAGTTTTATCAAAATTTTTAATTAGTTTTAATCATCTTAAATATGAATAGTAGTACAATATGTAAACTTATAATAATATATAATCATCTTAGTAAATATAAGTACCTGAGTACTTTAAATGTGTAGCATTTTGCATAAAACAGCTTAAGCAACCTTTGTGTGGAAAGCAGTTTAATTTTTCGATAAACAACGCGAGATATGGTGAGGTTCAATGCGAAGCACGAACGCTTGAATAATAAATTAAGCAAATATTTTAATATTCATCATGCAATTAAAATAAGCCTCTTCGTCTCTACTGCCGTACATACCAAATCAACTAAGGTAACCTAACAAGAAGCATAGCCTTGGTGGCCCGTCATAGTCTCATTTGCTGGCAGCTCCTGACTGCCATTGCCAAAAGGACGCGAAGGCGCTTGATGTGGAGTAATTTTTTAGCGCTTCAAGCATTTATTATGATGAGTACATAGACGAGGCGAAAAGTCTCGTCTCGGGTAACACAGTCAAAAGTTAGACGAACAACTCATTTGTGGCTGAGTACAGAGAATGAGGTAAATGAATCTAGAGACCCTCAGTGGGTGTGTGTAGGCACTTCTTTGCATGCGGAAACATTTTGCGGAAATTAAGTTTGACTATACTCGTACACAGTTGAAAAAGCTAATCTGGCAATGCTGTGGCGTGATGTGCCACAAAAGTTACAATCCCCGCCAACGTCCTCTAGATGTAGAATTTGTGTACGCTCTTTCCCTCAAGGTGTTGATTACTCGAGTTTAATTTGTTAGAATTGCGAAAAGTATTAAAATGTTTACCGAAAAAATTTTCAACCCAAAGAAAAGTAATGAAGACACACTAAAAAACACAAATATAAAAGTATCTCCATCATCATCATCATTACCCTGAACAACCAGAGAAGGAGTCCAAGGGTAAGGAAAAGTGAAAACGTAAAAATGAACGAATGTGTAAAAATTAATTAATATATGAAAACTTAGTCCTTCATAGAGAAAGTGGCAAGTACATGATAATGTTTGGTAAGCTATCTAAAGAGAAAGTTTTCATCAGCTACAAATCACAGGAATAAAAGGAAATGTGTGAAAATTTGTAAGAAAATTCAGATTTTACTGTGTGTAAAGATGGCGGGCGAATGGGCGTGAAACCCATAGATTTGGAGTGGGTCTATTAAAGGGTGAAAACACACTGACTGACTGACATTGACAAACAAAAAATCTCTACGATGACGACATTTGTATGCGCCTCAAGACTCATTAACCCGCGGCAAAATCTAGAAAAAACAAAAATTAAGAATATAATAATCTGATGAATTTGAGTAGTAGACTAACTAACGAGCTCAACGACAACACTTGAGAATCTTTTCGAATGGCTTAATTAGTGAATGCACGTGTATAAGAGAAATAGCAATAGAGTGACGAGCCAAGTGAGAAAGAGTAAAAGGTATGAAGAAAAGTAAGTGGAGTGGCGTTACATATAGAGAAAAATAAGAGAGGAGCTGAAAGTCAAAAGCGCCGAATGACACAACTGTGGGGTAAATATACTCGTAAATGTAGTATATGGCACTTTCACAATGATGATGATGATGATGACAATGCTAAGGCTGCTGTCAATGATTATTGCGATGATGATGAAGCTGATGATGATGCAGATGATGATTGTTAGGATGGATGACTGTGCCTGGACGCATCTTTTTCATTCGTATCTTGTTGCTGTTGTTGCCGCTTGGGGCTAAAAATTTGCAGAGCTGTTGATGTGCACATGCAAAATTTAATTACGACCAAAGGATGAGTGCTTAATTATACGCAAACATTTAAATTGAGCTTGCTTTCTTTATTCTTTCTTTCATTCATTCTTTACTTTACTTTCCTTTCAGTTCTCATTCGTTTGTACATACTATATTCAAATATGGTATATAATATTCTGAAGTATCTTTACTACACAAGATACAATTAAAAGTGTAGAGCAGGACTCTTTTTTTTGTGAGTTGTTTGATTTAGGAAAGATTTTAGTTGTGAAAGTTATTGAAGTTTTTGCATATAATTTAATATAATTTCTTACCTTTATTATGTAGAGCTTCAATTTAAAAGAACTCTTAGTATTGCTTACTTAAACATTCAATCGATTTTAATAGAATATTATACTCACATTCCTCGAAAAACTTATATACAAAATTGAAGTTTGAATTTCACCGACTAATCAATGAAGCAGTTACCACACACTACACTTTTTATTTCAATTATTTGAAATTTGTAGAAATGAAGGCATAGTTGGTTGACAGTATATTAATACAAAGAGGTATCTTTTTAATCAAATTATCAACCCATTATCTATACTCTTTTGTCATTTAAGCGGAAGAATGTTCAGGACGATTGTATATAACCTTGGCGGACGGGAGTCAATGAATTCCTGGATGGCTAGTTTTACAGCATTGTCGGAATTGAATTGTTTTCCTACCAAAAAGTTGTCCAAAGTGCGGAACAAATGGTAAACCGTGGGGGCTAAGTCTGGTGGGTATGAAGGATGTTTAAGAATTTCGAACTCCAATTCCTTTTGTTTTGTCTGGCGTTATTGTGCAGTAAGATAGGAGTCGATCTGTTGACCAATCTAGGCTGTTTTTGCTTGTTTCAGCAGTTTTCATGAATTCATAATGAATCCTACCTGCACCAGACCACCAAACAGCTACCATAAGTATGATGAATATTAGGCTTTGGGGTGTGTTTTGGTAACTCATCCTTTTCCAACTACTGTGCTGAACGCTTACAATTGCCATATTTAATTCATTTTTATCACATGCAATTATTCGATTCAAAAATGGATCGAGTTGACGAGGGAGCAACGATAAGTGACAAATTCTGTGCACTTTGAGATGGGCAACATTGACCCTCTGTACGTTGTTATCAACCTTTGATTGTGGGCAACTGCGTGGCATATTTGTGAGGTCAAAATTCTTTGTGCGAAATTTGGCGAAAAAATAAATAGCCCCAATACACTGTTGATGTTTCGCGCGGTCTGTGATGCATTCTTTTCACGTATGAGCCAATAGCGCCAACTACAAATTTCATGCTACTCGACTCAATATAAACTATGAAAGCTTTGTAAAAAATTTATCTGATCGGCTGATTTTCTTAATATAAATATAATAAGTATGTTTAAGGACTTATAAAATATTAGAAATTGCAATGATACCTTATACTAACCTCGTTTTTCTGTCCTTCGCTTATATGGAGTCCAATTGCCTACATTTGTTCCATTTATCTGAACTATCAAACTTTCTTACAACCAGATTAATTGGAGACCGAAACTAACAAACTTAAGTTGAAAATTAGTTCGTATGGCTAGTCGCAGTTTGATTAGTCTTTAAATTAAAAATAAAAGTGTACTTATCATGGGGTCTCCGATCTTTCCTTTAATGCCTTACAAACATTCTGTAAATGGCTTAAAACAAAGTCGCTATATCCATCGGTCTGTTTCTCCGCTTAATTCTGCTAAGCCATGCAAAACATTTTGATTCAGTTTTCCATGTCATTTAGATTTAGATAATTTTTTAAGGAAGTTTAGTATGTACACAATAGTGATGTGGTTTCATGAAGTCATGGGTCATATGTGTATTGCTATACTAACGAACAAGTGCTGCAAAATATACTATAGAGATTGTGTTGCATAAATTAAAATATAAGTTGGTCATTGAATAAGTGTGAACTGCGCTCTAATGCCTTAAACTATTGATAGAGATATTAGGAATCGAACTAGCCTATTAAAGACTCTATAATGTTGAAGGCAAGGCCAAGGTGTGCATAGTTGTTCATTTGGTATGTCACTGGAATTATTTATGAGTTTGTCTACTTGTACAAAATAAAGGGACAGCAAAACATAACTAGAAGAATTAAGAATGAAATACCAGAAATAAGCTGACCGAGTGAAATACATTTACATACGTACCCAAACCATAGGGTACGAAGTCTAGGACAAAATTTTAGTAAGACATAATGTTAAAGATACATATTAATATATGGAATCTAAACCATTTTAAATTTACTTGTATAAAACTGAATTTAATTCTAAATGAATGTGTCTCTAATTGAATTTTACTCAACTTTTTTAACCAAATAATTTTATAAAAAAAAATAAATAATTCTAACCTTAAAAAGCTTTTTCCACCGACACAAATTTCCTAAACACATACACACAAACACAGAACCCCAAAGAGCATTTTAAATTCTCTTTCAATTTTTTTTTTTTTCACTGAAACTGTATAACCTAAACTGAGGAAAATCTCAACGACCACAAACGACAGCGACAGCAAAAGGAAAATTAAAAAGATAAATCGCGAAAATGCGACACAACCGCGAGAAAGCAAAATGAAAAAAATGTGAAGCAAGTTATCTGAATTTGTATCTGAATCTGGTCAGTAAAAATTTTCTCCTTCCGCTCTTTTCTCAAAACAACTCAATTTGCATGGCATAAGCCATCATGATTCAGTGATACAATATAAAGGTACATGAAGAGAGAAAAGAGAGTTAGTTGGATGGGCATTTCCAAGGCACTAAGAATTATTAAATTTTAGAAAATATTTGCATTTGTGGTGTGTGAACGAGACAATTGTCAAACATACAAGCAGGAGCAGCTCAGGTTGACAAGCAAAATGGAATACTCCCAGGAGATTTTAGCAAGTTGAGTCAGTCTCATTTTAATTTTATTTTGAGTGAAATAAAAATGAAATAAATTCAATTTTTATAATATCTAAATTCACTGAATGGAATGGAATGGTTTGCGACAAAAACAAGGAAAATACGAGTATTATATTTTATTTATTTAGTTTGTTTTTGAATGAGGATTTGTATGCACTCGTAAAACACACAAAGTCTGTTAAGACTTTAATGTTAGTCATTTGTAATAGGATTTATTGAGATTTTCATAATAGTTTTGAACGAAATCGAAGGTTGCCCTATAGGCAGATACCATACATTTTGTGTCTTTATGATTTATGAACTATCAACAAAAATAAAAAATAAAATAAAAATAAAAAAAATTGTAAATTAAGCACAATAAAGAAATAATTTTATTAATGGATTATGAATAACAAACAACAACAATAATATAATAATAATTGTAATAATAATAAAAAATATATTCTCTATGGTACATTCATTTGAAAATGTTGGGACACTTATCAATTAAAATTTAAATTGCATTAACTTCTACATAGTAGCTTACTATTCTGTTTATTTCTATACTGATCTGATCTGTTTGTTTCGATACTGTTTAAGGGTGGGGGCGCGCACACATTCTGTTCAACTGGTACTATGTGTTGTATTCATTTGTGCTATTCGACCTACCCATGGCACACAATACACATTAATATATATTTCATTCAATTAAGCATTTAAGTGCTGTCGAGTTGTTCAAATTATTATTATAGAGGATCCCAGACATGGAATACACACATGAATAGATAGACATGATGCCATCTATAACATACCATACCAAACCATACTATGGTATTCCATATTCATGTTATAAAACGCTAACATAACAACAATGATGCCTGACAATGATATACAAATATTTAGGTTTATTAATAATAATGCAATTACGCATAAAAATGTTTTAATTTATTTCAATTAAGAGTTAATTAAAACTGTTTGTTGTTTGTATTTTGTTTATGCAATATTGGTTTTTTGTTTTTTTATGTGTGGGGGCTTTTTTTTTTATTTGTTCATTATTATGGGAGATCATAGGTTTTTTTAAACTGAAATCACAGGAAATTTTGTATAAAAACTTTATCAACAAATAGTTTTCAGGAAAATTGCTATTAATCAAAGTAATGTTTATACTACAATATTATTGTATTTTACATAAAGTAAAAAGTAAATTCAATAATATTTATTGTAATATGTGAGAACTTCTGGTTAAATAAACAAATTTGTATTCTATAAAATAATATATTCTCTTGCATACTCGTAATAGCAATTGACCACACAAATCAAATTGTCAAAGCTAAAAGAGTTGAACAGGGAAACTTTCCATTATGTTATTCAAAGATTTTCCAAAATTTTGAGGAATTTCAAAAACAATTCTATGTGTCTTCTTCGAATCCCGTAAGAATAGGCTTCTCCCATAGAGTGTTAAAAACTACCACTAAATTGTCAAAAGTGTGTCAAGCTGCTGTGGTATGGGTGTTTACTTTGATTGTATAAAGTCTAAACCCAAAAGAAAAGCACGATTAGAGTTTAGACTTCCTCCTTTGACATGACATTGGGCACGTTCAGCAGAAGTTAGCGCTGCCTTTATTCGCTTCATTTTACTCATTGGCCACATAAAACCAGAAAGAATATTTTCTTTGGATATGCCAAAGATGAAATACTCTTCACCCTCCTGTCTGACTTATGGCTTATGACTATTTATTTTTTTTTTTTATATTCCTTTTAAACTCCTAGTTGAGGCATAGGGCCTCCACAAGACTTCTCCATCGCACACGATACTGGGCTGTTGTTTTAGCACCATCCCATGTGGTGTTGACATCAGCTAGTTCCCGCAAGTTTGATCTTCTCCAAGTGTACTTTGGCCGGCCGCGGCTTCTGCGGGTTTCATTCGAGCGACATTCTCGTGATGATTTCTGGCGGCTTTCTTAGCGGCTTAATCTGTTTCAGTATAGGCTCCTCATTTGTTAGACGCCATAGTGCATCGCTGGAAATAGTGTTAGGCCAGAATATTCTGCATATGATCCTTAAACACTTGCTAACGAGTTCGAGACCAGCCATGTTTCGCTTCCGTATAGTAGCGTCGATTTCACGCATGCGGAGAATATTCGCAATTTCGTGCGTCTGGTAGATGGCTTATGACTATTAGTATGAAATATATGTCAAGAAAGACAAAAAAACAAAAAAGATTTTCTAATAAGAACATTAATTTGAATTTGGGTCCGATTCGGCTGATTCCGATAAAGAGTATGATAAAAAGCGAAGCTCTCTAGGTCAAAAACTGAGGAACGTGTTTGCATACATACAGACGGACATGGCTAAATCAACTCGTCTCATTGAATATATATACTTTATGGGGTCTACGATGTCTCCCTCTGTGTGTTACAAACTTCATGACAAACTAAAAATACTATTAACTGCGTGAAGAGTGTACAACTTAAAGAAGAAGTCCATCGCTACAAAAATTTTTTTTGAAGTGTCAGTCCCTTTAGGATACGCAGTAAATTTCACAAGCAAGCTGCACTGCCTTCAGAAAAGACAAATCAGTAAGCGATTATCAAGTAAGCGATAAAAGTCAGCTCTGCCTTCTGCTGGCGCGTTCAGATTGTTAAGCATAGGAAAATATTTCAATTTTCATACTGATTTTATATTGGCGTGAAGAGAATCTGTTAAATAATCGATCATGATGCTTAAAATTCTGTCAATTTATTATTAGCTGATTATGTTTTGTGTACGTGGCCATTGTGTATTTCCATTACTTGTTAGAGATATCGAACTGAAACTTTTGCAAGAGTTTATTTGAATAGAATGAATTCTTCTATCGATTTCATTTATGAAGGTGAAGCATTTTGAAGAAACCTAAATCTCGTTTAATATTAAAAGACATGTGAAATTCATAAGGGAAAATCTTCTCTTGTGATGCAATGAAGCTTTAAAATCAACAAACCAAATCATAAACGACAAATGACTTAATTTAGTATTAGAATACTATTCATATTATTTTATCATAATTTATTCTTTACTTTTTGACTTGCAGCAATTGTGGCTTTCGTCCAGTGCTCAATGAACAAAATGCCGTCGTATCAAGTGCCGCTGTTGCCGCAGCAGCAGCTGCTGGTGTACAACGTACAGCAAATCATCCACCATTCTTTTTGCCACCTCATCTGGCATCACTTAGTTCACAATTTACGCATCAGCCACTCTTTCCGGGCTTAAAAGGTGAGTACACAACGAAGTTATTTAGTATCTAATCCAAAGTAATACAATTCCCGATGGCATCTAATTGAAATTACGTATTATTATTATGTGTAGCTATTAGCTAATGGCTGTGTTAGCTGTCAAATCAATATATCAATACATATACGAGTATTTTGATTATCTTAGCTATTAAGTATTAAAATTTGTTTTTCTTTTCACCTGTTACCTTTATATGTAAATCAATCATTATATAAATCAAAATTTAATTTTCTTTCTTTCTTTGACTTTATTTCCATAGGTGTTTCACCGTTTCAAAGTCTTTGCTCATGTTGTCCCCTAAAGCCACCACCACCACCAGTTGCTCCACATTCTGTGCCAGTTTCTACACCCTCAGCAGCCAGTTCTCCTGATTCACCCAAATCGATTGGCGCTGCCAATGCACACAATAATCACATGGCTAATAATAACAACAATGGCAACAACAATAATAACAATAGCCATGATCCACGTACCAACTCAGTAGCAGAGTTGCGTCGCAAGGCACAAGAACATTCAGCAGCTTTATTACAATCTTTACATGCAGCTGCTGCAGCAGGACTCGCCTTTCCTGGGCTACATTTACCGCCACTATCATTTCATCATCCAGCTCTAAGTAACAATAACAATAATTGTAATATGCTGCGTTTAAAGAACGAAGCACAAGATATGACCGCAAGCACCATGAATGGCCTTGGATCTGTAGTTAGTGCAAGCACAACGCCTGTATCAAGCGCTGCATCAATTGCTTCCATATTGGATATGTCAACGGAATCCACTTCAGCGGCTGTGGCTGCATATCAACACCATCATCACCAGCACCAGCAACAACAGCAACAACAATTGCAACAACAGCATCACAATTCTACTCTTTCGCCACCAACAACGCCTACCCAAAGTCATAGCGTAACATCACGTCAGGATTCATCATCATCGCCATCACCGCCAACAAGCATGAATCTTAATGGCAGCAATGGTGTCGGCATTGGTATTGTAACCAAAACTGAATAGAATGAATCCACTAATTGCAGTCGTATGTTATATGCTAAGCGGCATAAAGAAAGTAAGCTTACTCTAACTCTTCTTCTTGCTATATAGATCCAGAATGGACTCTTTTATCAGATCTATCTATATACAATATTACAATATATGGTAATAGAATATTATTATTAGTCTTTTAAGTATTACTTTAGTTATGAAGTTTAATAGCATATAAAATAAAATCGAATTACTTAGTTCACAACACAAAACAATAATATTATTAGTTTTAGATCTAATAAATCAGTATGAAATATAGATGATTTTTTTGTCTAATATTTCTTTTAAATATTCTACACTTTGCAATAATAAATATATACAATATATGTTTTTAAAAAAATAAATAAACAATTAGGAGAACATAACAAAATCTTAAATAATACAATAATTGAAATATCATTACATTTCTGTTCCAATATTAAAATCTAAACATGTATGTATTTATGGATATTTTCAGAGTATGCAATAAGTTAAAAGTTTAAATTAAAATATAATAAATTATTGTATAAGAGAAATTCTAAAATACTCAAAAAAAAAAAAATACAATAGAATTCTGTAGATTACAATAGAATTCCTAGATACAAATTAACATATAAAAGAAACATATTCACGAATGACAACTAATATTAAGTGATCAATAATTTATATTTAGTAACAACAAATAATTATGTAATTAATGAATTAAATATTTAAAGTTATTTAAAGGAAACAAATAAATTACAAAATTAAAATTAATTTGAAAAAAAAATAAAATAAAAAATGTTGTATTGTATAGAATATAGAACAAGATTGAAATATTCATATTTCAACTAAACTGTCCAAGGAGTTTTCAAGAGTGATCATTCGGAATTGTTTATTATCTTCATCCGGGGTCAATTGACTTTAATTGGTAAGGCAAGAACCATTCAGACACTATATTATTATATCATATATTTAGCCATATATATTATCCGTTTTTGTCAGAAGTTTTCTTACCCTTAAACTGACATTATGCGGATTTCTGCCTTTTTTCACCACAATTTACCTGTACAGACAATCAAAATGATATAAACACATATACTACACATTCAGACATACACTCAGACACATAACACAGAATAATTACTACCAACATAAAAATGCATGACCATAGTGTCCATGATAAGGGTACCAAAACTAGTGTCCGCATAATGCTTATAGCTTCTTATAGAGCTGTGAACATTTTTGTGCAATTATTTTTTGCAATTTTCAACGTAATCTCAACAAGATTGCATCGATAATCTTCATTAGATTTCTGGCCATGAAGCACCAATGGATATCACAGTATATATATATAGGTAGTTTCCATCATTCAATGGTGCCGACGTTCTCGAATATCATCCAAATTCAGTTTTTTTGACAAAAATTATCAATTATGTGTGTGAACAGATATTACAAGAATGTCATATGACTTACAGGACATAGTTCTTGACTCCAAGCTAAACTGGAAACCAAACAACCTGGAAAGGTCACGAAATTCCTCGTGCGCTCTTTACTGCTGCAAGAGGGCCTTGGGTGCTAGCTGGGGTCTTGACCCCCGTATCCAATCTTCTGTAAAAGCCGTTTTCTAGTGGCCTACCTGCCAAACACCTCTTGACAAAGTCAGGAGACTGGTAGCCATTATGATAACAGGGACCCTTCGGACCACTTCCACTAAAGCGCTGTTTGCAATCCTTAACTGGATACCAACCTGTCTTCTGGCTGAACAGTATGCCAAATGTTCTGCATTAAATTTAGCACCATAACTCGCTGGACTAGTCGCATACAGGGCCATGCAAGCATTTTGGGATGCGGTCCATCTGTCCCTGCGACAGTGGACTATGTATGTCCCTCACCCTACTTTATCCAGAATTACTATTGTGTAGCTGACAAACTAGCCAAAGAAGGGACGTTACGTGTGGATGTAACGTCTCCGACTGAAATTCCGTTAGCAACAGTGAAGCTCACTGTCAGAAAATTCTACCAAGTAAAAGCCAATGCTCTCTGGGTAGAAGAATTCACTTGAAGCATAGCTAGGCAAACCTGTTCTAATATGAAAAGGAAACGAACCGGCCAGCTGCTAAATCCCGGTGGAACCTCAATAAGCAAGACTAAAGGGCCATTGCGTTATAGGCAAACATGCTGGCAGACTTGGGCTTCCGCATTACGATTTCTGCCGCAGCTACGGCTCTGAAGAGGAGGAGGAGACTGTGCTTCACCTCATGTGCCAGAGTCCATCCCTCGCCAGAAGAAGATGGAACCACCTAGGCTCTGGGTTTCTCTCCAGCTTAACCGAACTATTATTATTTCGGAATCCAAATGGTTCTCCGCATCGGACTAAGAGGTGCCGTGTCACAAAAGGGCCTCAGTGAGCCTCTCGACTGAGGGCTGTCACTTAACCTAACCTAACCTATAGGACATTAGTTGCACCAATAATTCATATAGAACTGGCCATCAACAAGATTTGTTCGCATTGGATAGCGCATAATTTGACAATGGCTCTCATCAATTGTTGTAAAAAAAAGGTAAAGAAATACAGCAGCAGGGCTTCAAAAGACAGGTGGCGAATCTTTAATCCATGCTAACAAACCCGAAACTATACACGAACCGGCTGTATGGATCTTCGAAAACGAGCTAAATTCAAGAAAAGTTATTCGCCGACGAAACAATTTATAGCATATATTCCTTTGTTTCTCTGTAAAGATCAGACAAGTGGCTGGCAACTTTGCCATTGCAGCAAGTAAGAAATACAGCTAAATGAGAGATAAAGAGGGAAATCAAAAATCTGTGACATAATCGAACAAGTAAACAAAATAAAGTGGCAATAAGTTGGTCTTGCGTATAGCATACTATTTTATATAATAGGTGCACCAAATTAATTTTAAATGAACACCACAAAAATTAAAGAGGCGAATTGAAAAATCACCTACCTGATAGAGTGATGAATAGCTGGTAATTGTATGGAAAAAGATCAGGAAAGAGAAATGTGGAAACATCAAGGAGAGGCCTATGTTGAACATTTATTAATTTTTTTAATTTCACAATACAATATTGCAGTCTTTCAGATATAAATTCATGTGTAGGAAGAAACTATATAACCACAAAATACTAAAAGTACCTACCTCTATAACTTCAATATTTAAACATGTATATATTGTTGAATATATTTTTCCATTTATTTTTTTATTGTATTTTATTTTAAATTATATATGTACGTATTATGTAAAGAAATTTATTCTTTGCACTTGGATTCACATTCGCTTTCTGTGTTGAAACGATTATTGGTTCCTCCACAGCCGCCATATACAAATTGCTCGCATTTATTCGACTTTGAATCATATGACCAAACTTTCAGCAAACCACGGCAAGTACCTGCACTACCAAAAGATTCACCACAAATGGCTATAAATTGTATTATAGGTTAAAGAGGAATCAAGTTAAATATTGGTAAATTATGAAAACAAAACAAAACTTACGATCTTTTAATGATAAAGCGGCAGCAACGAGAGCCGTTAGTATAAAACAAATTGCAAAAAATTTCATATTCTTGAGATTACACACTTGTTAGGGAACAATGTCTACAATGAAACTAAAGCTCAATGAGCGACTACACATGCCTTTTATAGTCGAAAGTATGCAAATTTGTTTATCTGTGATGAGAGTAAATCGGAAATTAAGGCCAAGTTCACAAAAACAGGTCTTCAATTCACGGGAATCGTTGAATTGTGTGCAAACAAATACTAAAATCACAAACAGCAAGTGTTGTCATAATATTGATTTTACTTAGTTTTAATTATTTATTTATTTTTTTGTTTTATTTGTATTATCAATTAGTTGAGCTACAGCAAAGTTCACAACAAAATATAACACGATTGAGTACAAATTTGAAATAAGATCTAAGTTTTTCATTTTATAAAAGAGAACTTCAAATTATCTTTAGACTAAGTATTGTATTACCAAATGATTTTGAAATATTGAAAGATGTTTCTTAATAGTAAGTATTTACAAGTCCTTACAAGCTGCCTCACAATCCTTTTTGGTACCGAATCGATTATCATTGCCACCGCATCCACCATAAATGAACTCAACACATGAATTACTGGAAGCATCATAGGACCATTGATTCATAAATGCCTCACACATAATATTATCCATGCCTGCCAAGGAATGCGCCTGACCACACATATCTAAATATTGTAGTTAAAAAAGTTTAAAGAGAAACAACAAATACAGAATTATGGTGATAAAATAATTATAGGATTCAAACCTTTCTTAGCCTTTGCAAATGACGAAAGTAATAACAATAATATTATGCAAAAAAACTTCATAATAGTTCTGTAGTATGTACTTGTATTAGAAAAGAACACTCCTTTTAGTTTGATATGACAAAGACAATTAAACCTGAATATAGAAACTTACTTACTTGAATGATGAACATACTAAATTACAATACAATTGATATATGTATATACTCACATATATGTATTATAAAAGTGCTTATCAAGTCGCCGATGACCATCAGTTCATGTGCATTGAAGCCTGAGAGGCCTGAGAGATATGGACAGGCTCTCTTTCAGCAACTAACTTCTTCTGTATGGTACACATATATTGTATGCATATAAATAGTTTTGCATCGGTACACAGAACTTAGTCCATGCAGAAAATCTTATAATTGTGTCTTTGGGATGACAATTTACTATAACAGATACGAGTACATACTTGCATTATCAGCAAACATTGAGTTGCCTATGTTTTTAAGTATTATGTATAACTTTGGTATAAAATAATAACGCATTGTATTGTTATAATCGATCTTGAGAATATTTATTTATTATAAAAAATAGAAATTTGAGTAAAATATTTTCAGCATTTATGCAATTTAAGATGTTGGTCTTGTTTATTTGCTATAGTAGTATCTAGTACTTAATTCTTTGTTCATATTATATGAAACATAAACATGGCTTCTAAGGAGATGAAATAACTTAATTGTGCGTCAATTTTT
The DNA here is from genome assembly GCA_037043315.1 of Amiota communis. NCBI lineage: Eukaryota > Metazoa > Arthropoda > Insecta > Diptera > Drosophilidae > Amiota > Amiota communis. Next base: position 48,744 of record JBAMAV010000758.1, on the reverse strand, counting down.
GGCCCGAAACAAAGACTATGTGTTAAATTATCTACCGTATTCACTATTCCTCCGCAGTAGCTTGGACTGAAAGATTTCTAGCTTCGAGTTGGCTGCAGTGCCCAAAGCTGTATACCATGTCCATACCGGTTTCAGTATGGCCTTGTACAGTAACAGCTTATTCCGTAGGTTGAGCTTCGAATTTGTACTGAGCAGCCGACTCATTCTTCGAACTTTCAGGTCCAACTGTGTGCTTTTGGTCATAATGTAAAGTTTCCAGGTGAGGCGCCTATCCAGTGTCAGTCCCAGGTACTTGACAGTGACGCTATTTGGAATGATACCCACGTTGATGAAGACGGCAGGGCATGATGAGTGGTTCAGAGTAAACATGTAATATGCATAGATTTCTCAGAATTGACGTAGATGTTCCACCTCTTTAGCCACGGCTCCTTGAGGAGAGTGGAGGCTACAGCCGGCTCGCTATTGCTTACTAAGAGTAAAGTGTCATGCGCATATGCCGCTGTTGAGAGATTTTCGTTTCTCAAGGCCGGGGGGTCCAACGTATAGAGCGTGTATAGTATCGCGTTGCCTTGAGGAACTTCAACTTGCATACTATTTAGATTCCTGGCCATCGCATCTGACATACCATGTCCCCTTGTACAGAAACGAATAGAATAAGATAGTATGGTGCCGGCAGCAACTTCTTTAGCTTGTATAGGAGGCCGGGATGCCAGATTCTCTCAAACACTTGTCAGCAGGGCAATACTCACCATGTTCGAACGTATTGAGGATTCTTTGAACCACACGGTGCCACTGCTCTGGGGTTCCTTGACATCTTTTGAAACCGAACTGGTGGTCTGGGACCATGTCACCTACATCCAGCTGTGGCAGAACTCTAGCCAGAAGAAATCTTTCGAATACTTTGGAAAGTATTGCCAGAAAGCTGATTATTTCAAAGTTTCATCGGATGATATTTAACAAAATATAATAACTCTATAGAAGCGAAATAAGTGTTACTTTGTATAAAGCATTTAAAAAAATGACAGATATTTTCGTTTAATCGCGTTATTCCGAAGCAATACTGACACACACTTAAATGTCACACCGTGACTATATATTTTTTCTAAGACTCTTTAATATTTTTTATATTTTATTACAGTTGTAATTCACTAAAATCTAATTTTATAAATAATAGCATACAATTTCAAATAGAATTAAATCTTTAAATTTTCATCAACATCCTTTGGATTGTCAAAGTCTTCAAAACTGGGTTCACTTTCACCAAGTTCAGCTTGAAGGTTTTTCCTTAAAAGACATTTTGTTTCGCAATGTTTTTTTTTGGCGAAATTGTTTTCATTGCCAAGGCAACCACGATAAAGAAACGGCACACATAATTTATTTTTCCAATCATAGCCCCAGGCTCGAAAGCGTCCATTACAAAATCCAGGATGCAATGGTAGTCTACAAGTACCTATGAAATATATGGTAGTAAGTACAATATCATATTTAAGCATTCATTGAAGTAGAATTCATTAAAACTTAAGAAATATGTTACATACTCATAATTTGAAGTGGCGTTTCTTCTGCAGCATCTTCGAGATCTTCAGCAAGTGAAGATTTATCAGAATAAGTGTCATCATCATGAACTGGACTATCGTCTGGAGACATGTCATCTGCAGTTTCTGGTTCATCATGATATGTATAAACATACTCTTTTTCTGGAGAAGTATCAACGTCATCGGGAGACATATAAGCAACCAATATTTTAGATACAAATACATATAGAAGTACACAAAACATCAACCGAGTCATTTTAATCCAAAATACTTAGGTATAACCAAACAAGTAGTCGTCAAAATAATGATAATTTTTATTTATGAATCGTTTCGAATATCAAAGCATGTAATTTATTTATAAATACATTAAATATTTTAATTTTATGATTAAAGTGTAGAATTCGAAAACTTCAATATATATTTTGATTAGTTTAGTTTTGCATTTAAATAGTTCTTCCACAGTTATTACGTTTCTTATGGTACTGTAGTGTATATATTTCTACTAAAATTCATCATTACTCTTCGCTGAAGTCATTTGAAAAACTTACATAATCACTTATCAGAAGGCTTGTTAGTCGTAGTAGTTTTGATACCAGCATTTTGTAGTGATGAATAACAAAACTCGTGTAAACAGTTGACTCTTAGATACTAATAATACTAATAAATAATCCAGTACTCACTCATATTGGCTAAATTTGGAGTATAGTATTAGATTTTATTCCAGGGAGAAATCTACGCGGTCTGGCAAGCAGAAAAATTAATTGATGCTATTGTGGACACCCCAAGGCTTATGTATTTCAATTTATGTTGACAGCTAGGCCGCTATCAAGGCTCTGTCAGCCCACATCACGAACAAAATCATACGCATTACGGTAGAAGCTCTTAATCAAGCTCGGCAGCACTCTATATCGGTTATCTGGGTATCGGGTCATTGCGGTCTCCAGGGTAATGAGATAGCGGACGAGAATGAAAGGAAAGGCTCGGCACTGTCTGTGTCTGAAGCAGATGCCGATATTTACAGAACACTACAAGATATTATCTTAGGCTTGGAAGTGAAAACCAGGAAACTAACATGCAGAAAGTTGATGAATGAGCCTGACTGCACTATCGCTAGGACACTATGAGCTCCTACATTTCAATAAGAAGAGGAATTAGACGGTGGAGGTGACGGGAGTTATTACAGGGCACTGCACCATTGGTCTGATGGCCTACATCATGCAGACTCTATTTCAACTACCATAACATGTAAAAAATCTTTTCCCCCTTGGCTCTCTAACAACTCTTGCTTATAATACTATTCAATCCCGTGAAGAGTATAATAATGCCAGATATTTTATTTTAATCGCGTTATTCCGAAGCAATACTGACACACACTTAAATGTCACACCGTGACTATATAATTTTTCTAAAACACTTTAATATTTTTTGTATTTCATTTTAGTTGTAATTCACTAAAATCTAATTTTATAAATAATAGCACACGATTTCAAATAGAATTAAATCTTTAAATTTTCATCAACATCCTTTGGATTGTCAAAGTCTTCAAAACTGGGTTCACTTTCACCAAGTTCAGCTTGAAGGTTTTTCCTTAAAAGACATTTTGTTTCGCAATGCTTTTTTTTGGCGAAATTGTTTTCATTGCCAAGACAACCACGATAAAGAAACGGCACACATAATTTATTTTTCCAATCATAGCCCCAGGCTCGAAAGCGTCCATTACAAAATCCAGGATTTAATGGTTGTCTACAAGTACCTATGAAATATATGGTAGTAAGTACAATATCATATTTAAGCATGCATTGAAGTAGAATTCATTAAAACTTAAGAAATATGCTACATACTCATAATTTGAAGTGGCGATTCTTCTGCAGCATCTTCGATTTCTTCTCTTGAATTTGGAGATATATCATCACTAGCAGTAGTAATCCTTTTTTTATGAGAAGAATTGACCCGATCATCTTTATCATCATCATCATAATCATCTAACGTAGTCTCTGCAGAAAGATGTGTATTGTAAGCAGCGCCTACTCCTTGATGATAAATAGAATAATCTGATGGTAATGTCCTTTTTTTATGAGAAATATTGACAATATCGTCGTCATCGGGAGACATATAAGCAACTAGTATTTTAGATATAAATACGTATAGAAGTACACAAAACATCAACCGAGTCATTTTAATCCAAAATACTTGAGTGTAACCAAACAAGTAGTCGTCAAAATAATGATAATTTTCATTTATGAAACGTTTCGAATATCAAAGCATGTAATTTATTTATAAATAAATTAAATATTTTAATTTTTTGAATTCGAAAACTGCACTAAATGTTTTGATTAGTTAAGAAATATTGCAAACTCAAAATATGAAGTACTCATATTGGCTAAAGTTGGAATATAGTATTAAATTTTATTCCAGGCAGAAATCCACGCGGTCTGGCAAACAGAACCATTAATTGACGCTATTAAGGAGATCCCAAGGCTTATGTATTTCAATTTATGTTGACAGCCAGGCCGCTATCAAGGCTCTGTCAGCCCACAGCATCAAGAACAAAATCATACGCATTACGATAGAAGCTCTTAATCAAGCTCGGCAGCACTCTATATCGGTTATTTGGGTATCAGGTCATTCCGCTCTCCATGGTAATGAGATGGTGGATGAGAATGACAGGAAAGGCTCGGCACTGTCTGTCCCTCAAGCAGTTGCCGATACAAGATATCCTCTTAGTCTTGGAAGTGAAAACCTGGATTGTAGCAGGCAGAAAGTTGACGAATTCGCTTGACTGCACTATCGCTAGGACACTCTGAGCTCCTACACTTCAACAAGAAAAGGATTTGGATGGTGGCAGTGACGGGAGTTATTACGGGACACTGCACTATCGCAATGCATCGGTCTGATGGCCTACATGATAAGAATACTCTATTTCAACTATATAAGAAGTTAAATTTACACATTGCTCCTAGCGTAAAAATGTAAACAATCTCTTCCCCCTTGGCTCTCTAACAACTCTTGCTTAAGTCTTATGCTCCACTCTTCTAATACAAAAAGACCCGCATTCAGAATTAAAAAAAAAAAAATAAATAAATTTTGGAACTACAACAGTCTCTTACAACGTATAGCTCCAAGTCAAATATAAGAATATCAAACACCATATCAACAAATATCCAAAAATATCAGCCATACTCACTGTTTTTCACCATGCCCAAAGATTTTCGCAATACACACAGACTACTTATCCCCACACTTATATCTTTTTTGAATATGAAACCAACAACAACTTAATAGATATAGAAAATAACATCATATGCTTACATCAAAACTACAGATTACCAAAATGAACATAGATAGACGTACTACATCAATTACTTATGGCAAAAGATATCTTTCCCACCACAATGCTACTTATGTGTGTATGAAATTAATAGGGATTCGGCTGAAACACATGAACATCCTATAAAACTCCTCGTCGAACGTTTCTCTCAAAATGTATCGCAAATAATAATAAGACACTAAACAATTCAATCATATTTATCCATGTGAAGAACTTTCAAAACTAGAAAATAGAAAACATTCTTCTAAGAGCACCAACATAGACATACCTTGCATATTTTCTGCATTCATTTGAGATAAAATATGAATAGAAATGGTAATTTCCATTGCAATGTCATTAAGTTTTTGAGTTTATAAACAATTGCCTTTTTATAATTACCGCTGATCGCATATAATATAAAACAAAATACAATAAAAATCCATACAAAATGCAATACAAAACTTATTTTACGTAATAATTAATTGTTTTCTAAACCGGAACATGCAAAACCGGTTTTTATATTTGTGCAGCAAAATATAATATAAACATTCAAGATTATTAATTGTATTGCTTATCATGACGAAGATGCGACCTAATGACCATAAAAACTTGATCCGATCGCGAATAAACAAAACAAAACAAACAACAATTTCAAGGTTAACATACATTTTTATTAAATGATAAATCCTCTACACGTTTGATTCTTTCAAAATCCTTAACAAAGATGATACTCTGCTGTGTTAATTATGATGTCTGTCCGTCTATTCCTTGCATTTTTGCTCACATGCGATTTGAGTATCAAAACGATTGGAATTACCGCCACAGCCGCCATAGACAAATTCCTCGCAAGCATTGGTTTTTTGATCATAGCTCCATTTCAATTGAAAACCAAAGCAGGCAGTTTTCCCATCGCCATTAAGTGATTTTTGTAATCCACAAGTATCAGCTACATATTGTATTTAATAAAATTATTAAACAGTATACATTATTGAAATACCATACCATTTTTTAAACCGAAAACCGATATGATCATTAGAAAAATTGAAATAAGAAAAATGCACAGCTTCATTTTGCAACTTTCTACTTTAATAAACGCAAGTAAACTAAGGTTAATAAAAAATTACTGAAACTATTTAAAACAGAGAACAAACCACAAAGGCACACAATTGCTTATTGGGTTGGTGGAAAAGTAACTGCCGGTAATGAGAATCATGTTTCAACAATTTTTTTTTCTTATAACAAATCATCTTTTTTTCCATCAAATATTTTCCATTGCTATTGATAACCTTTTGCCATTTTTCAGGTAAAAGCATAAACCCGTCTTTGTAGAAATTCTGGGGTTTCTTTACAAAAATCTGGCGCAATAACGTTTCACAGTCATTTAGGGAATTCATTGTTACGGCATCAAGATAATTGTGCATGGAGCGAAATAAATGGTAATCATATGGTGCTAGGTCCAGACTATATGTTGGGTACAATAACACTTCCCTGCCGAGTTCCATCAATTTTTGCCGAGTCATCAAAAATGTGTGTGGCCTAGCGTTGTCATGATGGAAGACAACTCCCTTTCTGTTTGCCAATTCTGGTTGATCTTTCTTGATTGCTTCATTTAAATGGTCGTGTTGTGCACAGTAGAGGACCGCATTGACTGTTTCGCAACGTTCTAGCAGCTCATAATAGACAATTCTCTTCCAATCCCACCAAAAACTCAACTTAACCTTGTTTGCCGTCAAACCAGGCTTTGAAGTCGTTTGTTATAGGTCACCGGCCTTTTACCATGATCGCTTGCCTTGGATATTCTCTTCTTCGCTTCTAATATGGTTCCATTTCGTTAAGTTTCAGCAGACTTTCACTGATGGTTATTTGGTCAATTTAAATTCTTTGAGTTTGCTTAGTTTAGATGATTCGAAACTGTCATATTGTTGATGTTTAGTGCCTCCACTTGCAGTTACAGGCCGATCAGACCGAGGCGGGTCTTTAACATCGAAATTTCCGGAACGAACTCGAGGAAACCATTTTTCAACTGATCATTCCATCACATGATGTGTTTACATTTTTTATGATCATAGCAATTCAAATTTTCAGAAGTTACTTTTGCACCAACCCAATTTATTTCGCTTATCAATTTGATGAAACTTTTGAAAATGATCATGAAAAATTTGTGCTTTGTTCGAGACGCGCCATCTATCTGTTTAGCTTTCATTAGTCAAGTTCAACAATAGGTGGCGTATGCGTTACTTAAATTGGGTAAAAAATCATCAGTTGAAATTTAAATTCATCAAGAGCAAAAAATATATCTTTTTTCTTTTTTTTTTTTGTAATTTGTGACACTCCTATAAAAGAATGAATCACAATGTCTTTGTTTCTACTTCTTTCGCCTTGTGGGTAAGTGCATCTGCTATCGCTTTATATCAAATTACAATACTAAATAAGGCTCCAAAGGCATCCTGACCTAACAACTTGTTATTCACTTTCAGATAACAGTATACATATATTTAATCACTACACAACAGGACAAACATAAAACGTGACATACAGTGGCGATAATGAGTAAATCATCGCGACTATTATACATTATGGATTGTGGAAGGCAAACGGCTCAAATGAAAATTATGAAAAAAATACGAGGTATTCCTTAGATCATACGTAACAGATTCCTAAAGTCACTTTAGCGAAAACTGAGCAGCAAGAAATATTAAAAAAACCTCAATTATTTTGTTCAACGTGAACTAAATTAAATTTTTTGTTTAAATTTTGTTCCAAAATCCCTTGTTTTTTTATATCAGTACACATTATCAAGCATATTTTCTACCAATTTGTGAGCAAGGGCACTGAGGACTATTATGCTGCATCCTCTCTTAAAATTATTCTTCCATAATGGGGACTCTTTTGGTACTACAAAGTCTCCCTTCTTCAATGACCCCAGATCTTCGCTCAACTTGAGGACTGGGCTTTGGGCTGGTCACTCCTTCATATGGTACGCACAGTATGCTTTGAATCATCATCTGGCTGAATAATCTCTTCAAGCTTGGCATCTGGAATAGCTCCACAACGTTGTTTAGAAAATGCATTTCTGGCCTTACTTTGTTATGCGTCCCTATATTCTAACTACAGTTACCACTTTTTGGCGGGTAAAGTACAAAATATAAAAACTTTTTTAAAAGAAATATCCATATTTCTTCCAAACAGAAGATTTAGTTAACTGCCCCACGTCAATATTCTTTAGAATAATATAAATGTTTTAAGCTAATTTACGACAATGTTATAATTAATTTAAAAATGATCATGTTGACAAATCTTTTACTACCGAACCATTTCTACAAGAAACAGACAATAATCCTAAAGATAAATCTAGCGAATTCGAACTTTAACTCGTTGGTTTTATCCATCGCAATAACGGATAAGTGAACTTCTGCATTGTGTTGATTAAAAAAGAATTTTCTTTTCCATTCCAATACACTGAGTTTGCCTGCAGATGAAACTGTATGTGAAAGCAAGTCTTCCCTTTCGGTCCATTGTTGTGATTCAAATACGAAATGATGGACCCATGTCTCATCCTTGGTTATAAATTGACGCATAAACTTGGCTTTATTGCTGTGAAACTTTGCTAAACACTCGATTGTTTATTTGTGTTCCATTGTGAGTAATCGATCTCTAAGTTTGATTCTATAAAATAAACTAATACTATGGATAGGATTAGATAATATAATAAAACCTTTTCTGGATGTTTATGCAATATGTATTTATTGTATATAATCGATTCGCTTAAAGTCACATAACTGGAATATCATTTAAAAGTGAAATAACCTTGATAAAAAAAGGATTACTCCTTGCAAGTTGCTTCACATGGCTCTTTGGCAGGAAAACGATTCTTGTTGCCACCACAGCCTCCAAAAATGAAGTCAATACATTCATTTTTTGACGCATCATAGGTAAACGATGGAACAAAGGCAGCACACTTTAATAAACCATTGCCATCGGCCGAGTGAGGAAGGTCACAGATGTCAGCTATGACAAAGGAGAACAATTCAATCATAGAAGTTTTTAGATTACATTATATTTCTTAATTTAAATAAACTTACGATTCTTTAAGGCGCCGGAGCATGCAATTAAAGCAAAAAGCACAAAAATTAAACCACAAAATTTCATTATACTCGTATAAATTTTAAGATAACTGACAGACAACCAGACGAAACAAACTGAGAATGTCAACTGAAATGTTTTCAAAATCAACTTGCGTAAATCACTTCCTAGAATATCATTGCTTTATTATGGTATACAATATTATTTATATAAATATAAACATTTAATATTTAATCTTAATAAATATCAGAGACAATGTAAACAAATCTATTATTTACCTATTTGGATTTGATGTGTGAAAATATTGTAAACTAAAAAAAAAAACGCAGACGACTATGGACTGAGATCAGCAATTTGTTTACTACAAAACACTAGATGCCTCTGGGGCTTTTGTAGACCCCGAAATATCCAAAGTCGTTGCAGATTCAGTTGTTATAGCCAAATCCAATGTATCAATAGTCTGTGTTGAAGGCTGCTCATTATTTGCTTTGTCACCAGTTGATGACTCCTCCAGTTTCAGAAGACAGAATTTTTCACATTCTTCCTTTGTTTCAAAATTATTTCTATTGCCAGCACAGCCGCCAAAGATGAATTCCTCGCATACAAAACTCTCTACATTGAAGGCATAACGATGGAAGAGGGCAAAACAACGTCCTGTTTCCTTGGGTTGATGACAGTTCTCATTAATCCGGAACAATGAACGATTCACAGTTGATTCTGGCAGACCATCCGCCACATTTGGTGGTGTATCAATAGCAGCTCCAGTAACATTCATCACCATCACCATGGCTATGGCGACAATGAAAACAGTCATGAAATATTTGAAATTATGCATTTTTATGTTTGGTACTGATGACTGCACAACTAAACGACGTTTTCGTACTACCATTGATTCCGAAAATGTACTTGGCTTAAATACTGAGTGCGTCTTTAACAAGAATATTGTTGTATGGTATTGTTATCAAAAATTCAGGCCATATTTACTTATCTGATTCACTTATTTATGTAAATCATACACAACAAAACAAAAATCCATCAAAATTCACATGGTTTTTCCCTCTCTTGAAATTGAAATCATTTTTATGATCATTTTAAAATCAATTTTACTAAATCAGTTTGCTCAATCCATCATAGCCTTCATGTGTGACACACCACCACCACAGGGGTTCAACGACTTAACAATAACATCGTATGATATGATATATTAAAACATTTTAATTAAATTCATTATTTTATTAAAGCTTAATATATTTAGTTAACGAAGTTAACAAAGTTTAGTTCCTTATTTGAACCCACTAGACCTTCGACGGAACGACGACGCAAGCCTCTTCGCACGTTTGCCGGAAGCCAAATTTATTATCGTTGCCACGACATCCACCAAATTGAAATTTCTCGCACGTATTCGTTTTTGAATTATAATAAAAACGTTCCAAACGCATACGACATGGGCCCGGTTCAAGTGGTTGTTGACATTTGGCTGACAATAGATCGAAATATATAGTAGTATTATCCAAGAAATAAAAAAAAATATAACAATATGTAATTTTAATAACCAAAACTAATACATAATATACTATTGTTTATTGAAAAATCATCTTGCCATGTTTGTTAGTCTAATAGTTTGATGCACACTAGTCCTGCAATTCTTGAGCCACAGAGAGAGGTGCCCAGAAGCCTCTATTTTCAACTATGTATTTAGATTGAATTTTGTCAGAGTTGATCGTTTAGATATTAAGCAAAATTATATGCAAAAACTACCCTGAAACTTGAACTTTCTTTACCACGTACTACTATATACTAGATGTAAATTTATATGATTCATAAAAGAAAGCGTGTGAGACCCCCTAACGTGCATATATTCCAGATCAACCCATGTCTGTTATTCCATCCATCCACTCATATGTCTGTCTATCGCTCATTCCTTTGAATCATTCAGAGCTAGACAATTTAGCAAGGGTAATGGCGGACGAGTGTACCAGGAAAGGCTCGGCACTGCCTGTGTCTCAAGCAGTTGCCCATATTTACAGACCACTACAGGATATACTCTCAGGCCTGGAAGCGAAAACCAGAGATCTAACAGGCACTCTGGCCTTTCTATCAACTAAAGAGAACCTCCTGGATCCTACAGTTCAGGATTTTGATGATGACGACACCTCTCACAATTCACCTAGTCATTTACTTTTTATCAGGTATAACAATGGGTCTTCAGGGTGAACTCGAATAATTACGAGCGTCTTGCATTACCTAAACCTCTTACCTTAACCTAATCAAAATTTAAAAGCGACTGGCTCATTGGCTCGTAGATTAGTGTGCTGAGCTGGCATCCTAGAGTCACGGTTTCTCGATTCCCGTTCAAGTTTGGACCTGCACTTTTCTAATTCTTCCCTTTACCCTTCTTACCCCCTAAGATGAAGACCTTTGTCGCTATTGCTCATATTAAATACAAAACTAGGTTATAATTTATAATTATAATTTTTTTTCTAAATTGGACTACGACAAATAATGTTTCTATGACAATCTCCCCTAAACCTCAGAGCTATACAATAGGTAATCATCAGTAAAATTCACAAAGCTTTACGGTCATTCATTTTTCGGAAAGTATCATCAATCTTCCTTCAAACCTAATTCATCATTAATTGCTATAAGCTTGATCAGTTTCAATTTTTAAGCTTTTGATGGATATAGTAGATATTCATCCTATATTCGGACCAACTAAGTAGTCTACAGTGTCATAACGTCATTTTATGAAGTATTCATTCGATGAAGTATTTTAAATATCACTGAAAGTGTAAGATATGATTAATAGAAATTATTGGAGTTTATAACAAACCTTGTTGCTGTTCTATTGTTTTCACTGTAGTCGTTGGCTTAGGCAATGTCGCAGTCGCTTGCTTTGTCGTTGACGCAGTCGCTTGCTTTGTAGTCGACGCTGTAGTTCTTGGTGTCGTAGACGCAGTAGTTCTTGGTGTCGTTGTAGTCTTTGATGTTGTACTTGTTGTCGGTGTCGCATCAATGTTTATTATCATCACCAATGTGATGCTTATCACTAACAAAACTCTCAGCAATAGCTTAGGATTCATCATGACAACAAATTGGGTCAAATTGTTTAATTACTGCCACAATGTTTGAATTTATTTGTTGTGCAATTGATATGATTTTTGTTGCTTTCGCTATTTAAATTAAAAATCTTAAAAAATTGTATCTGTTCGTCACGTTACGAAGTGCACATCAATAATCGTTGACTTCAACTGATTTTCGGTTTTCACATTTCGATGTGTTAATCTGTAAAACTAACAGAATTTGAGAGGTACAACCTTGTAGACACACATCATTTGATTAATGATCATCATTATCATCATAGTCATCACAAATGTTGTTATTATTGTGCGATTATCAATAATAAATAGCTAAATTAATATATTAAATATGAAAATAAAAAAATTCTATGAATTGAGTCGCAGCTGTGCATAATCATGTAAATATGATGATGATCGATAATAGGCAACTAAAATACTTAGTATTTCATGCACTAAAAATTATGGTGAAAGTATAACAATTACATCACTTTTCTTTTTTCAAGCAAAATGAGTTGTTCTGAAACACAGTAATCATGTCAAATGATTTTTTTTTTTTTGTTTGAATAAATTAACAATTTATAGTGATAAATATAATGATTACTTGTTAAAAATATTCATATATATACATATGTTATAAATTCGAATGTTTACATATAATTGACATTATATATTTAAATAATATATTAAGTAAGACTTAGTATTTATCCTCTCACCAGGACTCTTCTAGAATTATTACTTCTAAACTATTTAAAATTTCGTTATTTATGAGAGCAAATAATGCATTTCCAAACATCTAAATTCCAATTGAGAAAGCATAATAGGGCACCATGCCTAGTCGAACGTCGACCGTCAATATGGCGGATATAAAGAAATGCAGATTATTTGTATGTATAAAAGCTATTCAACCAAATAAAAAGAATAGTATTGCCCTTGATAGATAACAGGGTCTCATAAAAAATATGCATTTTATAAACACCAGTTAGATGGTGACTCAAGGCATCGTGCGCGTAAATTCTAGAATTGGCTGTAAGAGTTACCGCTTTAACTAAAGGAGTCGCCGGCCTTAACCTCAATAACCTCAAGTGAAAATCTAAGGCCAGTAGGGAAGGGGTGATTTCCAAAATTGTATAAAGCACCCACTATGGAAGATAAGATTTGGGGTACTGTACAGCATAAGTAAAATAATAATAACAGTACCCACTTTACGAAACTGTTAGATTAATATGCCTAAGAATGTGTAGTGGTATAAAAAAATTGCATGTGTCCAATCGTACACGTGATAGAAGGTAAACTTCTTAAAAACAGACAGAGAGAGAGAGAGATCTCAAAACAAATACAACAATACAACATTTGCATACAAAATATTCTAACCATTTAATTTAGCTATGTCTGTCTTTCAGTCTGTCCGTCTGTCTATCCGTCTGTATGTAGCTTTTTATTTCTTTGGCGTGTGTAATTGTTGTTGTTGTGTTTACGTTTGCCGTCTATCCCCTCTTGCACAAAAATTAGATCAACTGCGAGCTTCTGTGTGTTTCTTGTTCTCTTTTCTTCGTATATTCGCTTGTTTTTGTACAACACACAATCTGTTTGCTTGCATGTTGTTGTTATAAACAATTTTATACACACAAACTGCATGTTGTAGTTGTGGAAATGTAATCTCTTTTTGAGACTTTTCCGGTGGATTTTCCACAAATTTTATTAATTGTTGGCAATAGAAATATACATTCTGTGAAAATTTCAAGTGCCTACCTAGTGCGGTTCATGAGATACAGAATCCAAATAACGTTACAATCTGTATTTTTTCATTCAAAATTTGTACTAAATTTTTGCCCAACGCCGCTTAAGAAGTTCCATTTCAAAAACAAGAGAAAAGAGGAAAATTTAAGCTTTTGTTCAGCAAAACGTGCATAGCACGACTTGAACCATTTTGTGGGCTAGGAAAATAGACACATACAAGAAGTGCAAAGGATATGGTTAGACCAAAGTATTCCGAAATAATGGACCAACGTCAAGCACACAGAGAATTCTCAAAAGATTCATCTTATTAAACAACGAATTAGAAATTAGAACCCCATAAAGCGATACAACTTCTAAACATTGATGGTTAAACCAGAGGCTTAGACAATTGATCGTGTTCTCAATTATATTACAATAATAATATTGTGTCAAAAATTATACGCAAATACAACAGTCCAACTTAAGCTGTACTGATTTAGGTTGTGAGTACTAAAAAGAGGAGATTTACATTAAATTTAATCATTTCTATACTTAAAGGGCTATAGATAATTCCAGAAATTGACAACTTTATGTGAAATTTGATTAGATTGGTTTTTACTTTCTATAAATCCATATAAGAATTAAGGGTCCAACCCAAAATTAACAATTGTTTTCTAGCGATCATGTTCCGAAGTTTCAGATACTAATCACAATTATTTGTGCTTCTGGAATTTACTGGAAGTTCTTAACCCATCTCTTGCATCTGTTTCGAAAACAAACCATAATTTCAAACAACGAAGTGCTGCATCACTTCTAGCATAGAATTTAATAGATAGGAAAACACAAATGGAAGATAAAGGTTCAAATAATCATATAAAGTTCAACCAGGAGCTTTACGGCCCATTGTGATGCTTGAATTCCTAATCATACCTTAGTTAAGTTATCAGTGTATAACTGACGAGTCAAACATATTACGCAGTAAAATATAAACTTAGCCCATTCTACTTATAAACAAACAACTTCTTTGAGTATCTTCAAAATAATGATTCAATATATGTAAGTAGTTTGAAAATTAGTAAAATCATGTGTGAAATCCACACCTTAATACTAAAAGTAGCAACAAATTGTCAGCAAATAATGTGCAAATTCAATTAGCACGAATAACGACTTTATTGAGCTGTACCATATATACACGTGTCTAGTGCACATGATAAATGTATCTATAAGTAATGTCAATCAAAATAGATATCGATATATGTAAGTATATTATATAGATGTATTACAAGACATCAATGGTGACAATAGGTGACAATTCAGTTAACTGTTTAATTTGCTTGAAGCTTCTAAGCTTCTGCTGTTACACCTGCAATTCCTGTAATTGTCTTGTATCTATGTACTTATGTGTATGAATATACATAGATACAATTTGTATCTCTATGAGCTTTTTGCAGCATACGTTTAATTACTAAATTAGAAATTAAACTGCCTGACAGCTGCCTGTCAACATTGAACATTGGTTAACTACTGTTTGTTTGTCCCTTTGTATTATGCAAAGACACACATCTGACAGAATGCATAGAAAGTATCTTTGCATTTGTTGTGAAAATGTTAGAAATTATGCCTAATCAGAATGCATAATTAGTATGTATTTAGTAAATTAATTACAAAATTCACTCAACTCTTATATGATATGCTGTGACAATTTGCCATTTGCAAATTTCTTCAATTTTCTTACAAATATACATATGTGAGTGTGGTATGTATCTAAATACCATACATACATATGTGAAAATGTGCATATTTTATATGCATTCTATAAAACATTGCATCTACTATGATATCAGTATGTAGTACGAGAAACTAAAAGCTTCAATTATGCGCCTAATGCTACTTATGTTAGTTTATTTATCATCAGGTTAGACAAGTCAAGTTAAGCACATCTTTAGTAAGAAATAACTTAAAGTATCTTTCATGCTCGTATCTATTGTTGAATTAGTTACGTATGTATGTGTGTATGTAAATAAACAGCGATTAATCATAATCATATTTCTTAATGGAAATCTTGTTTGCTATAAATTTCCATCAAAAAATCAAAAACAAAAACAAAAAAACAATCATAAGTATTAATTGACTCGTGGGTTCAGACAAATATTGTGTGTACAAACACGTACATACCTAAATACAATAGATAGAGATTATCAAATTTATAGTACTCATATACTATAAAGTTAGATTATACTATATATAAACATAGATAGAAGATGAAGCTTCATTTATTTGATTATATCAATGGGCTAAGGCTTATACTCGTACTACTCATTGTTGTATGCTGTTTCTTTGACTTAAAGTTTAAAGCTATTAATAGTACTACTTATGTATGTTACTTAGTACTCGTATATAACTAGTAGTAGTAAAATGTATAATAGTTTTTTATAGGTTTTAAACATGTTGTCATTTTTCTACACAGATTGAAATAGGCCTAAGGTCTTCTCATAAACGGATACGGTACCACATACAAGTATATTCTATATGAGTCGATCTAGTTGTATTCATTCTACATTTTCCAAGAGAACTAGTCTCCTTGTTTTTGAGATAACGAGCAGAAAATTTGCCTGATTGTTATTCAAATCTAAGGCTAGAAGAAGTGTGTGATTTTATATGGAAAAATGTTGAACATTTTTAAAGATGAACATCTTAAACTTTAAAACAATGAAGAAATAAGAATGCTCTTTTAAAACAATACGAGTTTATCAGAAAATTTGTTCGATCAATTGTTGATCTAGATATAATATACTAGAAATCTTAAACTCTCAAACCAATCTTTATATTGTATATTCAAATTTAGGGCAAACTGGATCGCACATAACAAATTTCAAAACAATAACATTTATTGAAATTTTAATAATGGGAAATCTTTCGACCGGTAGTTTGTAAATACATAAACAAATCATTAGAATTTATGTTTATATAGTCGTATATTTGTAAGGTATATAACAATCTTTGAAACTGAAGATTATGGGTTTTTTTTTCTTCTCATATTTTGTTAAATTTTGTTGTTTTGATTGATATGCGGAACATGCTCAGTGGCAAATTTTGCGTCATCGAAGTTGTCGCTGTCGACAGCAGCAGCAGCTAAGAAAACGGCGTAATTTGTTATTGTACCTGTATGTTTGTATATACAATAGATACTATACACTTCAATTAATAAAAGTAAGGGTCAATTGATTGTTATGGAAAAATAATTCAATTTTATTATTTTCAATTAAAAAAACTTAAATTAACAAAATCAGTTTAGTCAGAGCTTATCAATTTCATAGAATGGTCAGTAGAGTGAATGAGTTAATTTTTCGTTGTATTTGTTTTTGGAACCCCGAGAAATTGAACTCATTCTAATGACCATTGTCCCAATTGTTCCGTCCTTATAAAATGATAGTCTCTGACTAAACTGTAGTCTATGTAACAAATCTGAGATTTTAACGATTTTATCTTGATTGATTCTTCGCTTTTAATAGTTCAAGAAAAAAACATTTGGTTAGCCCGACGTGATGTGATCTATGATCAATCGTTTTCGATAAAACACGTGGGTGCATTTGGAAACGTGTAAAGGACATTCGGTTCTTTAACCTTTTGGAAGACGAGGTACATCAAAACGGGGGGAGTATGTTTGGTGTTAGCGCACTCATATTTTAATTCAATGATGGAGAGCATAGTAGGGTGCAGGTTTCGCGGCTCGCACAACGCAGGTTCGAACCTAGCTCAATTTGAATTAAGTTTCTTTCACAAGCATAGAATTTTATCGATTCTTCGCATTTAATAGTAGTTCAAGAAAAAGCTCTTGGACTCAACTCTGAATATTCTAGTGCATCTCAGGTCATGAAATACATGAGAAATATAAAAGAGCTGTCTGACTGGTTGAGCATAGTGCTACACATTTATCCTTCATTGGGTTAACGAAACCCCACTTAAAAGAAAGAAACCATGAGATAATCTACTAGCATAACAGCTAAGACCAAAATAGTTCCTTAACCTAAATAGGAAAGCTTCTTAAAGTTAGATTAGAATAGATTAGATTAGTGAGAAGGTCGGGATCTAATCACTTTGTCACTAAGGCCTCCAATGAGTGTACTGCGACAAACCCCATAATTACAGTTCCTCCGTGATTCTGATATTATTCAAGAACTCCAAGATTTTCTTTTGAGGAAAATGTGCAATTTCAGTTGGATGGTTAGAGCTTACAATTGCTTAGTAAAAACTCTGCTGTCATCTTTTTCGTAACATCTACATTGATCTTTTTCGACTTATCATTATATTATGAAAATGTCTCTTAACTCTGCAATCTCCTGTTAAGAAGCCTAAGACTACATGGCTACTATTCCAAGTCAGTCCTAGTACTTCTTGTGTTTTTCTTTTAGAAACTTTTTTTATAACTAAACAAGAAACATCTACGGATTTTAATAGGCAGGTGTCATCTCAGGCACTGAGAACTATCAATTCTGTCTATCAATTGATGTAACACCATGACAAATTGAACATTTTATCATAGATATCCTAAGCCATTGGAGCAGAAATTCATTAAAAGCTACAACAAGATCTAGCATATTAGATCTTTATACTATAGGATGTAGATATAGTAATAGATAATAATAAGTATGTACTTACGACAATAATATTATGCCAATATCCAAATCAATAACATTCAGTAATACAGAATAAGCAACTGAAAATAAAAAGAAGAGAAATGGTTTACAATAATCTGTAATAATAAATACTTAGTACGCTTCAAAAAACTACTAAAGATAAAAAGTTGAATTATCACAAAATTCACAAAAATAATAATATTTATTAAAATGAAATATTTTAGTACAATGAAATAGTATATAACAAGTATCACTATAACTAAAACCAATTGATATGCTACTACAACTTTGCACAATACGAGTATTCTGTTTGTTTGCTTGGTTGTTTGGCTGTTTGTTTGAATAAATAAACTTTATTGAAACTTGGTCAATGTTGTGGTGACTCCACAACTTTAAAGCTAAGTATAGACAATGTCTAAAGCTATTGTAGCTGTCCAGGAGCACGAGAACTTGCCAGAGACAAAGACGAGCCAAAGAAGCGCAAGCATAACAAAATACTTACTACTACTTACTAGATACCATGAAAAGGTTAATAATCGTACAAATCAATTGCAATGTTTTGTTATTGACTATGTTGCTTTTAGTTGCAATCGATGGTGATGGAGTGCAAGCAGCTTCACGACGTGGTAAATATAAAATATTTAAAAATTATCATTATACAATATTTATTTTATATAGTACTATGTAAAAAGATTATAAATTTTTATTTATTTTTAGTAAAAATGTGCCTACAGCCAACCATAAGCGGACGTTGCTTTGGTTATGTGCCGAGCTATGCTTACGATCCCATCAAGCGCGTCTGTGAGCCATTTGTCTATGGCGGTTGCGGTGGCAATGATAATCGGTATGAGACAAAAGCTGAATGTGAATATAATTGTCGTGATATATAATAATAAAGTCTACATAGTAATTAAATCGTTTTTGCGTTACTGTACTCACAGTCACTCACAGTTTTTTTTTTTTTCTAAGTGAGAACAAAGAATAAAAGATCATTTATAATATACTAATATACAAAATATAATTAAACTAAAGAGATTTGTATATGATGAATATATACATATACTTGTAGTACATAAGTAAATTAGAATTAAGAATCTTGCACTGCGGAATTAAATTCAGGAATTTTTATTCTTTTGATTAGATTTTATTCATTCATTTCTTAATTGATCCGTTGTCTCATTGAGTCTATTCGCATGTGTTTGCATGCGTCTTCTCCGGTGTCGGTTATTATTACAGATCTTGTCACAATCCTCAAGTGTGGCAAAGAGTTTCTTTTGACTGCAACCTAAATATTTGCAACGTTGTGTCTCTGGATCATAGTAGATGCCAAGTGTTGTCGGTGTACACATGCTGGTTGTGGAAGGAACCTCTTGACAGGGATCACCTAAAATTATTTACAATATATTTATAATACACTTCTCTAAAGACAACACACACTCAAGAAATGATAAGAAATACTTACGAACACGTGCAGATACCAAGCAACAGAGGCTGCTCAATATAAAACACAAAATCAATTGATAAATCTTCTGCATAGTGAAATATTTAATATTTTCTTGTCCACTTGTCCTTTCTATTGCTCAACTTTGGAGCCTTTTTACTTGAACTTTGTAATTTACTAATGTATTTTTTTGAAATCCTTTGTTTTTGTTCTTTGAATTTAACTTTATGTTGGTTGAGCCACTAGTAGAACAGTTGCTGTTTGTTGTGCTGTTGTCTGAATTGTTTCACATCTAATGTGCTCGTAAAGCACAAATGCGCAGATCGCCATATATATGTGTGTGGAATGTGTAGAAAATTATTTGAATATTTTACAAGATACTTATTTTCTGAACTGACTGAACAACAGCTAAGTCGAATACTCTCGAATCACGCACGATAATCACACAAAGTTCACAAAAGTGCAGGAGGGACTGAATTTGCCAGCTGAAGATCAAAAATACTTTTGTGTGTTGCACGTAAGAAAAGAGAACGATTTTTAAGATTCTGCTGCCTGCTACTATTATTGCTAATGATGATGCTGATGCCGATGATGACTTCACTCAATATACCGAAAGTCAAAAGTTTGCTGAACCAAAAAAATACAATCACTTGGCTTTGTGTCTTTTGTCTCAAGCTGATAAGATTTTGTGTGTCTTTATCTATATAATTTTTGATACTTTTAATTGGATCCTTCTGTGATGGATGGTTGGATGATTGATTGATTTTTGAGGAAAATCTACGAAATTTCAGAGAAACACGTTACTCGCTCTTGTGATTTGTTAGTCACGAATGTTTTGCCATAAGAAATAATTAGCTATAAGCTCACAACAGCTCAGAATTTCTGAAGTCTGTCTATAAGAACAAAGCGTAGGCATAATCAGGCGACCGCAAAAACAACGACAACCACAACCATGCTGAGCACACACTCGTTGAGCTGATAAGGAGGCTTGAGAGAGATTGTCAAAAACATTTTGTTTTGAGACAAACACTACACAAGAGAGAGGCGCAAGGGGCTCTTCTGTTGCCTTACTAGACTGGCTAGAACCAGCATGAAGCTGTTGAAACGGCCGCCACACTGAAATCGTAAATATATAAATTAAAAAAAAAATAATACAATTACGTCATTTTTGGTTGGTTGGCCTAGTCATCATTGCTTCTATCATACATAGTTTAATCGATGGATTTTGATTAGAGAAAATTTGATAAGAATTTCTTAAATTTATGTTATTCATTCATTCTCATATAAATCCTGTATGCGCCTTGTCCCACGCATACAAGTTGCCACGCAATCCTGTTTACTGCCGAAACTTTGACCCGGACTGGAACGGCAACCACCTGAACTATAAAGCTGACAATCATTAATACGTTGATCGAAATAATAGCCTTCGATTTCGATGGTGCAAAGACCTTCAGAACGTGGTGGTGGTTGTAGGCAAATATCTAGCATAAAGATTAGTGTAAATAAGATTGAAATATGTATGTACAATACATAAGTAGTATACTATGTCACTCAACTTACTTGGCAATGCGTAACTACGAGCTTCAACAAAGTTCTTGGTGGTCATTGTCGTCGCCAAGAATACTACAATGATAGCGGCTAATACCATATGAGAAAACCACCATTGAGCACAGCAGCCGCAGCCGTTGGCGACTGTGTTAAGGCGACAACAACGGTTTGCCATGACTGACTGAACGACTGAGCGGGCGCTACATTACAAGAGTTAAAAGCGAAGCTCTGAGCTATGCTTCTATATGCATATATGTACACATAAGTACGTACATAAGTACATACATACATAATGTGTAGATGAATGGATTGAATGGAAACGTGCATATACAAAATGGCTGCGTCGTACATATGAGATAAGAGCTTTCCATTTTTCTTATCAAAAAGAACGCATTATAATGTAGTATACAATATGCGAGTATATATATAGAAAATAAGAACATTGATAGATGGGTAAAAGAGGAAGAGAAACACACTTTCTTGAAATCAAATCTTGATTTAAACTCTTAGTTTTGCTGCTTAGTTGAAGACCTAAAAATATAATATTATACATATGTGTGCCGAGATCTAGAAGCTTATAGTTTTTTACATTGTCACAGAATTGCCACAAATTGGGCCACTATGAGTCTATGAAATTGTATTTTCTACTCAGTAAGTCTAGTGGGTCTTTTGAATCTTCTCGTATCACTGTTGTTGTTGCTGAAATGGGGGAAACGTAAAGAGAATCGCAAATTTGTAAACAGCGGAGGAATTAAAAAAAAAATTAAAAATTTAAGTGGAGGGTGGAACACCACTTAAGTATAAAGCACTATAAAGGAAGCCTCCAGTTGGGTCAGTTTACTAGGACAAATGAAAAGGTGGAAAGAGCCACCATACTACGGACAGCAATTGTTGTCAGAGAGTCCCATTCGTTTTCTTTACTATTGGATGATAAGAGACCATCCCGACCTTATTTGACCTAAGATGATCCGAGTTCTACGAGGTACTAACATTTCGTCGTTGACATGTGGAGGATGGCCTTCTAGCACAACACTATTCTGGTGTGAACAAAATGTAAGTATTTTCAAGTACCCCCCGATGAAATTCATGACGAAAGAGGCTAAGTATTCCTTAAAATGTCTAATGTTGATTTGGATATGCCTAGGAGAAGCAACGCCATTAATAGTGCTGTAGTTGGGGTGTGAACAGCTCAAAAAACGTATACTTTCTGGTAGAGATGGTCATTTGCAAGCAATCGGTCACCGTACGAAAGACGTTGTCTTGACATCATTGCAAGGTGTCCCCATTAAGTGTCACTGAGAAAAGGAGTCCAAACAGACGCGATATAATCTATAACGGAGCCTCCAATTGTCTTATCCTTTCCCCAGAAAGTTCCTGCTAGGGCTTTACTCACTTTATTCATCATTTGCACAAGGTGTTGTTTGTGTTTGTAGAAAATGTGAGCATGTAGTTTTTCCTATATCCAGCAATTTTTTGTTTCAATTGGTTGGGTGATATGCGAAGATCTCGATATAAAACTGAATTTTTTACCGAAATATAGGGGTTTAGGATATCAATTATGAATTCTGATTCTGTCCCCAAGATTATACTGGTTTTATAATTGCCTTGTAACTAAGTGTTTTGTAGTTTAGAAGTTTGGAATAAGAACCAATCAGCCAGTATAGTATTTATAACGGAAGTACGTTTCTATTAATTTGTGAATCCACATGAGCCTTTCTTCCAAGTTCAAAACCAAGATAGTTAACAAAAGTGTACCATGAGAGAACTCTTTGAAAAAGAATAACTACTGAACAATCAACACGACTCAAGCTTAGATTTTCAGGATTTTTATGGAAGTTGAAAGTTTTAAAGCAGTTGAGTTGATTTTGTAGAAGTTTCAACTTTGAATTCTGAGTTGGCAACTGTGTAGGAACTGTAATGTTATCATCATCAACAATTGGTAAATCCGCTGTATACTTATATCGTATATAATATTGGACCTTAAGAAACTCCGACTGTAATAAGTTTAATTTCCGATGATTTCATTTTACGGTCACAAATGTAAGATTTATGAAAAAGATAATAGTTCATAATTGTAAAATGTTTAGTCTTTATGTAATTTTAAATAAGTAATAACATTAATTGAAACCTAAGATCCATTATATTTGTTTCATTTAAAGTAATTCAAAGAGATGAACGTCCCTGCGTACTGCATTATTAAAACCCTCTTTGTAACGATACCAAATTGGGCTTTTCACAATGGCATCCGTTGATGTGGCTTTGCCTACAAAAACACAAAAAAAAAAAAAAAACAGAATTGATTGAATTTTATTTGTAATAAAATAAAATTCACTTTATTAAAAGCTCTTACCAGATTCCTCTACAGATGATGATGATGATGAGGTGTTTATAGTTGTTTGTTTTACACGTCCAAAGAAGTCCTTGGAAATCTATTAAAATTACAAAATACATATAAATGAGTATGAAGAAGGTCACATAATATTGTAGACAAAAGACACTCAAACAAAGTCACTTTCGTTTAGATGCAACAATAAATGTTGATTTGCTTTGTTGATCCCCACGAATGTTATTATAGTAGCTATGCGAGTGTACTTCAATCCCCTTATGGGTTATTAGCTTTAGGAGCTTTACAGCAGCAAATAAACAACAACAACATGCGGATAAGGGTTGTTCTTTGCTTCTATACCCTACACAATTTAGTGAGAAAAAGAATATTGAATAATGAAAAAGGAATTATAAATAAAAATGTATCCTTTTGATTGGATGGAATCAAGTTGCTCAATTGTTAAGATATCATGTTGAAAATTCACTTAGGCTTCTTTATGATTGACAAAACAGTCACTGTGAGGGTTTAACGACGACGAGATGAATAGCTACCGCCCTTCGCCGAATCTAATCTAACTTAAACTTGATCACTTGTATCACGGTACCAAGCACAAGGATTGATAAACATTAATCTAAGCCCCCTTGGAGTTAAATCCACAGCTTTCAATTTCGAAGCCATACTTCTTAGGTTATTATATATATAATTTTCCCCATGCTCTGGTATTGAGGCATATCTTTAACCTCTGTCATTCTATGGGTGTCAATACACGCAATAACGCAATTCCTCGGCGAATTAATACTCTACGCGTAAACACAGCCATTGCAATACTCCCATAAAAGGGCCTTCTCTGCTGATTAGGAAGGAAACAAGTTTAATGGGCTTCGCTGACCACCCGTGGAACCAGAAAAAAGCTTCTGATCCAGTCTTCCTCCCTACTCCCAATTTGAACTCTCTGAAACAGTACACATCATACAAATGCATGTACCTTTCTCACAGTTAAGAGCGAAGTATTTCCCTTGGCTTCTGCCAAAACTAGATCACAGGCGAGCATATGTTCCCACTATGTAAAGGGTATGTAAACATCGACAGTCATAATCTTTTCCATATTTCGCCTTTAAGTAAGCAACTTGGATACCAATAAAGTCTAATCAAGCCAGTTAAATGGCTTTGGCGCACGCTTTATCATGTAAATCTAAGAATATTGGCTAAGATATAACATCCACAGATATCGCATGATAATATTGCACAGCCATAAGATAAAATGCAAGCAGCTTTGGCTTGCAAATATGTATGAACCTATAAGATACTTACCACATTGCGTTGGTTGGTATTATGCATTGCATTTGATGTAATCTGCTTTGGCTTAAGCGTTTGTAAATGATTTGGCAACTTTGATGATGAAGTCTTCGATGTTGTGGGTAAGGGAGACTTCTTTGATTGATTAGAAGTATTGCTTGCAATTTTGGGTGTAGCGCGTCTTATGCGTTCCAGTTCAATTTCACGAGAAATAAGTTGACGACTAAAATATGGTAAAGTAACACCTTGGTAACCTAATAAAAAATTATACATTATTTTTAGTACAAAATAGTTTATTTAAATATATGAAATAATAACCTTCAAAACTTGCTAATAAATCCAAATCAGGCTCAACTTGAAACACATAATGACCCTCAGCATTTTTAACTTGTACAAATGTTATACCTAGATCAACCATTACATCGATTGTGTGCCTTAGATCATTTTGTTCTCTAAAATAAATACAAATTTCTTTAATACTTTGGATCTTTAATAATGGAATGGAGGACAACTTACTTTTGTGAAAGCAATTGCACTGCAACCGAACGCAAATGTGGTGATATGATTCGCTTTAGCAATGGTACCGTATCCACTAGTAACGTATGACCAGAACCTACACCTTGAGCATTCGTGGTAATACCTTTCCGAAAGGATTCATAGATATTATGTTGAATATTGGATTTCTGATGGAACTGTGGACAAAAATGATAATGAGTATAGATTTCAATAGAATACCCTGTATGTAAAATCTATTCAACTTGCTCGTTAATCTTGTGATTGCATTTGGTGGACATTATATAAAAAGAAATTACTTTGCTTGATTGTGTTGATTATACACTTTAGACATGCCACACACATTCACTTATTCACTAAATCCCTCAACTGCCAACTGCGACCAAGAGTTAACCGACTCGGCTACTTAGTAGTAGCCTGAAACAATTTTCTTTTATACTTTACTCTTTCTCTCTCCTCTTGTGCTTTGATTTGCGTGTGCAGCAATAATAGCAAATGCAATGAATGCAGCCTAGAAGGCAAGCAGCATTTGTCTTTCTACAGCGAGCTGAACGAGCACAACTCAAAAGATGACTTGAAAGGCAACGATTTAATGAAGTATGCATAATACATGAGATTCAACTGTATAGAATTTTCCATATACAAAGAAAGGCAAAGAAGAAGTATAAAAAGTATAACAGCAACAGCAATATCCTTTTCAAAATATTAGTAGGTGTATGAGTCAAGTTGGCCTCGTATATTACCTCAAAACCACGCGTAGGAAATGTAATTTTTGGCCAAGCTAGTGTTGCAAAGAGTAAATGCCAAACAACGAAGCCAAATTGTAAATATGGATAGACCGCATAGATCTGTTGTTGTGAAATCTGTCTTTGAAGTGCATCAGCAAAACAAAACCATTCCATGCATTCGACAATTCCTTCCATATTGGCATCAGGCATCTTTTGATTTAAGTAATTCTCATAGACACCTTGCATGAGTCTAAAAGAAAAAACATAAAATTTATTGATAAGCTCATTGATTTGATTTCATTAAAGTTAAGTAAAAGTTACCGTTCATAATCACCACCAGCATGAACAGCATCTAGGACATTTTTTGCACGTGTTGCTATGGACATGTCCGTCATGGTCACTAGTCCAGGTTCTGAACCATTTTCTTGTTGCAGTTGCTTCTTGGGACGTTGTATCTATTGTATGATGATAAAGAAAACAATGAAATTTATAACAAAATACTTAGTATATACATCATGGACAAATGCCTATTTAAGTTAGGAATAAAAATAATTTATTTATAATTTCATACAGTATTTCTTTCAGGAAGGTGCATCTGCATCTACACATTACATTATTAACTAATATTTAATATAGAATTAAAGACTATGAAATTCTATAGGCTGGACTCTCTATGAAGTTTGCGATCATTTTCGAGAAAGCTAAAAAAATTTGCGAAAAACTGAATGTTGAATTTAAGCGTCCTCTAGTAGTGGCAAAATAGAATTACAGATCAAATCTATCAACTGAAAATGTGGAAGAATTTGTCAGAATATCTACATACTAAGATTCTATTATTTCATCACTAAAAAATCGATTTTTTTCCAACACCCAAGAAAGTATTTTCGCTTATGCAGCTTCACCCAGAAAATTTGAGAAAATTAAACAAATCAGCATTTTTAGCGCTAGCAGAAGATATTTAGAACCTCTACGAAGCTCTTCTACATAATTTTACTGCCGAAGCTATCACATGGTAAGAGATGATGAAGACAAATGAAGCTTATAATCCTGTTTTAAATGAATCTGTTGTTGAATCTAATTGCCCAAGCCACAATCACCTGATCAACACATCAGGTTTCTTTGTGACATCAAACCATTTATGTATTTTCATAAAAAGTACAAAAATCACCAACACTTAGAGAAATTATTACTTGATACAATGAAAAGTTATGATTTTCGTGAATGTTTGGCACCTGCACCTGGACTTCATTTCCCTTGATAGCACTTCCCTACTAAGGAAATGTCCTGATGAAATCTCTCACTATGTTCGTCACTCACAGTACCCAATTTTTTAAGGACATATAACACCCTTTAGCGTTGTGTGCGATTTTAAAATAGAAGCAAATGGACTTATGGCTAAGAAATGCAGAGCATAACCTTTCGTCTGTCCAAAATAACAACAACAGACTTCAAGTAAGTACCAGGACTCATTTTAAGAAAAGTTCTTCTGTTTCGCAAATATAAAATTAAGTTTTCAACCCTATTCAAATTGATCCGGAGGACCACCAAGCTTGGAAAAAGTAACGCAATATATTGTGGAGTGACAAAACAAAAATAAATTTGTTTGAAAAAGATTCTTTCCTAACTGTGAGCTGTAAAAAGAACAGCTGTTATCGCGTTGGCCATACCAATTCATCTATTTTCTGATACTATGACCAAATTTTATTATTAAGATATAATGGAAAAAAATATTGCCAATATGCTAAAGAATGTATGCCTTTAAAATGGATAATCATTATAAGCATACTTAAAACTTGACCAAAGACAATTGTGCTGTGATGTTAACAAGTTAGTCATCGGACTTGAATCATATCCACAAGCTATGGGAAGGGTTAAAGTTAAATTAAGATAAGGAAATGTTTCAAAATAAAGACTTATCATGACATTTTTTGTGTACGGGTTAATACTTGCCAGAAGCTGATCTCCAGTGTATCAAAAAGAGATGTTTAACTGATTCGAAACAAAGGTAAAGATCCCGCCAACTGATAATGACACTTTTGAGGTAAACATAAATCTACAATTTGAGCCACTATAAGTAGTAAGAACAAATAGTTTTTTTTAAATATATTTTAGTATTATTATTTTGACTATTCAATTTTTAGAGATTTTCTCTTTTAACTCAACTGATAATTGTGATTAAAAATGTTGAATGAAGTTCTAATAAAGTTCGTTTTAGTCATTTCATACCGACATTATTTTGTCCATGAGTATATATTTATGTATTTATATTGCTAGTCGTACTCACTCTGAATATGGCGCCCCAAACATCGAAGAGACCCTGATGACGATCCTTTTGGCCTAGGTTATTATTAAGCACATCCTGCAGTGTCAAACTATGCTTCTGGGCGCTAAATTTGGGAACATAAAAAATATTTAACTATATATAGAAATACTAAGTTTATACTAGGGATGTGACTTACCTAAAGAACTGCATACTGGAGATACAACTACGCACATCATTGCCTGATTTCTCTGCCAATGCTATAAGTGCACCAAAGTCTGACTTTAATTTCTCTTTATGAGCGATTTGCATTAGTCTATAATAATATATATGGAATACATAATTAATCAAGGGAGATATTATTTAAGATACAATTAAATATACCTTTCTGCCAATCGTACTGATTCAATTGGCGGAAAACTAACCACAAATGCAATCAAACGCAAAGGACGCAGGGCAGGATCATAGACATCATTACATATGCAAATTATTGGACGTTTAAGTATATTTTGATCACCTTTTGCACCACCCGCTTTGCCAGCAGCACCACGAGATTTATTATAAACATTATCACTGACAAACTTAACCAAATATTCAATAGATTGACGTGGTGCACCATCAATTTCATCTATAAAAGGCAATAAAAAGAGATTTAAATTTTTATTATTAATTAATTGCTTCTCACTACAAACCTAATATAATACAATTCGGTCTCCGACTCTCATTCAACACTGATGACATTTGTGTACCATTTTCAAGTGTCAATTTAAATGCCTCTGGACTACGATCATCTGATGCATTTATTTCACGAACATTGTAGCCAGCATGATGTGCTATCGTATGCGCCAGTGTAGTTTTACCTAAACCAGGTGGCCCACATAGTAAGGCTACTTTTTGTATGGGTCTTCCATGATCATCAACATTAGTGATGAGCGTTTGTTTTGTTTTGCGTTGTCGCCAGCCACCATTGGATTCAAATTTACCCGTCCGTTTATTGAAACTATTCATTTGTCCAGTGTGCTCATCAGGCTTCTTATGAAATTCCTTACCAAAGACAACCTTATCCCACATTTTTAACCAATACAATAGACTACGATTGGTCATTTCATCAGATAGTAAATCAATATATTTGCGTGGCTTATATTTTTCAACCCAAAGGCGTTCGGGCACACTGGGCACAGCATTAGGTGGATCAATTTCTGTTATGGAAGTCACTTCAACAGAGGCTGCGGTACTAGCACGGCGTAAAACCTAAATAGAATTTATTTAATATACCAAGAGTTTGGGTTTAGAAGAGGACATGAAACTATGGAGCAAAGCTACCAAATTGTCAAAACTATCTGTTTAGATGCCCAACAAGCATTTGACACATCTTTTTAGATTAGATTAGATTAGAAATGACTAGCATCAAAAAAATACTGTAATATACTCACAATGTCATTGGCTTCGCTCCACACCTGTTGCTTGGCATCACCAAGTAAACTTGTATATTCCGAATGCACTTTAAGTGCTTCCAATGCTCGTGTCTCGTATTCTTCTGAATGGTAACGCACATAGATGCGTCGTTGATCTTCCAAACGCTGTAGGGGTAGGAAAGGCCACGTTGGTATACGATATGATAAATTATTCATTTTAAACTGATGCAATTCCTGTAAACGAGAGAGATCATCTTTCCGTAGTGTTTTACTTGTCTCGCGTGCTTTTCGCCGTAAATCCAAAATACGTTCGATTGCTGCCATATCACGTTCCTCTTCGGTTTTAGCTTTCTTTGCAATTGGATCTTCATAGGAATCATATTCATAGAGATCACGTATATCACCAAAAAGATCACGTTCCAAACGCCTTTTGCTACGTTTACCAATTCCTTGTAATTGTTCAATGGCAGCTGATTGCTCAATGGGTTGAAATGCTTCGTCTTCATCTTCTTCAGGCAATACTGTCAAACCGTTTGGTGGAGTAGCTACAACTTCCTCTATTGCTGCCAATCTCTTCTTCGAAACTAAAGGCGTTGAACATCCACGCACATGTCCTTTTGGTGTACCAAATAAGCGTCTATTGACTGCTGGCCCATTTCCCCCAGAATCCAACTGATTTTGACTGTCACCACCAAAGGAGATTTGTGACAATTGTGGTGAATTCAGTTCTGAGCTTATGTGGCTAACATTGGTTAATTGTGTATTTTTGATTTGTCGTTCTGCAGCTTGTCTTGATGTACTTGGCCCAAAATCTATGTATGTGCAATAAGATATAATTTTAATTTAATTTTGGAGTTAATACTAATCACATACCATCATATTCCTGTGGCAGGTCATCAAGCATCGCCAATTCATCTTGATATTGTAATTCAAATTCCTCATTTTCATCGGGATATTGATCCATTTTAATGTGTGTTTATGTCTTGTTAAATAAAAACATAAACAATGACCAGACGGAGCTGTTTTGGCGCCAAAATCTGCTAAACATCACTTAAAGATACATAAAGTGTTGCCAGATTTGTTATTGCAACTACAGTTAAAATTCCATAAAACGAATTCGCACGAAACTACGAAATTTTTACTTTATTTACAGTGGAGATGCATCATAGATGCAAATGAAAATGGAAAGTAGTGTGCACAGTGCTATTTTCACATCACAAATGCAAAGTTCGTGCAAACAATGAGATCTTAATTATTATTGTATATACAATAACCAACATTACGGACCAAAGCCTTATTTATATACATTGCTTTTGAGACTCCAACACTAGATGTCGTAGTTGAATGTATATAGTGCCATCTCACTTGCACACCATGAAAATTTCATCAATTGCAAATTATCGATAATTAACACATCCGAAACTAGATCATAAATACAATCGAAATATATGCAATTATTGTGCTTAGCGAAATGAATATTATCGCAGCTGGCAGCTGGTAATTATTAATCGATCGAATTAGAGTAGAACTCGGATATAACAACAATTTCATCAATTGCAAATTATCGATTATTGACACAGCCGATACTAGATTCTAAATACTATCGATAGATATGCAATTGTTGTGCTTAGCTAAATTAATAGTATCGCAGCTGGCAGCTGGTAATTAACAGAGCACATCGTCATTGTTGCCGTCGTCGTTTAGTCTTTTTGCGATAATTCATAAGAATTAAGGCGTTCGCGTGTGTGTGTGTGTGTGGTTGGTTGCTTATCTTGGGAGGAACAAAGAAGAAATAGAGTCAGCCATTTTATGTTCAATTACGGATTTTTCTTTAAATATACAAGAAATATCCCTATTCCAGAGTCACGAAATCAAGCCAAACAAGCGAGCAATTAAAGGACATGGCCGTCAACAGCTGTCTGCCTTACACATATTCGTAGCAAAGGATTTGCTATAGCCCCACAATTGGTGGCGGAGACGACGTGTGACAACAGACATTAACGAAATAATTCTTATATTATTATCATAACCAAGTACTTTTTAATCTTTTGTTGGAAAAACACACACTCCCACCACCTTTTTAATCCAGAACACAACAAATACACAAACCATAAACACGCAATACGGGGTTTGCCAATCAAATCAACATGCCTAAATTTTGACAATAATTAAAACATATTGCAGCTTAACAAAAGCAGCAAACAACAACAATAACATCAATTAAAACCAATTTGCCTTGCCGTAATCACGTATACCGGATACCAAAACAACACGAGCTTCATACGTGTGTGTCAAAAGCAAAAACAAGCACATTTGAGTTGCTGCCTTGAAGGTTACCTTTGGTATTGGGTAAGTGAAAGTGATTTTGACGTCACTCTTCGTTGATAATTGATAATTTTAAGAACACTTTACAGAACTTTTACAACTATTTTATAACTCATCATAAACAACAAGCCACAAAATGCATCGTTGGTTATCTTCTGCTGCCGATGAAGACTGCGATGCCGCGATGGGCGCCCCATCCTCGTTTCCGTCCTCTCCGCATATGATGCCGTCAACTAGTAAACGCGTTTATGGCGATTCGATTACCGATCGTCTATGGCAATTTCGTGTTCTCATGCATGATGATTTGCTTTCGAATGAACAACTTGCTGTCGTGGGTAGCTGCGAAGCGTTAGGTAATTGGCAACATGCGAACTGCGCAATAATGACCAAAGATGAGTATAGCAATGTTTGGCATGCTGATGTCTATATTCCACGTCAGTGTGCAACCGAATATCGTTATCTTGTGTGCGCCACGGATGCTTCGACAGAAAAGCTAATCGTACGTCGTTGGGAGACTCATTTGGAGGCAAGACGTGTGCCTGAACTAGCAGAGCAACCATCGGAAGCAACGCATGATATTTTTGGTATTGATGTCAATGATGTGGAGAAAGTCGACCGGGGTTGGCTTACTTCGGAGTCTATTGTTCAGTTGAAATTCTTTAAAGCACCATTTACTTGGAAGCAACGCATGAAACGTCGTTTGGTTTATGTGAAAGTGACGCCAATGGTCTTGACTATACCAAGCGTTGGATGCGATACAAGCAACAACCCGCTGGCGGGAAATAATTCATCAATATCGACGCTGGAGGATTCACTTTCGAATGATACTCATGATACACGTGAGAATGGTGGTGATTCATCAACCGCCTTTGCATTTAGTGAAGTGGTTACACTTCGTTCAGATGATGCGGTTATTAAACCACAACCGCAATTTGGCACTGCCTGTGGCCCTGATGATTTGGTTGTTTTTCATTTGACTATCGGGGATTTCGAGAACACGGCATATTTGATTGATTTGTATACGTATAGCTCTAGAGTATCTCAGGATGGGCCACCTCACCATTTGGGCTATCACTATGTGCTGCCCAATGTGTTTAAGCGGTCGGAGGGACATTTGGAAATACCGATTACGTGTGCCTCACGTCATCGACCATTGGGTATGATGCATTTGGGCTATTTGCTGGTGCGTCCTTTGGCTTCTTTGCATTTGGATATGAGTGTTTCATATTCACGTTATTGGAATAGCAAGTGGATTGGCTTGGATGTGGGACATCGTGGTTCCGGCACTAGTTTCAAGGCCAAGGATACCGTCATACGCGAGAATACCATAACTTCGCTGAAAAATGCTGCTGATCATGGCGCTGACATGGTTGAATTCGATGTACAATTAAGCAAGGACCTAGTGCCTGTAGTCTATCATGACTTTATGATTTATGTATCACTGAAAGCAAAGAACACAATGCAAGATAATGACTTTCTGGCTTTGCCGATGCGTGAACTCACTTTGGAGCAATTGAGGAACCTTAAGGTATATCACACTGCCGAAGGTCTCTCACGTGAGACTCGCTCATTTCACAATGAGGATCTTGTTGAACATCAACCGTTTCCACAACTCTTGGAAGTTATGGATGCCATAGATCCGCATGTCGGTTTCAATATTGAAATCAAATGGTCTCAAAAACTACAAGATGGCCGCATGGAAGAAGAATTTGAACATGTCATCGATCGTAACTTGTACATTGATTGCATTTTGGATGTTGTATTCCGTAAGGCTGGTCATCGTCGCATTGTGTTCTCTTGCTTTGATCCCGATGTTTGCACCATGTTGCGCTTTAAACAAAATCGTTATCCCGTGATGTTCCTAACGCTTGGCGAGACTTCCAAGTATACAAAATACTTAGATCCACGTGGCAATTCAATGGATTTGGCTGTCCTGCATGCCGTTGCTATGCAGTTTCTGGGAATTGTGGCACATACCGAGGACTTATTACGTGATCCAACGCAGGTAATAATTTGAGCTCGAAAGCTCCATATTTGTCTGTCTATATGTCTCACTTGTCTGACTGGATGGGTCAAAATTGAGTGTTTCTCTGACTCAAAAACGGACTTTTAGGTTAACTTGGCCAAGGAACGTGGACTAGTGCTCTTCTGCTGGGGTGATGACAACAATTCCAAAGATACAATTAAGTTACTCAAAGACTTGGGCCTACATGCGATCATCTATGACAAAATGGATGTACTCACCAGCAAGGAGATAAAGGTAAGTTTTTTTTTTACCAATAAACAAAATTCTATGAATGAATAACAAACCTTTCTTTCATTCAAATCATAAAAAAAAACAATACAATATACAGCAAAGTGTTTTCCAACTCGAAGCCAAGGATAACCAAAGAGAGATGCTCAAATTACAAGCCCTGGAAATGGGTAAAGTTTGGCACACAAGCGCTACAGGCTCCAACAACGGGGAATGCAGTTAAAATTTTGAATCAACTCTAAGAACTGCCTTTCTTTTATGGCTATTGGGACAACAGGATACAACCAATTGTACTATATAGCATTCGAAGACAACAACAACATCAACAAAACAAACAACAGCAACATAAAACCTCAGGCTAAGATTTTTTCATATTTATAAATTACTCGTTTTTATTCAAACTGCAAAACTTCATCTACTATATGAATGTGAATCACTATTACATAATTCTTCTTTCTAGTTAGCAAATTGCATTTCTTTTAGTAAAATTTTCAATTCAATGTTTCAGAACACTTTTGAATATGTACTTTATTTATATCAAATCTTTCATGTATAATTTCTCTGTTCTACAATATTTTTGTTTAAGTATATAAATTTTTATAATAATATAAAATTTTGCTCGATATATGGTAGTACACAATAACTCTATACTTCAGTTCACGTTCCCAAAAAGAACAATTTATTTATTCAATAAGTGTCATCAATACATTTTACATACTCAACGAAAAAGCAAATAAATAATAGATTAAAATGGAAAAGATATTTAACAAAACATAATATAAAAAACAAACAAATATATAAAAAAAACAAAAACAAAACAAAAAATTCCACTCAATTTATTTACAGAAAACAAATCTACTATGCAAAATTGAAAAACTGAAAATACCGATATTATACATAAGTGGAAATTATTCTTTTCTGATAGAAGTAGGCATTCATTCGTATGATCTCTTGTTAAACAGGATTTTTAGTTATGAAATACTTGTACTTATAATAAGTCTTAACGATTTAATGTACTTTAATATGTGAAGAGAAAACAGACTGATATGTAGGCAACCATTGCCATGCTGGCTTATCTCTAAATAAAATCTTTGAATTCCTAATCAGTAAATGAATCTCGAGTGAGCTGTAGATATGGGGTTTCTTACGATAATTTGAATCGAGAACGCAGTTAGGAGGTTTCTAGTCTAATCTAAAAATTTTTAATGTTTTTTATTTTTGCAATAAATTCATATTTGGCACCATAAATAGGCACAGTGCTTAAGTTATAGAACAAAAATTGAAGAAAATCTCATTTACGAAAATGATGTAGATGTTGTTTATACAATATTATAAAACTTTTTAGTAATAAAGGAACTTCAAATGAAACATACTATAATAATGGGTAACCAAAATGATCAGAAATTGAAGATTGTAAAGAACTCAACTAAAATGAACTTAATTTTTTCTGAGAGTAAGTAATTAAAACTTAGGCACATATAATAAGCAATGAATAGATAGTCGTATTCATCAGTATACTATCAATTAGATTGGAGAAGAGCTAGTCACTTCGTCAATGCGGCATCATTTGGTTACGACATCAGACCTCCATCTGAGACTATACTGATATATATAAGTATGTATTTCCAAGTTAGCTCTAGTATCTCTTGAGTTCTTGTGTAAGAGTGAAAAAGATTGAATGTGTTTTCGCTCTTCCAATATATTTTGTTTTCCATTTTGAACCTGAAATTCTGCAGAATGAGCTGGCTGCTCAGTACAAACTCTTAGCTCAACCTACGAAACAAGCTGTTGCTGTACAAGGCCATACTGAAACCAGTATGGACTTACGGTATACAGCTTTGGGGCACTGCAGCCAACTCAAATCTAGAAATCCTTCAAAGGTTTCAGTCCAAGCTACTGCGGAGGATTGTAGGTGCGCAGTAGTTTGTCCGAAACTCAGTCATCCACCGAGACCTGAATATCCCAACGATTAATGAAGAAATAGTAAAACACAGCATCAGACACTTCATATGGCTGGACGCCCATGTCAACCACCATAATTTTAGTATACAAGTATATATTTACTTCATAATTAAAGTATCATTATTATGAAAATTTTAATTGCATATTTTTAGGCTTTAAAATCAATTCAATTTCAATTTCCCTCGATTTTGGTTCCATATTGGTGCGATTTACATTTAAGCCATATTTTTGTGGAACTCCAAGGCAAAGACTATTAAATGACATATATAAACTGGACAATTGCACAATTTAAGCAGTGTTTCTCTTTATTTTTTAGCCCAACAACAAATTGTGTGCATGTTTCCTCGAAATGTTCCACGAAATTGTATTTTCGAGGCAAAATTACACACAATTTGTTGCGTATGTTAAAATTGAAAAGTAAAGAGAAACACCGCTTAATTGAGCGATTTGTCCCCTCTATACGTTTTACACTTTTTGTCCAAGGTAGCCACCAGAATGGTTCTGATTCAAAAAGGAGTTTGGCAACTACTTTTCTGCAGTTTTTATACGCATCTTCGTTACCAATTTTTAGGTACAAATTTGTGAATATTGGACCAATAATTTGTTTAACTCACTTTTAAAATTACAGAAGCCAGAATAGTTTAAAGATACTTCTTCTGATATTATAACAAAGGAACTTTTTTTGAAACTCATGCGAACTATTTTATGTGAGTTTTGTTGGCAAGTTAATTCCAAAGAGGCTGTGGGAAATATTTCTAGCATTGAATTCGGTATCATTATTAAAGGTTCGAAAAAAGAATTATAGTTGATTCCGGGGACTGCACTATACGCATAGGTTTATTTGGAATTATACTAATAATATCTGAATTTATAGCAATATGACTATGTGCATTTAATTGCCTTCAGACTGGTGGAATATGAATATTCCAGCAATTTGCCTCCAGATGGCTGCACTATGTGTATGTGATTCCTGGGATATTGCAAATTGCTGAAATTAGAGAAGGAAGCGAAGGCACAATGTGCTTTCTTCAGCATTCATTTTAATAGTACCATTCTACTCTGAATTTTTTTTTTCAAGTGATCGGATATCGATGTATATGTAAAGATTTGTTAGAAGTAACCCTGGGCAACCTTGCAAATTGAAGATGCTATAAAAACAGAAGGAGAAGAGAATGCTAATAACGCTTTCCATGAGAGCAATATTATTTTTGACTTATAATTAAAATTACAAACTAACAAGGTATGGAACAATAGCATCGATGTCTATAGGCTCAGGTGTTTTAATAATCATGCAATCAATTTAGCATGTACTTATATACGTCTGATCACATTAGCGTTATTTTAGTAATATTCTAGAACGCTGCCTAGCCGAACACAACTAGTATTATGTATTTAAGAACCAAGAAACATTATGTTATGGTATTGGGTTATTCGAAAGCTCCATTCCCTCAATGTTCCACTATTTAGGAAAAATTAATAAAATGTGGATATGGTCAAGGCAATTGCCACTTGCAATGCTGTTCATAGGAACATCTATATACTTTGTTTTATGTCTCAAACTTAAGAGATAATATTCTTTGGCAATAAATAATTCAAATATATTTGAATTTTAACAGAAATTCATCATCATCATGATTAATTGGACTTTAGAAATGATAACCATATAAAGCTTTGTCAGACCCTACCCACTACCCTACAACAAATTCTCACAAACAGATGTCGCTTTATTATAATCAGCGCATGTGCAATTCAAATGTTATTTTTTGTTTGGCGCTTTATGGCATTTTGTGAGTGAGGGAATCAAATTCACAAAAGAGCCCAGTCGTTATTTGGCTGCATATCTCTTCTCCTGGTTTTTGAAATGAAAACATATACTAAATTCCTGTACTGTTAGTTAGTATGTAAAATAGCTTCGGACTGGAAATACGGAAATCACAAAACGGTGAAACGCTCCACGCAATACGCGCAAAACATCAAAGTAAAGCAACGAATGAAGCACGTCGGTGGACACGGACATAGACACACGGTTAAGTAAAGTGAGTAAGTGAGTGAGTACGTGAGTTAGAAAGTGAGTTAGTGAGTGAGTGAGTGATTGACTGAGTGAGTGAATTGTGGCCAAAAGCGGGCGTGAAAATATAAGTATGTGTGTGTATATATTATTTTCATCTTCCTTGGAGGCAACAGGAGTTCAAATACTAGTAAAATAAACATTAAAAGACTTT
The DNA here is from genome assembly GCA_037043315.1 of Amiota communis. NCBI lineage: Eukaryota > Metazoa > Arthropoda > Insecta > Diptera > Drosophilidae > Amiota > Amiota communis. The sequence continues at coordinate 10,099 of JBAMAV010000758.1, read as the reverse complement.
CATTAAAGAGGCATAAAAAAACATCGACACCACCAGCAGGAGCAGCAGCAGGAGCACGAACAGCAACAGCAACTGAAAAGTTTTGTAATAAAATTTCAAACAAAAACAAATGATTTTAGCAATTCATAAAAACAAAATAAAACAAGATTCTTAATTCACATAGTAGAACCAAGTTAGTGTGAATGAAGTGCACAAAAAAAAGGAACATTTTTTTCTACAATTAAGCATAAAAAATAATAAAAATAAATTCAATAAAATTATTTTCTTTTTTTTTAATAACGATATATAATAAGAGTAAATAAACTACGATAAGTGGAATAAATAGTATTAGTTGTTACTAATAGCCTTAAATTTAATCTAAACGGATCAAGGAAATGAAAAAAAAAAGAACAGGACATGAAAGAAAAATCGATTCGTTCGCTCACTTGCTGACGACGAATGTGTCCTGTATACTTACACTAAACTATGCTATGCTACGCTACACTACACTGTGCGAGCTTCCTTCAATACATTAGGGAGGATGAGGGATGGTTTGATGTGAGCCATGTTACTCCCACCTGCACTATAATATACTAAACATATACATACATACATTTTATTATACATACATACATATATTCATTCAACACATGCACACATGAAACCCCCCAACTAAATGTTATCGCCTTAAATACAATATATTGTATTCAAAAGTGGGGCTGTGGTTGATGCCAAACAAAAATCATAATGTAGTACTCGTACAATATATCGACGTATACGTGATATTAGTATTTTTATTATTATTATTTTTCCTTATTGTTTAGGAAATGGAAGTTTTATAAAGTGTATTTAGTACTTAGATACATGTTATTGAAAAAAGCGGGTTAAAGTGTAGAGGATTTTCTAATAAAAGCAAAGAATTAAAATTTAAAAAAAAAAATATACAAAATTAATTCCAAAAAAAAAAAAAAAAAAATCAAAATTTATTAATCACAAATTCACGATAATTTTCTAATTATGATGAAATTTTTATATTAAAGAGAAAAATAACAAGAAAAAGATTTACAAGATTTGTTTTGTTTAGGATTTGTTGTTGCTTTCCCTGTACTTGTTCTTGTTCGTGTTTTTCTGATGTTGTTCGTTCTTGTACTATTTTGTATAGAAAAGAATAAGAAAAATTGTTTTTTTATTTATTTAAATTATCATCCCACTTTGTAAATATTTGTGCGCCTTCAAAATCTGTGACTCCATGCATATGTGTAAATGCACTTGAGTATCTAATGTAGTGTAGTGTATTTATATAGTATGTCTAATCATAATCATTAGAATTAATTGTACAAAGAGCAAATGAAAAAGAGAGCGTGCATAGTACTAAGTATAATGTAATATATTGTAAGTATGTAGAACATGAGAGAGCTACTACACTGGAGAAGTAGGACGAAACGAAGTATGTGAAAGTAGGCAAAGAAAGTAGAACAACATGCTGAATGGATGTTAAGTTCCATTCCATTAATATGTTTGTTAGTTAATCCAATGAAATTTTGATTTGGCCTTTTCCAACAGTTTTGTGCGTGAGTGCATGCGTATACTACATACAAGTAATTATATACATACATATATACATATATGTGTGCATGTGTATAACATATTAAAGCAAAGCATAAAAGGAAATTAATATTTCATTAATGTTCATTAAATCCCCTAGGCAAGTCTAGGTTCCCATCACAACAAAACATGATATATTTTCCATTGGGAATCATTTTTTACTGAATTGTCTTAAGAGCTTAAAGAATTCTGTAGGACTCTCCCTAGGCACTTTAAGATTGGTAAACTTTTCTAAACTACCCTATTTTGTATTAACCACCCACCAAATATCACCACCACCACCATCACTCACACTCGTATTATACATTACCTCAGTTTGACCCTTCTCCCCCATTTCGCTCTTTCAAATATGTAAACCATAATATAATAAAAAGAACAAAAAAAAGATACAATAAACAAAAGAAAAATCGTCTAAAAATCATTTTGTTTTGTTTATAAATCGCGCCTAATCTCTCATGTTATTTTCATTTTTATTAGTCGATTTTATTTAGCGCCTTCAACATATGGAAAAATACCATAGTACTACTATAATAGACAAAAACAAATTGACATTGGAGATAGTAGTAGCAAGAAGGAAGGAAGGAAAGGAAGTGTAGCAATATAAACGGCTCGGCTCGATTCTTTTAGCCGGCTTTTGTTTGGTTTATATTTATTGCAAATGAATAGCAGCGGGAGAACTCAACTCAATTCAACTCGGGCATGTCAGGCAAGCTGGCAGGCAGGCAGGCCGACAGGCTGGTCAACTTGTGGTATAGCGAAAAACCAAAAACGATAGACAAACCAAAAAAGATAAACAGAAAGACCAGCAGCACACTTGTATAGACATCTAAGACAACTTACTAAGGCTATGACTACTCATACTTTTGTTGCTTTACTTCATTATGATCATCATAATCATTTGATTCTGATGCTTTTGATACAGTATCTGTGTGTGTGTGAGTGTGAGATTGTGTGAAAAACGAACGGAAGACAGCAATAATTGAAATTAAGTACACGCAATTGTTTTTCTCTTTTATTTATTTTCATTTCTTAAAGTATTTGTTTTTTAGATATATTTTTTTTTGTTTTTTTCCCCCAATTTCTTTTAAATTTTCGTGTAAATAATGATTTTGCGAGTAATAAGAAAAAAATGTATATATCATAGGTATTAAATTAAACAATGATTATGACGATGAATCTACAATGACGTCTTAAATATACGAGTTCCTTTACTAAATAAAATGAATCTATGAACAATATTTTCTTATTTTGTTAGAATAGTTTTGTTGGCTGATTCAGTTTTTTATTACAAAGAAGCATTGTAGTTTAATTATTACCCAATTTTAATTATTTACCACATTCTCCACATCATTGAGATATAATTTAAGTAGTTTTTAAAAGTATATACATATCTTTAATACCCCCTAACTTAAGCATACCACGTCACCGAAGCTTTTTGAAGAGTTTACTTTACCTTTCTGCTTTAAGTGCTTCTGCTTCACTGAGGCAAATAATCAACCAATATGTATTCTTTTCAATTCAATGATTTTTTTGATTGAACATAGTTATTGGAATTTATTGGTCTTACTGGAATGTCATAATACCCTTGCCTTAAATCGGTGGGATCAATTCTCAACGTTGAGGACATAAAGATTACTGTATCACTCTGTCTGCTGAATTTCCAAGTTCAGAATTATTTTTAGGGCTTCTAGACAAAGTGAAACAATGTCTACGATATGTTGAAATCTTTGCCCTCAAGTAACAAAACGATTCTTACTGTATCTTCATATGTAATATATTTATTTCTTATTTCATTAAATTATCTAACTTATAGGGTCTTCAAAGTTTGATCAATGTATTAAAAACTTACGATTACTTTGAAATATATCACTCTGATCAACAGCAAAACTATCCGTATTATGGTGGCTGCTACTTATCATGCCCGACAGCACTTAATCACGCTAATCTGTGTGGGGGAAGAGTGTGATCGAAAAGGTTCGGCATTGACCGATAATCATAGACCTTTACAAGACATCCTTTTAGTACTGAGAGCAAAAAGCAAGGACCAAGAAGTGCCTGTCGGCACTGAAAGTCAATTTGTTTAAAGTGAACACCTGTCGGAGAGACTTAATATCAAGGTGCCAAGCACAGGGATCGATAAACATCCCCTTGAATATATATCCGCAATATCAAGCCATACTTATTTTGGTCTTATGACTCATTTCTTGGTTAGGAACAATGCCTATCTAAGCCTCTGCTGCTCTGTGGGTCACAGCACCCGGTTGTATAACGCAACTCCACGTCGAGCTCACACTCTTGCCGCATTTGGGTACAACCACAGCCACCACGATACTCCCTTAGGGGGCCGTCTCCTCTGGCCAGGACGGAACAAGTTCCGTGGACACCTGACCACCCGTGGAACCAGAAAAAAGCCCCTGGTTAGACTTCGTTCCCGAGGTACTACCAATTTGAAGCCCAACCAAAACAGACCTCCAAGCTTCTACACTTCAACTAGAAAAGCATTCGGATGATGGCCCAAAGGATGCAAGTTCCATTTCATGAGTTCTGTCGTAGCTGTGAAGATAAGGATGAATCGGATAGTATTCAACATGTTCTATGTGACCCTTTTCGCGCGTAACCATTCTACGATGAGTTGGGTATCTTGGCAAAATATCCACTGGGGGGTATGGCTCCGTGTGTGGACTCTTCTGGTTGGTAATAGAGACCTCTGGGACCAACTTTAGATAGTATTTGTTTACCCAAATGGACAGGGCAAGGCTCCTGGGTGAACTCTCATGTGATCATGAGCAGCTTGAGTAACTTAACTTGACCTAAATATCACTCTAGTTAATTAAGAAGAAATGAAATCAAAGATCTATGGATATTATTAGGTAGAAGTTTATAACTCTATCTAAATACAATGAATAATTTTAAATTTTTCAGAAAAACATCCTGTCTAGTATGTTCAAAAGTCTTTTAATCACAGGAGCTATTCTCTATGAATGAATGCTTATAACTTATATATTATATGAAGAGCATAACTTCACATATCATCACTTTAATCTATTAACTATATCATAAACTAACCAAATTTCATTACAGTGCAATGATCTCAACAATCAACAAAAACATCATCAACGTCCAATCCTAGTGAGTAGTAATTAGTATGGTGGTTTAAATGTTGTGACAGGTCTCAGGTCAACATATTTTGTTATGTACTACTACATCAATTCCGACAGTTCTCACATACTACTAACTAACCAATTGGATGACTGCTATACTACTAGCAGCAACTACCAACTACAACCCACTCTTCTTCATTAGTTAGGAATTAGCGAAGAATCAAAATTAAGAACCAAAAGCAAGTAAAAGGTTAGTTTTAATTCTCTATTCTATTACATATTTTTAGACTTTATAGCACTCAACACCATCAATTACAACAACCACAGTTACACATTTCACATTTGAATGCACTCAAGTTCTATTTAAATCTACATATATGAAAAAAATGACTTTTATACCTAAACTGCATCATTATTCGCATGCAGCTATGAATTTAGTGAACATGGATTCAGAGAATCGTGTCGTACTGAATGTGGGTGGCATACGGCACGAAACTTATAAGGCTACCCTAAAGAAAATACCAGCGACTCGTTTATCGCGACTAACAGAGGCTTTAGCAAATTATGATCCAATATTGAATGAATATTTTTTCGATAGGCATCCGGGTGTTTTTGCACAGGTCCTAAATTATTACAGGTAACTTGTATTGAAATCTTAGAAATTTCTTCTTTATAATATAAATTTTCATTCTGTTTCTTTAGAACTGGTAAACTACATTATCCCACAGATGTTTGTGGTCCTCTCTTTGAGGAGGAACTAGAATTTTGGGGTCTTGATTCCAATCAAGTAGAGCCTTGTTGTTGGATGACATATACCCAGGTAAGCTCATCAATTTCTCTTTCTGGATGAACAAAAATTATGTTAATTTAATATTCTAAAATTGCAGCATCGAGACACTCAAGAAACCCTCGCTGTGCTTGATCGTTTGGATCTCGATACAGAAAAACCGTCCGAAGAGGAATTGGCGCGTAAATTCGGCTTCGAGGAAGACTACTACAAAGGCACTATTTCATGGTGGCAGGAAATGAAACCACGTATTTGGTCACTGTTTGATGAGCCATACAGTTCCAATGCGGCAAAGGTTTGTTATAAGTCTCCACATTGGTACTCTGATTTATAAGAACTTTTTTTACTTTGCAGACAATTGGTGTTGTCTCAGTGTTTTTCATCTGCATTTCGATTTTATCCTTCTGCCTGAAAACGCATCCTGATATGCGAGTGCCGAACGTACGCAATTTTACAGTACGTACGGCAAATGGTAGTGCCGGATGGTTTCTGGACAAGACGCAAACAAATGCACATATTGCATTTTTCTATATTGAATGCGTTTGCAATGCATGGTTCACCTTTGAGATCTTGGTGGGTATATTTGTATTTTATTTAGTGATTTTTTAATAAAAATACTTTGTTATCCAGGTCCGTTTTATATCATCGCCAAATAAATGTGAATTCATTAAATCATCTGTAAACATCATTGATTATATAGCAACGCTTAGCTTTTATATTGATCTTGTGCTTCAGCGATTTGCATCGCATCTCGAGAATGCCGACATACTTGAATTCTTTTCGATCATACGCATTATGCGTCTATTCAAGTTGACACGTCACTCGTCCGGTCTTAAGATCCTAATACAAACGTTCCGTGCTTCGGCCAAGGAATTGACCCTACTGGTCTTTTTCCTAGTATTAGGCATTGTCATATTTGCTAGTTTGGTTTACTATGCAGAACGTATACAACCGAATCCTCACAATGATTTCAATAGCATACCATTGGGTCTATGGTGGGCTCTGGTGACAATGACCACTGTTGGCTATGGCGATATGGCGCCTAAAACTTATATCGGTATGTTTGTGGGTGCATTGTGCGCCCTTGCCGGTGTGCTAACCATTGCACTGCCAGTGCCTGTTATCGTAAGCAACTTTGCCATGTATTATTCGCATACGCAAGCACGAGCTAAACTGCCAAAGAAACGTAGACGTGTGCTTCCCGTCGAACAACCCCGTCAACCGAGGTTACCAGGTAAAGATGTTAATTTAAATACGTAATTATAAACTCTTTTTAAACAATTTCATTACGATGTCAATAGGTCAACAAGGCGGTGTTAGTGGATGTGGTACTCCAGGCTCTGGTCCACATTCAGGTCCAATGGGTTCCGGTTCCGGTGGCACCGGACCAAGACGCATGAACAATAAAACTAAGGATTTGGTTAGTCCAAAATCAGGTGAGTTTAAAGTGTTTTCAATGTTTTGGTCCCAAAATCAACTAGTACAAGCGACGTTAAAATTGTTGTAAAAAAAAACCAAGGCACCAACCAGCAAAAAAAAAAAAAAAAAAAAAGAGAAAAAAGTCTTCAACGTAATCACTTATGTACAACGTAAAGCAGCTACTTACACGAAGAAAAACAAGTCACTAGTAGTTACTAGTAACAAAAAATGTCGTCCAATGAACAAAAGAGCACCACATTCCACTAGAAAGTACTATATCCGAAAGCTTTGAAGCACTACAACAAAACAAAATCCCAGTAATATGAGACAGTTGTCCAAAAATACATGAAATTGTTCTTGTTGAACCCATTAGTTGCTCTGTGTCTATACCTATATACTAACAAAATACATACTTGTACATCAACCAAAATTTTGGTTCACTAGGACACCACAAATTTGTTATTATTTTGGTGTTCGTTCGTTTGTTCGTTCGCAACTTTACTCCTGTCAAAATACTTACAATAATACTTACTACTGGGTGCAAATCATATTTCATATCAAATATGTATGTCATACATATTTTGTATATAAATATGTATCTAAATACTATTATTTGTTATCTAAGTTCTAACGGCTTCATTCATTATCATCAATGTCATCAATACAAAAACATCATATCAATAATGTCATCGGAAAATATGCGTTGCAAGTTGTTCCTTTTTCAATATAATTTTTTTGATTGATTTATTTCTATTGTAATATGCTAAGCGCGAATAATATGTTTTCTCTAAATATCTTTTACGCTTTGTCAAAAATTAAGATACATTAATTAAATTGATTATAAGCGATACTATTTGATCGATCAATCTTAGCTTTATATAATGAGAATATTGTAAAATAACACTGTGTCGACAACAAAGGGTCCAATCCGTGCCAAATTTCACAGGAATACTCTTCAGACTATGCTTCCCAGAAAAATATTATCAAAAGCAGTTTCGAAATCCATAGGGGTCGATGATAACGCAACATAAATTTGAAATGGTACTTGTTAGAAGAAAACCGGGTAAATGAGTCTCATTATACTACTACCAACTGAGTGAACACAATCACTTCAACGCTCCTTTAACTTTTGGATGCCTTTTTTATAGAACAATTGGTCCTTACTCTCAAAATGTGCAAATCACTTATTCATTTGAGCCAAATTTTTTTCCCATGGATCATCTTTTTGATGTTTGCAAGAAGCCAAAAGCAACTTTGGGCCAAATCTAGAGAGTACGGTGGCTGATGAAGCGTAATTCATTCATTTTAATCATCGTTTTTATCTACTTGAGGCACAGGACATTGTCATAGTGGGACAATATGTTTCTCTTTTGCTTGTGAGTCGATTTTTAGGGTTCTGTACCCAAAGAGTGTCAAAGGGACCCTATTTTTAAACCTGCACTGTAGGTCAGCGAGCTTTGTCTTATAAACTGTAATAGGTAGAGAGTTGAGTGTAATTCACTTGCTTCACTAAAAAAAAAACTAAAAAATTATAGTGGTCCCCTTACAAACCCAAATTTAAATTTATGTTCTTATTAGAAAAACTTTATTGCTTATCGTCTTATGAAACTGAAATTTGGGCACTATTAGTATCTAATAGAGGTCTGCATGATGGAACTACGTTCGAATCAACAATATTCAATATAAACTTTTTTTTTTTTTTTAATTATTTATTATATTGTTATCGTAAAAATAGCATAAAATATTGTTGTGGTTATTTAGTATAATGACGTGAAGGCGATTACATCGCATTATAAATTTATCTAGGTGGCAACCTTCCGTTTAGAATGTCATTATGATGAAGCCTCTTTAAACGACGTCGCCTGATCCCATGGGTTAATGCCGCCGCAAGGCTGTTTGGGTAGTCTTGTAGCCTCTGCTGATAACGGTTAAAGCATTGCATGATTTCATCTCTCACAGTGGGCATATTGAGATCTGTGCAGAATGGTGTTGCGCATAAACCAAGGAGCCCGACACGTTAATACCCTAGCCAGAGCTCTTGCATATACAAGGAACTCGACTCGTCTGAATCGCATCGATCGCCCAGCCCTTTTACTCACTTAGAGGCTTGTAGTGTTAAATGAACCACTTACTCTTCCTTGCAGGAAGGACACAAGTGCATTAGTAATCATTATTGTTAGTCCATTCATAAGAACATATAGGAGATGCAATAAATAAAAATAAATTTAAAATCAAAAAAAAAAAAAGAGGAAGAAAAACCAAAGTAAAACATCCAGTCATTTGTGTTTTGAAGAGACAATTTGTAAAAGCACCTTCACTAAAAATTACGGATAAACAATCGTCGTTTAATTGAAACATTTAAAATTTACACGATCTATAACACTTGTGCGGTTTTTCGCTATGGAGCACCTATTTATTCATTTGATTCCTTAGTCTACCTAAACCTTACCTTACAACTAAGTCCGCAGTAGTATCTTAAACTAACATAGGAAGATGAATATGCTAAATATGTGACGAAAGTCATACATATCGTAAGGAGCTCCGCCGATTTAAGTATTGGCCAGATAAAACTGTAGTTGGCTTAAGCTTCTGTTCGGCAGCCATTGAGTAAGTAGTGCATTTAGCGTTTTACTCGTGATCCAGAATAACGTGTGAAAGTAATATATATATATATAGTCTGAGTTAGATATCATAGCATTTTCAGCATGGTGTGTTTTCGCTTTTGTTTTCAGTATCAGCCAGGTAATAATAAAATAAAAAACATCTGGATATACACTACTGCAATTTTTAATTTTTATTTTTTTGTTAAAATACTACCTTAATAAACTATATAATAAATACATGTATAATTACTTCTATTTCACACTCCATTTAGACCATAATTTATGTATCACTCCACACATAATTATAGACAATTGAGTGTACCTTCGAAATTGTGTAATGTGACAAGAAGCTTTCCCAGAATTCCGTAATGATGAATTAATTAGTAGGCGTTTGGCTGTCACTACCTGTTTACCAATTTTGGTGCTGCATACGATTTCTCAGAATATAGATTATACATTCTTATAGCGTCTTCTTAATTTTACAGATGCATCGTTTAGTTTCGTGAATCCCATCGAAAATGAAATGTTATTAGCGATTTATCTTCTCTCATTGTGAATTTCTTATTTTCAGGGTTGTTTCCGATGCTGGCAGTGATTTCTGACTT